>OY755048.1:38062559-38402559 GCA_963576565.1 Aspidapion aeneum
TCAAAACGTACTGATTTATAATAGTATATTTTTAACTCTATTCAGTGATTTTTTTACAAAAACAAATCTGCTGAATTAAATTAGAGTTCTTATAAATCAATTAATACATATATACCGGGTGGGCCAAAAAAAACCGCACAATTTTTTTCATTATAACTTTTGAACTATACCATCGATTTTAATGGGACAAACTGCGCTTGGCAGATAATTAATCAGAGTTTTGACTAACTAGGATTATTTGTCAGCGATCTCAAAATCCAAGATAGCGGACAATAATAAAATATACCCTTTAAAGATGCTGGTTTATTCTTATGTTGCAAACACGTTTGAATTATTTTTTTAAATTAATAGAAAAGCTGCGTTCTTGCCACGCACATGGTATGAATCAGCAAAATCGGTTTGATGGTTCTAAAAAAAATATTTATGTTTCAACCATTGTTTTGAAAATTATACGATTGCCTTGCCAATCATGTCTGCATTTATTTCTTTACAAATTTATTACTACTGAACCTTTGACTTTGATGAAATAAAAAACATCCTGGTGAGAATTGATTGCTTTTTAAAGATCATGATCAAAATTTATCGCCATCTTAAAATTTAAGATGGCGGACAGAATCATACTTGATTCTTAAAAATGGTGGGTTTATTCTTATTTTCTGGAAATATTTTAGATTTTTTTTAATTTATAGAAAAGCACTACTTTTCCCGCGCACAACAAGGTACAAATTAGCAAAATCGGTGTATTGGTTCTCAAAAAACCTATTTCTGTTTTCGTCATTGTGTTACAGATTATACGATTGCATTGCCAATCCTGTCTGCATTCATTTCCTTATAAATCATTATTACCAAACCGATTTTAGTGAAATAAGAAAAATGATGGTGAGAATTGATTGTTCTTTCAAGGTTATAATCGAAATTTGCCGCCATCCTAAAAGTTAAGATGTTGGACAGAACCATACTTGATCCTTCAAAGAGGCACTTTTATTCTTATTTTTCGAAAATGTTTTATTTTTTTTTATTAATTTGTTGGAAAGTACTACTTTTCTCCCGCTTAATGAAGTACAATTTAATAAAATCGGCGAAGTGGTTCTCACAAAATCTGATTTTGTACAATTGTTTTACAAGTTATGCGATTGCATTGGCAATTTCTGTCCGACATATTAAATTCGAAGATGGCGGCAAATTTCGATTATAATCTTTAAAGAGCAATCAATTCTTACCACGATTTTTTGTGTTTCACTAAAGTTGGTAGAATTTATAAGAAAATTAATGCAGACAGGATTGGCAATACAATCGTATAATCTCTAAAACAATGGTTGAAACAAAAATAGATATTTTGAGAACCACCACACTGATTTTAATAATTTTTACCTCGTTGTGTGAGGAAAAAGTAGTGCTTTTTCATAGATTAAAAAAAATCTAAAACATTTGCGGAAAATAAGAATAAGCACGCCATTTTAAAGAATCAAGAATAATTCTATCCGCCATCTTAAAATTTAGGATGGCGATAACTTTGATCATGATCTTAAAAAAGCAATCAATTCTCACCAGAATGTTGTTTATTTCCACTAACATCGGTTCAGTAGTAATGAATTGATAAGTAAATAAATGCAGACATGATTGGCAAGCAATCGTATAATATGCAAAACAATGGTTGAAAAAAAATATTTTTTTATAGAACCACTGAACCAATTTTGCTGAATCGTACCTTGTCGTGCCTAATAAGAACGCAGCTTTCTTACTATTTTAAAAAAATAATTAGAACATATTCGCAACACAAGAATAAACGAGCATCTTTCAAAGGTACGTTTTAATTTCGTCCGCCATCTTGGATTTTGAGATGGCAGACAAAAAATGATAAATTAGTCAAAACTCTGATTAATTCTTTGGCAAGTGTAGTTTGTCCCATTAATATCGATTGTATAGTTCAAAAGTTATAATAAAAAAATGTCCAGGTTTTTTTGGCCCACCCTGTAAAGGAAACGAGTTCAGAAACTGCTTAACCGATTTTATAAACCCCCCCCCCTAATTGCGCCTCTAATGATTTGCATAATAATTAAGGGCCTTAATTCTGCTAAAGTGGCGCCAGCGTCAGTAAATAAAACATATCCAGCTAGGTATAGAGCTACATAATTTATCAAAAATTCGCTGAACATAGGTAAGTACCTAGTCCAGATTATCTAGATTTTTTTTTTAAAATCTAGGTACTGTAGTCATATATTTTACTGGAATATCGGCCATTTTTGGTCTACCGAGCAAAGCCGATTAGTAATCAGTTTCTATGTGACTATGCTTGGAGGTGCTTCGCACCTCTCTGTATACGTCTTGGAGGTGCCCTAGCTAAGGACACTCATCGTAAAGGCAAGCTTTATAGAAAGCGAAGCTAACGTCAAGCTTTCTATTTTTTGGTTATTATTTTTGACATGTTTTCCTCGGTTTCGCATTGGCGGTTCTGTTTTATTTTGAAGATGTTGTTTTACACAGTATGAAGGTGTGTAATTAAAAAGTTATGCTGCAAACTATCTTAAAACTGTATCATTATTAAATAGATCTTTATACTATGTTAAAACCACATTTTTAAAATAACATCGAGTCGCCAATGCGAAACCGAGGAAAACGTCAAAAATTATAACCAAAAAATATAAAATCAAAGTTAGGCTTCGCTACCTGTAAAGCTTGCTTGACGATGAGTGACCTTAGCCCTAGCCCCTTACTACCCCCGTAGTGGGCGCCCCTGTAGGTTCTATTCCTATTCTATTCTATTTTTGCAAATGGCCGGTCCGCAATCGGCCAGCCCTGGGCTGAGTTGAGTATGTATACTTCGATTTAAATTTGTCTCTCTGTTACATCCACACTAACATAATTATGTTTTCGTTTTATTTGTGACCCCGCGAAGAAATCGAGCAAAAGCTGTTCCGGCAAAGTGTTTTTTTGATTTTAATCAAAGTTTATTGAATTTAAAGGTAAGTAGATCTGAGGGCACGGCAGTGCCTCGCCAAGTTCGCGCGCCCTAACCATCTTTTAGATCTCCATGGAGTTAACAACCCCTCCAAGTTTCATGGACTTCCATAAAGTAGTAAAGTAGTTACGAAATTTCAAAAAACGTCGAAATTGCCACTCACTGACTCACTCACTCACTCATGTATAGATCATCAATATTCTACTGTACTTCCAGACATGCTACAAAGCTGAAATTTGGCAGACTGATAGAAATTATGACCAAACCCGTGGAAAAAATCATAAAACCCCAAAATTCTAATTTACTCCCCTCCCCTATACATTTAAAGGCTTGGGGGGGGGGGGGAGCGGATCTCCGAAGTACCCCCAAGAGTGCGCCTGGAAAATTATTGTATTGTCACCAGTTCTTGATAAGTGTACAAAGTTTAAATTAAATCTGTTCGTTTAAAGTAGGTCAAAATCTAGTCCAAAGGAGTCAGTTACAAACATACATACCTACCTACAAACATACAGGTGAAGCTAATAAAAGCATGTCAAAAATAAGAAATTACAAAATACGAAAAATTTTATTTAAAACTTGTTATTTCCCCACAATTTTTATTCTGGTAACGGAGTTTTCACCTAAACACCCAGAACTACTGCGTTTTTCAGATGGCTGTACGTAAGTTAAAATACTCTGCCAATATATGGGCCCCTAAGCTCACACTAGGTACTATAGATATAGTGTACGTGTGAGCTAATATAACTAAAAACTGAAATATATTTTATTTAACTCCAGACTAAATTACCTTTTGTTTGATACCACAAAAGCCATATTTTGACTTAAACTCAAATTTTTGAAATCTACCCCCACCCTTAAAAAAAACAAAAAACTAAAATGTATTTTGTTAAACTCCGGACTCAATTACCTTTCGTTTGATATCACACACGCCATATTTTCACTTAAACCCTAATTTTTAAAATATACCCCCCCCCCTTTTTCTTAAAATAAATTAAAATGTATTTTGTTTAACTGCAGACTCAATTACCTTTCGTTTGATATCACACACGCCATATTTTCACATAAACTCTAATTTTTGAAATCTACCCCCACCCTTTCATTTGGTTTCTGTTCGGTGGATTTTGTTCATTTTTAAATGGGACCATCTCGACCCAAGACCCAACCTATGTACCAAATTTCATTAAAATCGGCCGAGCGGTTTTTGAGTTATGCGCGTTGGTCGTTACAGACATACAGACAGACAGACAGACAGACAGACAGACAGACAGACATACAGACAGACAGACAGACAGACAGACAGACAGACGGCGCAACAAAAAAGTTTCAAAATCATCTGAAACGCAAAGATATATAAACATTTTTGAAATCGGAGCAACTTTATTTTTCTCGAAAAAATTAGGATCACCATAGCTCACACTACTATAGTATAGTATATGTGTGAGCTAAAATTTCAAGGTAAAAGCCATTTCGATATAGTAAGCCGATTTTAATGTGCAGCTACAGGTTTTTCAAAAGTCCGAAGAACCGAACCGAACCGGATAAACATACATACAAACAAACAAATGTCACAAAATATTTCTAAGTTATCTTAAAAAAAAATCCGTCGAACATAATACCATTCCTAGCTTTTGCTGCACGAACTAGGAAAGTAAAAATTGGGACTGATAAAAACTGAAGTCTGAGTCCAAAAAGATAATGGGAGTTACATACAAAAACGGACAACTTTTATCTAATTTGACCTACAAACTGTGAATATAGGGTACAATAATTAATAATATGCTCATTATTTTTCAACTAAATTTAACTAAAGTTAAGTTGAATAGATAATTTTTAAATCTAGTCACATAAAATTTAATCTGACGAGTTTTTTTAACGTCAAATTGCCCGATTTGAATGAAATTTAGTACCTAGGCTGGGTCTTGGGTCGAGATAGCCCATTTAAAAATGAACAAAATCCACCTAACGCAAGCCAAATAAAAGGGTTTTGGTAAATTTTAAAAATTGGAGTTTATGTGAAAATATGGCGTGTGTGATATCGAACGAAAGGTAATTGAGTCTGCAGTTAAACAGAATACATTTAAGTTTATTTTAAAAAAAGGGTGGGGGTAAATGTCAAAAATTAGAGTTTAAATGAAAATATGGCTTGTGTGGTATTAAACGAAAGGTAATTGAGTTTAGGTCAAAACATGGCTTGTGTGCTATAAAAAAATTGTTTTAAATTAAGCACACCACTGGAGCGATAAATATGAAATATTTTTTACCATGTTACACAACGTTTAAAAGGAAATTTTATTATCTACAATGAAGTAGAAAACAATTTTTTTGATAAAGGGCATGGTTTTCAGAAAATCAAATAAAACCTGTGCAAAACATAATTTAAAAAAAAATAAACAAATGGTCCCCATTTACGGACGTCGCTGGCGGGTTCGTTGTAAGTCAAACCCCATCGAGTTATACAGCGTTGAAAAGAGAATTTTACTGTCAATAAAGTGCATCATAGCATTTTTTTTAAATTAGGCTTAGTTTTTAAAAAAATTAGATAAATATATTAATTTGTGATTTTTTAAAATTGGTTAAATTTACGAGCGCCTCTGAATTTATAACCATGAAACCAATCCGACTTTCTTGCACAGCGTTTTAAAGGAAATTTTATTTGCTACAATAATGTATAACACATTTTGTTCTATAAACCTTGGTTTTAAAAAAAATCGAATAAATCATGGAAAAAACATGGATATTTTTTGACTTTTTTAAATAACTTCAATTAACGGACGCCGCTGTAGAGTGAATAAATAGCTGACCCCAATCGAGTTGTACCTTTTTCAAAAAAAAATGTCATTGTCTACAGTAAAGTGTATTACATATTTTTCTCTTAGAAGCGTATTTTTTGAAAAAATTTGAGAAAACCTAAATATGTTAGATTTTGGGGGGTCTGGGGGGGTTTTTGAAGAGGTGGTTAGTTTAAGGAAGTGTTTGACCCCTAAGCTCTCTTACCTTTTTGTACGTCACTAAATTTACACAAAAAAATAAAAATAAATAAAAAACGTGCCGTTTAAAGCACTACATTTAAAAAAATTATTATTTTCTAACTTACTTACTTTAAGTTAAAAGTTACTCCCACTCCAATACAATATTTAAAAATACATTTAAAGAATGGATTTTGTAGCTGATAAAATTCTCTAGAAGATATGTTCCTAGGACTTTTACCCTAGAACAAAGTATATAAAGAGTCTGAAAATTTGCCCAAGCACGTGATTTTAGTCATTTTTGGAAATTACCTAGCTCCGTTACTACTGCTCGCAGAACAACCATAGTAACACATAATTGTAGATAATTATATCCTCTAAAAAACTTAATATAACTCTTTTTGCGATTTAGTGTACTGTAACGAAGTTACAGGCAAAAAACTACAAAAGTGCCAAATTTTGAAGGTTTTTTCAAGATGGCGGAGGAAGCACAGGGGTGGGGGTGACGAAGACTCAGATTTTTAACTACCCTTTTGGCCTTAATAACATATCCAAAATTCAGAACTGCCTTTTGTAGGGTAAAACTCCTCTATTCATTGTACTACTATAGCAATAACCAATATTGCTGCGCTTGCACTAATTTCGTCTATAAAGCCGATGCTGGATAATAGACCGGTATCACTCTAGCAAGTGATCAACCCAGTATACCACTGAAATACGTGGTCCCTACTAAACACACCCAGTACACCACTGAAATACGTGGTCCCTACGAACCCAGTACACCACTGAAATAATGTGGTCCCTACTTAACATACCTAAGTAAAACCTCACTATGGTGGTTACGCTTTATGGCCCATAAGGCCAACTCTCTACGGCCTATAAGGTTTATTTCTTATGGCCCCTAGGTCAACTCTCTCCAGCCAGCATCCCTCTTTTTACATTATTTAATTATTTATAGCAATAACCTCTATTCCTGTTAATCTGTTTTCTTATATAAAATACATGTATAAATGTGGATTGTTTATACTTAATTTTCATATTCCCCTAAATCCCTCAGTCACAAGGGCACTAAATAACAAACCTTGTGACATATATGGTAGAGATACCACTTGTCACAAATATAGTCGTGACAATATTAGCCTACACGTACACTATAATTAGTACCTAGTGTGAGCGTAGGTGCCCATATACTAGCAGAGTATTTTTTTTAGTCCTTGCCGTATATTCATCTTGTAAGCCTATTATGACATCAATAACGTGCTTGTATATTTTATTTGTCATTTTCTTCCCCGTGACATCCAGTGTATATTTTTCTTATTTGCATACATATACCTGTAACATATTTGCACACATTTGTGACATCCCTAACGTCTTTGTATATTTTATTTGTTATTTGTTTCCTCATGACATCCAGTGTATATTTCTTATTTTTATGGAGGTACTTGTTACATCCGTTATTTTTATGAAACGTTGGCAACATTGCTGGATGTCACAAGTTAACACAAATATTTAGGGATGTTACAACGTCAAAATTTTTTGTGTATACAATGGACGCCACAAAGATATGAAAAATTTTATTTCTAAATTTGTGAGTTTATACAAATATTTTTATGGAATTAAAAATAAAATATTTTTTATTACATTTCATATTTTTTATTTTTGGATAACACCATGTTTTAAAGTGGATGTCACAAAAACCGACTTTTTGCTGGATGTCACAAGATACAACGGTCGAGTATATATATATATATATATATATATATATATATATATATATATATTGATAAAGGGTACTTAGCCACCTCAAAACAAAGTATATAAACTACGGTGTCACCTCATATATAACTTTAGTACATCACTTTTTTGAGGTGACAACGTTTTTTCAATAAAAATTTCAGGGACGATTCCTAACACACTCAGCAAGCTGTGTTCAAAATTTTGTTCTGAGGTCACAAAATGGTATATATAGCTACTTTTTGGCCGTGTAGTTCACGAATCTACCGGTGGCGCTAGCGTCGCTTTTACTGTAACTAAACGGTCCACTGAGTCACCTCGGTGGTATAAAACGTATTCTGCGTATTAAAACCGCGTCGCAGCGGCCTCAGAAATTTGGCAACATTGCAGATTAGATTTTAGACGCTACGGGTTTCTATGTTATATGTAATTTGTACCTGCTTTTTTTACCATTGAAATATCTAATAGAATTCTCAGAAACGAATGCCTGAGATATTTTAAGAGGGGCTTTGTAAAGGATTACTATTGTATTTTTTATCTTATTGAAATAAGTTGACTAATTTTGCTAGTCTTCTTACATTTTTTTGCTTATTCTGGCTGGTAGTTTTTTAACGATTTATTTAACTTGACTTGATTGATTTTGTGATATAATAAATTTTTACGGCAACACACTTTCCTATGGGCAAGACTTGAAATTAGTTAAGTAGTTTAAGCATATAATATGACGTTTTTGGTGCAAAAGGTCCGAAGCTTGGCACAATTAAAGAGCGATGCCTGCTCTCGCCGCTTTTTTAAAATGGCGGACGAATTCTCTTTTTTTTAAATAACTTGGTTTTGTACAAAGTTTGAAACAAAAATCATATTCAACAAAATTTTATACGAAAATGCTAAACTGTGTTTTTTGTTAGACTAAAAACAAGGTTCGAGGTATGATATTACCCATTTTTTCATTTTGGAATTTGTCCAATTTGTTTTTTTGGTGGCCTTTAAATTAAAAGTTACTCATTTTTGAGAATGATTGAAATGACATAAATAAAGATAGATAAATATTCTACAAAAATTATTAATCAGTTGCATGGGTAATATTCTTGGTAAGATACAAACCATAAAGTTTTAGGTCTACCCACATATATGTATTTCTATATTATATGCAAAATAAATTGAAATAATTAGGTTTTATCTAATTTTCTAAAAATTAAGTACTTAAGACTTCATGGGCTATTTTGAAAAAAACCCTGTATTATTTTTATAGGTTTCGTTTATTAGGTTCGCGCGCCGTATACCATCTTTTCTTGAAACATTTCACAGTCGTAGATCTTCATGGAGCTAACAAACCCTCCAAGTTTCATGGAATTCCATAAAGTAGTAAAGTAGTTACGAAATTTCAAAAAACGTCGAAATTGCCACTCACTCACTCACTCACTCACTCACTCATGTATAGATCATCAATATTCTACTGTACTTCTAGACATGCTACAAAGCTGAAATTTGGCAGACTTATAGAAATTATGACCAAACCCCTGGAAAAAATCAAAAAACCCCAAAATTCTAATTTACTCCCCTCCCCCACACATTTAAAGTTTTGTAAAAGTAACATTGCCCACTTCCAGAAATGGCAGACTGATAGGAACTATGATAAAGCTATAGAAAAAAATTAAAAACCTTAAAATTATAATTTGCTTTCCTCCCCTATAAAGGTAAAGTAATTTAAAAGTAACATTGCCCACTTCCGGACACGCTAGAGAGCTGAGCTTTGAAAGGCCGATAGTAACTTTGATAAGACTATAGAAAAAAATTAAAACACCTTAAAATTCTAATTTACTTCCCTCCCCTATAAATGTAAAAGTGTGTAAAAGTAACATTGCCCACTTCCAGACAGCTCGAGAGCTGAGCATTGGAAGGCTGATAGGAACTATCATAAAACTATAAAAGAAAATTAAAAAACCCCAAAGTTTAATTAACTTCCCTCCCCTATAAATGTAAAGTTATGTAAATTAGCATTGTCCACTTCTAGAAACGCTAGAGAGCTGAGCTTTGGAAGACTATAGGAAAAAATTTAAAAACACTAAAATTTTAATTTACTTTCCTCCCCTATAAATGTAAAATTATGTAAAATTAACTTTGCCTACCTCCAGGGATACTAGAGAGCTGAGCTTTAGAAGGCTGATAGGAACTATGATAAAACCATAGGAAAATATAAAAAACCTCAACATTTTTAATATGCATTTCAAAAGTTTTGAACAATATCCCGCATATTTTACTACTTTAAAACTTAAATATTATCCAAATCCTTTAAACAAGCAGTAATCATTTAAAAAAAGGTATGTTGAAAATATGAGATATACTTTTTGTATCTCTTTTTTGGTCCAGAACACACATTTTAATATGAATGTTTAATATAACGTCCTATAAAATTTTAAAAAACCAGAAGGATCTTTTAACAATAATTCTACATATTTGCAACCAATTTCTTGCATGAAGTACTTTTGTACTTCATGCAAAAAATTGAAAAAACAACTTTTTCAAAAAAATTTACAAGAAAAAGCACATTTCAGTGTATGCAAGTAAAATAAATGGATCCATGACGGATCTGATACCTTCCTAGCTAGCCTCTTAGCACACTTTAAGTGAAGCCATGATATATCAGCCCTGAAAACCGTTTTTTGTAAATAACTCAGAAACTAAAGCCTCTATGAAGTTTTTGGTTATTACACAAATTATTAAGCAAAATGTAGCCTACTATAAACCGCATATTGATACGACGCTCCTTTAGAAAGTTTTAAAATTTTTTAATTGTCAAAAAACTATCTAGCATTAACGGATTTTGACCAAAAACTAAACAGCTCTTTAGAGTGGCGAACACTATTTTATCTGAAAATTATATGAAAATCAGTTCAGCGGTTTGGGAGCTATCGCGTTACCTACAGAAATAATATACACATTATTGGACTTACCAGACAGGAGATACATATAGTGACTGGTCTTTATACGGGTCACTGTCGACTTAGAGTGCCCATGCACAGAATGGGACTAACAGAAGAGACCGAATGTAGACTCTGTATGGAGGATGACGAAACAGTCAGACAAGTACTGTGCGAATGTCCGGCTATTGCACGTTTACGTCAGAATACTTTCGGTAAACCTCAGATCGACTCAGAAGATCTGAACAGTGTCTCACCCAAACTGATAGCTGGCCTTTTTGGAGGATTAGGCATACAGTGGTGAGAAACCACTCAAAAGTGAGCCACAATAGACCCACTGGTGGCCGCAGTGGAAGGGCTGCAAGGCCCACTCACATATGAATCATCATCATCATCAATCAATATACACATACACACACACACATACACACCCACACACACACACCTACGCACACACACACAGACAGACATCACGACGATATTGCTAAGATAGGTCAAAATAAACCCAAATATATTTTCGGCGTTATCTCAATTTTTTTTTCGTCGAAAATAATACCTTCTTAAATATGGATAAAAATGATTTTCATGTGTCAAATTACGTATGTTTTGCATTACATCATAATAGCACCCATTTAAAAAAAAATTGAATATTTCAAAGAAATGAATCCGGTTTTACCGTTTTACTTAGAAGTATGAATGGGCGTACCAAGAGGGGGGGAGGGTGTCGGGGGCCGGGCCCCCCTATGCCTAAGATTTTTTTAGAGATTTTCCACAAATTTCCTGAATAAAAAGATTAAAGAGTATAAAATTAGCCATCATGAGGCTTCGGGCCCACCCCAGAGGCCTCGCGCCCCCCCCCCCCAAGAACTATCCCTGGGTGCGCCACTGGAGTAGGTCGATTTTAGGTATTTCTAGCAGAGATAGATAAAAGCAAGTGTGATTTTCGAGACGTTTTCAAATATCAAAGCCGGTTTTTAATACATATGGCCGCGTTTGAACTATGAGGGGTTAAAGTTTTTAATTTACGAAAATTTAAATTTAACACGCTATAAAGCTGAAATTTGGCATACTGATAGAAATTATGACCAAACCATTGGAAAAAATAAAAAACCCGAAAATTCTAATTCACTCCTCTCCCCCATACATGTAAAGTTATGTAAAAGTAACATTGCCCACTTCCAGAGGCCCTAGAGAGCTGAGCTATGTCAGACTGATAGGAAATATGACAAAACTATAGGAAAAAACTTAAAACCCCAAAATTTTAATGTAACATTGCCCACTTCCAGATACGCTAGAGAGCTGAGCTTCGGAAGGCCGATAGGAACTATGATAAAACTATAAAATAAAATTAAAAAACCCCAAATTATAATTAACTTCCCTCCCCTTTAAATGTAAAGTTGTGTAAAAGTAACATTCTCCTCTTCCTGAAACGCTAGAGAGCTGAGCTTTGGAAGACTGATAGGAACTATGATAAAACTAAGTATAGTAAAAAATTTAAAAGCACCAAAATTTTAATATACTTTCTTCCCCTATAAATGTAAAGTTATGTAAAATTAGCATTGCCTATTTCGAGGAACACTAGAGAGCTGAGCTTTAGAAGGCTGATAGGAACTATGATAAAACCATAGGAAAATATAAAAAAAAGCCTCAAAATTTTTAATAAGGCATTGCAAAACTTTTGAATAATATTCCTCACATTTTACTTACCTAACTTAAATATTATCCAAATCCTTTAAAAAAGTAGTGTACGCGAGAGTGGTGTTCCGTTAAAAGAATTGACATAAAAGTAAAGCCAAGTTCTCCAATACAAATTTTAAAATGAAAGATTCTTACTAGTTTGGAAATGTTTTTGTAAACTTGGCTATTACGGCTGCAAATGACTCTTAGGCACAGTGCTAAATTGAACATAAAGATATTATAATTTTGATATGACTTGGAAATTAAATAATAAAGAATGTCAAAGCTGCAAATTGACAGTTGGTCTCTCCTCAGTAAACACCATGTTTTACCATTTTACCTCGTGAAATTCCTTCAAATTTAAAAAAATCCAGGGCTTAGGTTGTCTTCTGGAAGCCGAAACACGTCCCCAAGCTACTTTACCTCTGAGGATTCGCCCGTGAAACTTTTTTGATAAAGAATGTCATTTACAAATTCTGACATCACGTCAACATTTGAGCCTTGTGATTGCTGGTGGTTAATATTAGATTAATAATATTCGCGTTGAACTGTGGCGTGGGCAAGCACATCATTCCTGTATATGGTTTTCCTGTTTTAAACGGCTTAACTAATTATCACAATTTCTTTTTTATTAATTTTTTACGGATAAATATTTTTTTAAAAAAATTCTGTCATATCGATCATGTCATAAACACTGCAAACCCAAAAATATATAAATTAAGATAATGTATTAATTTTTTTTACATTCCATAGAGTGTATTTTTGACAATTTCCTTTTAATGTTTATCGGATCTATGTGTAAAATTTTTGACAGTAAGTAAACCATTTTTCAACAAAAATTGTATTTAGGACTTTCAAGCTATCCAACTTTTCTGAGATTACAAAACCTCAAAATGTGTTTTCCAAAAAAAAATAACAGCAAGTTTTTTCTATAATGAAAGTATAAATGTTCGGATTTTTATTTAAAGACAGTACGTTGTCACTGTACGTGCAAGACAAATAATACTTAGTTAATTTTCCTAAATATTAATTATTCCGTTGCACTGAGCCATACAGGTTGTCACGTGACACCGCAAAGTGCGCGGATAGAAAAGTGCGCAACCCACCGGCACGATGAGAGAGAGATCATCGTAGCCTCCATATTGAAACCGGCGTGTTTTACTCGGTTTTTCCAAAACTACAATTCAATCAATTACAATTAGTGCCAATCAATTCTAAAATCATTCCAATCCGTTACCTCAACTCCTCACAGTGATTTCGATCAACTCAAGAACTCTGGTAGAAGCCTGGGCGCCCAGTGAATGGAATTTGTACCGCCGAGAAAAAAGCAAGGTAGGTGTCAATCGACATTTTGTATGGTTCTCGCGTTATTTTCCATTTTTATCCTTAATGCGTTAAAAGTTTAACCAGTGCCTAAAGCTATCGAAGGGTGTATGTCTTGTGCATACATTTTTATGGTCCATCGATCTAAATATTCAAAAAAAATACAACAATAATCATAATTCCTTCTTTTTAAAGCAAAAATCTAAAAATTTTACGACGCCATTAAGGACCAACCCAAAAGGGGCAGGCTTTATCAGTGACGAAGTGACACGCCTTTCCTAACACGTTTAAAAAATTTATCGATTTGTCTGCAGTTTAAATTTAAAGGTCGCGGTCGACAAAACAACTGTTTTTTGTTTACCTACGGGCGAGTGAACGAAGGTAAAAATAAAAAACTTTGTGTACAAAATAAAATAAAATAATAAGAAATTGTGAAAAACGTTTTAGTGTTCAGTGATAATACTTATTACTAATTAAACAATTAAAATGACTAAAACTGGCCTGGATAAGGCAGTGCAAAAACGTACAGTTTATGTTACGTGGATTACCGAAACATACACAGCAGCTATAAAGGCTCAAACTGATTCAAATGTAAAATTTATTTTCAAAACAAGGTATGAGAACTTGGAAGAATTTTATGATGAGTTTAAAAATCTGCACAATGACGTCATTAGCCTAGTGGAGAACGATGACGAATACAAAGTGCAAGACAAGGTACGAGAAGACACGGACAATTTTTATTTTCAAACTTAAAGTATTTTCAATCAACTTTTTCCAGAACAAAATGTTTTACAAGGCAATTTTGTATCTCTTCAAAATCAAACAAACAGTCATGAATACAAAGATCTATTAAAATTAGATGTCCCATGTTACGATGGCACTTTATTAAAGTGGGTCACTTTTTATGATATGTTTTGCTCATTAGTGCACAACACTAATATGCCTCCAGTAAGGAAATTTAGACATTTAATTTCATATTTAAGAGGTGAACCACTCAGTTTAATAAAACACTTGCCTATTAATGATAATAATTACAATATTGCTTTTCAAACACTAGTAGATCGATACCAAAACAAAAGACTTTTGGCAACAAGCTACTGGAACACCGTAAATAGTACGGTTCCCTTAAAAAATAATTGCTCTTCCAAGGATCTTAGAACTTTACTCGATAGTTTTAATGAAAATATCTCTGCTTTAGAGTTAGGTTTTCCAACTCAAACATTGGGATTTCAAACTTTTCAACATGCTTCTTTCGCGTTTAACTACCTCAATACGAACTTCTTTTGAGATAGAATATAGTAAAATGGAGCTTCCTACCTACGAAAACCTTACAGAGTTCCTCAAAAACCATTGTAGGGCCTTACAATCAGTTCAAATCATGCAAAATATTTCTTATTCAACTATGCAATCAGACAATTTACAAAAATCAAATTCAAAAACACCTAAGCGACAATTCAATTCAAATAATAATTACAACAGTTACTCAAAACCATATCAACCACAAGTTTACGTGGCAAATACAACTCAAAATCCTCAAAACTCAAAAATAACTTCATTTAGCAATAATTCGCAATTCCAACCAAATCAATCTAAATTCTTTAATTCAAATCAACAATCAAATCAATCTAGTTTTAGTTTCACTCCAGAAACTCAAAACAACTCAAATTCAAATACAAATCAATTCAACTCAAATTCAAATACAAATCAATTTAACTCAAATTCAAATAGACAACAACAATTAAATAATTCGAATTTACAATTTAATTCGAATCTGTTTCAAAATAAACACAAATGTCGTTTATGTACAAATAAACAATTTCACAATCTTTCACAGTGCCAGGTATTTTTATCAAAAACTATACAGGAGCGTAATGCCTACGTTAGGCAAAATAATGCGTGTAGCAATTGTTTAAGATCGCATCCCTTAAATTTATGTCAATCTACTTTTTCTTGCCGTATCTGTGGCCAGCGTCACCAAACGACTATTTGTAATAACTCGCAAACTACTCAATCGAATTCACAAAACGCGTATTTTACAAATGTACAACCAACCCCAAACTTTAATCAAAATTCAATTCAATCTTCCCAAAACCCCAATCAAACACAAAATGAAACACCCAATGAGGACATTGATTACATTAATTGTGGGTGCACCTCACTCACTACTCAAAAACCTCAAAGTACTATTTTACTTTCTACAACAAAAGTAGACATCCTAGATAGTCGTGGATACTATCAAACTATACGGGTTGTCCTCGACAATGCGTCAGAGGCCAATTTTATTTCTGAAAATTGTCTTAATCGCCTAGGATTATCTAGGAAAAAATTCATAGTCCCCATACGAGGCACCAATCAATCTACTTCAACCACCAATGGCATAACAAATTGCACAATTAAGCCTGTTGGCCAAAATAATCCAACGCTTTCTCTTGATGTCTATGTCTTGCCAAAGGTAAGTGCAAATTTGCCATCTTTTCAAGTTAATCCTCACAATTGGCATCATATCTCTAATTTAAATTTAGGAGATAATACTTTCAATATTCCCGCACCTGTAGACATGCTTTTAGGAGCACATATTTATTCTCAAATAATTCAACCTAACATTATTCCTGGAGAACCGGGGCAGCCAATAGCACTTGAAACCTTGTTCGGCTGGGTGCTCCTGGGAAATACGGAAATATCAAATCAACCTACATACAATTCAACTTCATATTCATGTCACTTTACTTCTTTACAAAATAATTCACTAGATCAAACGATGATCAAGTTTTGGGAAGTTGAGTCTCTCCCAACAAAGAAGTTCCTCTCTCCTGATGAGGAAAAATGTGAATCATTTTATCAAAAAACTGTCACGAGAGATAGTTCGGGACGTTTTCAAGTTTCATTGCCATTTCGTCACTCTAGACCTATTTTGGGAGATACCTACTCACATGCTTACAAATTTTTTTATCTCTTGAGTCTAGACTGATAAAAAATCCCGAACTATATTCACAGTATTCCGAATTTATGAATAACTACTTAAAAAACGATCATATGAGTTTAATTCTAGAATCAGAACCAAAAAATCAATTCATAAATTATTTACCCCACCACTGCGTTCTACGCCCCGATAAATCAAGTTCACGCGTTCGAGTAGTTTTTAATGGCTCGGCAACAGCGGGTTCAAAGGGTATATCCCTTAATTCTACCCTTCTCCCAGGGCCCAAATTACAAACTGACATCAACTCCATTCTGTTAAAATTCAGATATCATGAAATAGTCATGCTTTCGGATATTACGCAAATGTTTTTACAAATAAAATTAGCTCCGGAAGATCGTGAATATCAACGTCTTCTGTGGCGTTTCACTTCAAGCGATCCTATTCAAGAACACAGACTTAATACTATCACGTTTGGTATCACATCTAGTCCTTTTTTGGCCATCAGAACTATTCAAGAGTTAGCCAAAATCCAAGAAAAAAACTACCCAGAAGCTTCTAGAGTGCTCCTAGAAGACATTTTTGTCGATGATATCTGCGCAGGCGCAAACTCTATAGAGTCGGCTCTAGCTCTACAGCGAGATTTAATCGCTCTTCTAAAATCAGGCTGTTTTGAGCTTAAAAAATTGGCTAGTAATCACCCAAACCTACTATCCTCTCTATCACCAGACGAATGCCAAATTCCCTTTTCTTTTGACAAGGAAAATCCTATATCCATAAAGGTTCTTGGACTCCATTGGGACCCAAAATCAGACAATATGTTTTTCTCTTGTCAGCCATCGGAAAAACGATGCACAAAAAGAAATATTCTAAGCGCTATTGCTTCTATTTTTGATCCTTTAGGAATGCTTTCTCCAATTTAATTTTTTGCAAAATGTCTTATGCAAAAATTATGGATTTCCAAGATAGGATGGGACGATCCCGTGGACAAATCTATTCTTCAGCATTGGACACAATTTCAAAATGAACTTAAGTGCTTATCAGATATTAAATTTCCTAGGCCGTTTTTCTAAAGATATAATATCTTGTCAACTGCATGCTTTTTCGGACGCATCAGAATTAGGCTACGCAGCTTGCGTTTATTTACGTATCGAGCTGTCAGATCAAAGCATAAAAACTTCCTTAATTATGGGCAAATCAAGGGTCAGTCCCTTAAAAACTATTAGTCTCCCGAGACTAGAACTTTTAGGTACTGTTCTTCTTACTGAACTTCTTAGTTTTGTTATAAAAACTTATTCCCCTTTAATTTCAATAGATAAAACTTACGCTTATACAGATTCTCAAGTTGTCCTCTATTGGCTTTGTAGCTCACCTCATAGATGGCGCTCTTTTGTTGCCAACAGAGTTAGCCAAGTACAAGAAAAACTCTCTAATGTAAACTGGTATCATGTAAAATCACAAGAAAACCCTGCGGATGTCGCCAGTCGTGGCACAACTCCTTCTAATTTTATAAACCACCCCTTGTGGTTTACAGGGCTTTCCTGGCTTAGTCAACCATGTACTACATGGGACTTAAAAAATCCCGCATTACTCCAAAACTCAGAAACCGATTTTCAGCAAATTTTAAATGAAGAAAAGCTTGAAAAAATAACACTTACTACAAACATCGATTATCATATTCTAGACTTCCTTGTAAATAAATATTCATCCCTTTTTCACATTCAAAAATTAATTTGTCAGATTCGACGAATATTTTATAATTTTAAAAACAAAAAGGAACCACTTACAGGTCCTATTTCTATTTTTGAAATTCAGTATGCTTTAACACTCTTGGTTCGAAGAAGCCAAGAATTACATTTCTCTGACCTCTTAAAACAACTAAAAAACAACGAACTTTTCCCAAAGCTTTTCGAAAAATTGCACCCTTTTTGGACCCTACCGGACTGATAAGGGTAGGTGGTCGTCTTAGGCATACGAATTCTATACCTTTTGATGCAAAACATCTTCTATTGCTTCCCAGATCAGGCAGGTTGTCTGACCTCATCATTGAACATATTCATAAGGAAAATAGCCATCCAGGGCTAAATACAGTTCAGTACTTACTAAGACAACAATTCTGGATCTTAGCATCCCGCAGAGCTATTCAGTCAGTTTTATCTCGATGCATAAGATGTTATCGCCTTAGACCAAAGGCTTACATCCCTTATCAAGGTGACTTACTTTATTTTAGAATTTCACAACCAAAGTGCTTTTCTCATGCAACTTTGGACTATGCTGGTCCTATAAAAATTTCACTAGGTCGTTGGTACCGGGGTACCAAAGAATTAAAAGCCTAAATCTGCATTTTCGTGTACGCAAGTACTCGCGCTATCCACACAGAAGTTGCGTCAGACCTTACTTCTGAATGCTTTATAGCCGCATTCAGAAGGTTTGTAGCTAGAAGGGGTCGCTGTAATTTTTTATACAGCGACAGAGGCTCCAATGTTCAAGGAGCAAACTCTGAGCTTAAAAAGCCCTTCGAAGCTTCCTCTGAACATCTTCAGATCAAATGGCATTTTTTTCCTAGTGCTAGTCCTCATTTCAATGGCTTATCAGAGGCTGGTGTTAAATCAGTAAAAACACATCTTTACCGAGTGATCGGAAATCAGAAGCTTACATACGAAGAACTAAATACTTTGCTTGTGCAGATCGAGGCATTGCTAAATAGTCGCCCAATCTCTGCGCAATCATCCGATCCCAATGATTTTTGTCCACTCACTCCCGGACATTTCCTTACCATGGAACCTTTAAACTTTGTCCCAGACCCAGACTTATCACAATTAAAACTAAACACTCTTTCTCGGTGGCAACTTGTTCAGCGATTGAACACTGATTTTTGGTCCCGATGGAAAGAGGAGTACCTACATACTCTACAGCAGAGGTCCAAGTGGACAGAAAAACCTACTAAAGTCGAGTTAAATACTTTAGTAGTCATAAAAAATGAAAACAAACCACCCTTGCAGTGGTCTTTAGGCAGGATTGTAGATTTGCATCCTGGTTCAGATGGACATGTTAGAGTTGTCACGATTAGGACTCAACAAGGGCTATTTAAAAGTCCAATTGTTAAATTGTGCCCTTTGCCTTTTAACTGAACACTCAAGCAATGTTCATTCTATGTCAGTGTCGTCATAGAATTATTCTTTTATTTTATTTTATTCCTTTTCGGGAAATATATATTTTTTTGTTTTATCGCGGCAAAAAATAGAATAACATTTTGTCGCAATTTTTTAATTTTTTTTTTGGAAATAATAATTGTTATTCCCTAGTTATAATACATATTATTTTCCCTGGTTCTAAAATAGTATTTTAGGGCGGCCGGGAAAATGTACGTGCAAGACAAATAATACTTAGTTAATTTTCCTAAATATTAATTATTCCGTTGCACTGAGCCATACAGGTTGTCACGTGACACCGCAAAGTGCGCGGATAGAAAAGTGCGCAACCCACCGGCACGATGGGAAAGATCATCGTAGCCTCCATATTGAAACCGGCGTGTTTTACTCGGTTTTTCCAAAACTACAATTCAATCAATTACAATTAGTGCCAATCAATTCTAAAATCATTCCAATCCGTTACCTCAACTCCTCACAGTGATTTCGATCAACTCAAGAACTCTGGTAGAAGCCTGGGCGCCCAGTGAATGGAATTTGTACCGCCGAGAAAAAAGCAAGGTAGGTGTCAATCGACATTTTGTATGGTTCTCGCGTTATTTTCCATTTTTATCCTTAATGCGTTAAAAGTTTAACCAGTGCCTAAAGCTATCGAAGGGTGTATGTCTTGTGCATACAGTCACCATTAATCATTTCTTACAAACTTTTGCAACCTTTTAAAGTTGTTATATTTCCTAAAGTGTCCCTAAATAAAAGTAAAACGGTGTTACCTTATATTTAATATTTAAATTTAGTTAGATAAAGCTATTGTTGCTTATAGACTTACGCCATACGTTATCACCTTAATAAAACCGGCAACAGTGCCTGAGGTGGTAGGAAATAGCACATATCCAAAGGTTGTATATCGGTCTGAGGTCCGAACGTATTCCACGTATTTATCAAATATTTGAAAAAAAATTATTTACCCCTCTTTTGAAATTCTGATAAAGGATCTTCCCCTCATGTCATATATGTACCTATACATGGGCTAACACCACTAGAAATAGGTGAGGTCAGGTCGTCATATCCTTAACGCCGAGGTGACAACGCCGAGTGCATCAATATATATATATATATATATATATATATATATATATATATATATATCTGTACAAGTCATGTTTAAATTTGTCACAAAATACATTAGGGACTTATTGGAGTAAAGGCAGAAAGCGCGAATTTGAGGAGGGTAACGGGGTAATTCCCCCCTCTAAAAAAATAAATGCACAAATATTTTTTCCGTCGACCATTACCCCCCTAAATTTAGGTCAAAATTCGCGCTTGCCAGGCAGTAATAGTACCAAGCAATATTTTGACAATTTTACATTAAACGATGACAGCTGATCGACGACTTACTTTTAAATTCAACTTTGGTATGTCAAGTTTGTAGTACCTACCTACTCCAGTGGCGCACCTAGGGATAGTTCTTGGAGAGGGGTGCGAGGCCTCTGGGGTGGGCCCGAAGCCTCATGATGGCGAAATATGTGGAAAATCTCTAATAAAATCTTAGGCATGGGGGGCCGTGCCTCCGAGACCCTCCCCCCCTCTGGGTACGCCCATTCATACTTCTAAGTAAAACGGTAAAACCGGATTCATTTCTTTGAAATATTCAATTTTTTTAAATGGGTGCTATTATGATGTAAAGCAAAACAAACATAATTTGACACATGAAAATCATTTTTATCCATATTTAAGTATTTTTACCTTCCTAGCCCGCAAAGCAATGGCTAGAAAAGATATTATTTTCGACGAAAAAAAAAATTTGAGATAACGCCGAAAATTTATTTGGGTGTATTTTGACCTATCTTAGCGATATCGTCGTGATGTCTGTCTGTGTGTGTGTGTGTGTGTGTGTGTAGGTGTGTGTGTGTGTGTGTGTGTATGTGTGTGTGTGTATGTGTATATTATTTCTGTCCGTAACGCGTTGGCTCCCAAACTGCTGAACTGATTTTCATATAATTTTCAGTTAAAATAGTGTTCGCCACTCTAAAGAGCTAATTAGTTTTTTTGGTCAAAATCCATTAACGCTAATGATAGTTTTTTGACAAATAAAAAATTTAAAAAATTCTTACTTTCTAATGGAGCGTCGTATCAATATGCGGTTTATAGTAGGCTACATTTTGCTTAATAATTTGTGTAATAACCAAAAACTTCATAGGAGCTTTAGTTTCTGAGTTAATTACAAAAAACTGTTTTCAGGGCTGATTTATAATGGCTTCACTTAAAGTGTGCTAATAGGCTAGCTAGGAAGGTATCAGATCCGTCATGGATTCATTTATTTTACTTGCATACACTGAAATGTAAAAGACTCCTTCGATCAATATTTGAAATGTGCTTTTTCTTGTAAATTCTTTTGAAAAAGTTGTTTTTTCAATTTTAGCGCTTTTGTACTTCATGCAAGAAATTGGTTGCAAATATGCAGAACTATTGTTAAAAGATCCCTCTGGTTTTTAAAAATTTTATAGGACGTTATATTAAACATTCATATTAAAATGTGTGTTCTGGACCAAAAAAGAGATACAAAAAGTAAAATATTCCCCTGCTATCTCATATTTTCAACATACCTTTTTCATATGATTACTGCTTGTTTAAAGGATTTGGATAATATTTAAGTTTTAAAGTAGTAAAATATGCGGGATATTGTTCAAAACTTTTGAAATGCATATTAAAAATGTTGAGGTTTTTTATATTTTCCTATGGTTTTATCATAGTTCCTATCAGCCTTCTAAAGCTCAGCTCTCTAGTGTCCCTGGAAGGAGGCAAAGTTAATTTTACATAACTTTACATTTATAGGGGAGGAAAGTAAATGAAAATTTTGGTGTTATAAAATTTTTTTCTATAGTCTTCCAAAGCTCAGCTCTCTAGCGTTTCTAGAAGTGGACAATGCTAATTTACATAACTTTACATTTATAGGGGAGGGAAGTTAATTAAACCTTGGGGTTTTTTAATTTTCTTTTATGGTTTTATCATAGTTCCTATCAGCCTTCCAATGCTCAGCTCTCGAGCTGTCTGGACGTGGGCAATGTTACTTTTACACACATTTACATTTATAGGGGAGGGAAGTAAATTAGAATTTTGGGGTGTTTTAATTTTTTTCTTTAGTCTTATCATAGTTACTATCGGCCTTCCAAAGCTCAGCTCTCTAGCGTGTCCGGAAGTGGGCAATGTTACTTTTACATTACTTTACATTTATAGGGGAGGAAAGTAAATTATAATTTTAAGGTTTTTAGTTTTTTTTTTCTATAGTTTTATCATAGTTCCTATCAGTCTACCATTTCTGGAAGTGGGCAATGTTACTTTTACATAATTTTACATGTGTGGCGGAGGGGAGTAAATTAGAATTTTGGAGTTTTTTGATTTTTTCCAGGGGTTTGGTCATAATTTCTATAAGTCTATTAATGATCTATACATGAGTGAGTGAGTGAGTGAGTGAGTGAGTGGCAATTTCGACGTTTTATGAAATTTCGTAACTACATTACTACTTAATGGAATTCCATGAAACTTGAAGGGGTTATTAACTCCATGAAGATCTACGACTGTGCAAAGTTTGAGATTCGTAGCTCATTCCGAAGTAGAGTTTTAGATAGTTCAAATATCGGCTGAAATGTTTCAAGAAAAAATGGTATACGGCGCGCGAACCTAATAAACGAAACCTATAAAAATAATACAGTTTTTTTTTCAAAATAGCCCATGAAGCCTTAGGTACTAGAAAATTAGATAAGACCTAATTATTTCAGATTATTTTGCATATAATATAAAAATACATATATGTGGGTAGACCTAAAACTTTATGGTTTGTATCTTACCAAGAATATTACCCATGCAACTGATTAATAATTTTTGTATAATATTTATCTATCTTTATTTCATGTCATTTCAATCATTCTCAAAAATGAGTAACTTTTAATTTAAAGGCCACCAAAAAAACAAATTGGCAAATTCCAAAATGAAAAAATGGTTAATATTATACTTCTGAACCTTGTTTTTAGTCTAACAAAAAACACAGTATAGCATTTTCGTGTAAAATTTTGTTGGGTATAATTTTTATTTTAAACTTTGTACCAAAACCAAGTTATTTAAAAAAAGAGAATTTGTGCGCCATTTTAAAAAAGCGGAGAGAGCAGGCATCGCTCTATAATTGTGCCAAGCTTCGGACCTTTTGCACCAAAATGTCATATTATATGGTTAAACTACTTAACTAATTTCAAGTCTTGCCCATAGTAAAGTGTCTGAATAGCTGCCGCAAAAATTAATTATATTACAAAATCAATCAAGTCAAGTTTAATAAAACCGTTAAAAACTACCAGCCAGAATAAGCAAAAAAATGTAAGAAGACTAGCAAAATTATTCAACTTATTTTAATTACAATAATAATCCTATACAAAGTCCCACTTAAAATATCAGGCACTCGTTTCTGAGAATTCTATTAGATATTCCAAGGGTAAAAAAAGCAGGTACAAATTACATATAACATAGAAACCCGTAGCGTCTAAAATCTAATCTGCAATGTTGCCAAATTTCTGAGGCCGCTGCGACGCGGTTTTAATACGCAGAATACGTGTTGCAGTGGACCGTTTAGTTACAGTAAAAGCGACGCTAGCGCCACCGGTAGATACGTGAACTACACGGCCAAAAAGTAGCTATATATACCATTTTGTGACATCAGAACAAAATTTTGCACACAGCTTGCTGAGTGTGTTAGGAATCGTCCCTGAAATTTTTATTGAAAAACTCAAAAAAGTGAGGTACTAAAGTTATATATGAGGTGACACCGTAGTTTATATACTTTGTTTTGTGGCTAAGTACTCTTTATCAATATATATATATATTATATATATATATATATATATATATATATATATATTGATGCACTCGGCGTTGTCACCTCGGCGTTAAGGATATGACGATCTGACCTCACCTATTTCTGGTGGTGTTACCACATATATAGGTACATATATGACATGAGGGGAAGTTCCTTTACCAGAATTTCAAAAGAGGGGTAAATAATTTTATAATTAAGAAGCTATTTTTAGTTACTTAATTTCTTTCTTGTATTCTATCTTTTGTTTGTAGGTAAAAGCACTACAGGATTAAATTTTTCGCTTTCAGCACTAATAAAATAATTAAAAAATTTATTATAAAAATGTTAGAATTTCTGTATTTACATTTAAAATGTGTGGAATAAATCTTGAAACTTGAATCATATATAAGAAATTTGATGAAGAATATAAAAAGTTACGGTTTGTGAGATAAACGCAGAAAATCGTCGTGAGGTTCAGTTTGGTGAGGAGGTTAATCCTAGGGTAGAGGGGGTTTCCTTAAGGACACCTATCGTAAATGCAAGCTTTATAGGAAGCAAAGCCTGACATTGATTTTCTATTTTTTGGTTATTATTTTTGACATCTTTTCCTCGGTTTTGCACCTTAGGTTTCCTACTAAGAGTTCACAACCAAAATGTCAAATCCTAATAAATTTGTTCATCTAGTCGCCATTTTTACGCCTAATTTGCTTCGACTATAAAATACGATGTCCAAAAAAAGTGTTATAAATAAAAGAAAATTGAAGCCAACGTTTACCGTTGTGTAGGTATGAAGGGCAGCAATTTATAAGTAATTCTTTTTGTGGTGGCAAAGAACTTTTTATAGATATGTGTGTCAATTTAAAAACTTTTAAAACGCCTCGGATTTAAAAAAAATTTTTATTAAGAAAATCCGGTTTTTAATAATGATAAATCTTTGACTAACTTACTTAGCCAATTTTTAATTAAAAAAATGAGTCAACAAACATGTTAAAAAGATACTTTACTATTTCCAGTTTTTTACTTAAAAATACCTCCGTAAGTTTGAACCAAAACGGATTTAGCAAAAAAAACAAATGTCATATTACTAGGGTTTTATTCGAATTTGAAAGAATAAGGATGCGACTTTTTTACTTAATTTGAGCCAACATAGCCAATTCTTAAAACACTTGACTAATTTAAAATATTGATAATGCCAGGAAAAAGAATTAACGTTAAATTAATCGGACAAAAATGCGCGTTTTTAGTGTTTTTAACCTGGCAGGCTAGCATAAACAAAAAAATCACTTTGATTTAATTTGCGATGTTTTGTCACGCGCTATTTAGCTTTTTCCTTCAATAAGAAGAACCACTAGAGCAGCTACGTCCCTGGCCGTAACTTATATTCAATGTCTTTGGAGGAATTCAGCTATTTCAAGAGAAGAAAAAAACTTACTCCTACTAAGCTTCGCTTTTTAAGCGACAAAACAATAGTGAACATCGCAGCAAAGCAAGTTGTTTTGAAAATAGATTTTTTTTCAGAAAAAAAATTGAGATAACGCCGAAACTGCGTTATTTGGGTGTGTTTGAAGCTATCTGAGCAATATCGTTGTGACGTCTGTCTGCGTGTATGTCTGTCCGTAACACGATAGCTCCTAAACCGCTGAACTCATTTTCATGAAATGTTTAGGTGAAATAGTGTTTGACACTGTAACGAGCTGAATAGATTTTGGTTTAAATCCACTAATGCTTGATAGTTTTTGACAATTAATTTTTTTTTAAATGCGAACTTTTTAACGGAGCATTTTAACAATATGCGGCTTTGGAAATATAATGGAGTACTTTATACTGAAAACGGGAAGTGTTCTAATAGGCTAGCTAGAAAGGTATCAGATCCGTCATGGATCTGTTTATTTTATTTCAGAAAATTGCATTTAAATACAGTCAATTTTTATGTTTCCGTGGCATTTTTCAGGGGATAATGTAAAGTTGCATAATATTTTTCATATTATCTTTTGAACTATAGGTCGTTTTTGAGTTATGTTGGTTTTAAATTCCTGTTGGAGTGCACTAATAATACGAGTTGAACCAGGATTACGTATAAGTAATCCTGGACCAACTCGGAAATTATTAGTATACTTAAATAGGAATTTAATACTTTGGTACAAATTTAAATAACCTAAAACGAACTCAGAGAAATTCGTTTTGAAAAAATATGTAACTACAAATACTATAAACTGAAGAAAGTTGCTGTCAAAATTTGGCAATTTTGCAAAGCAGGATAATAGGAAACTATGCAAATTTTTCATTACATTAACCTCTCACAAGGTGCAGGAAAATATTAATAATAAGCTGTATATACAGGGTGATGCATTTGCAATATAGCAAATAAAAATTATAATTTTATTATGACTTTCTTGGAAATTAAATGATAAAGAATGTAATTTACAAATTCTGACATCACGTGACATTTGAGCATTTTGGTTGCTGGTGGTTATTACTAGATTTATAATATGCACTTTGGGCTGTGGCGTGGGCAAACACAATATCCTGCATATGTTTTTTTCTGTTTTAAACGGCTTAACTAACTATTACAACTCCTTTTTTATTCAATTTACTTTCACGGATAAATTAAAAATTATTCAAAATTCTGTCATATCCATCATGTCATAATCATTGCAAACCAAAAAATATACAAATTAATATAAATTATTAAATTTGTTAGCATTCCAAAAACTGTATTTTTGACACTTCCCTTTTATTTGTTTATCGGATCTATGTGTAGAATTTTTGACAGCAAGTAAACCATTTCCCAACAAAAATTGTATTTAGGACTTTCAAGCTATGCAACATTTCTGAGATCACAAGCCTCAAAATGAGTATTTCAAAAAAAATAACAGCCCGTTTTTCTATAATGAAAGTATAAAGGTACGGTTTTTTATATAAAGACAGTACGTTGCCACCATTAATCTTGTCTTACAAATTTTTGCAACGTTTTAAAGTTATAATATTTCCTAAAGTGTCCCTAAATAAAAGAAAAACGTTGTAACCTTGTATGTAATATATAAATTTAGTCAGATAAAGCTAATACGTTGCTTATAGGTTAGGGTAGATATACGCCATACGTTTTCACCTCAATAAAACCGGCAACGGTGCCTGAGGTGGCAGGACATAGCACATATCCAAAGGTTGTATATTGGCCTGAGGTCCGAACGTATTCCACGTTTTTATCAAATATTTAAAAAAAAATCTTTACCCCTCTTTTGAAATTCTGGTTCCCCTTATCTCATATATGTACCTATATATGTGGTAACACCACTAGAAATAGGTGAGGTCAGGTCGTCATTTCCTTAACGCTGAGGTGACAACGGCGCGTGCATCAATATATATATATATATATATATATATATATATATATATATATATATATATATATATATATATATATATATATATAAATATATATATTGATATTCAGTATTCGTTCGATCGCAGTTCAGTACGGTTATATTGCATCGTACCTGCACGATAGTACTAACGAGGTCAAAGTCGAAGTTTGTTTTGTTTACAATAAACCTCGCGCGCGAAATACCTGTGTTAAAAATCTATATACAATGTGTATTATAAATAATATATCATGTTTAAAAGCAAAAAAAGTGTACCATCACCTGTGAAACTTGTTTTAAAAATTAGCGAAAAGACAAAACAAAATCAAGAAAAAATGGTAATGCCGAATTATTTCAGGATAGCCATGCTAGAACACAAAATGAAGAAGTTTTATATAGCGAATGGAAAAAATCCCAAAACGAAAAAAATTCACTTAGTGTACAAGTGGATTATCTCCGAAGTCAACTGGAAAGTATGCAAAGAAAATTTGCAGATTTAGAGACAAAAGTCACTAAAAAAGAAGAGTCTGACATGGACTACATTACTGATGAGGACGATCTGGCAAGAGAAACTGAGTGGATCAGACAAAAAGGAAAAGGTTGGAAAAAACGTCGAATGGATACTTCACTCTCACCACCACAACAAAGCTCGGGCACTGGAGAGCCCTCCAATAAAACACCAAATGAAGAACCCCCAACTAAGGTTAAAAAAGCTCCATTACCTCCACCGATTATGGTAAATGGCGTAAATAATTTTAATGATATTTATGAAAAGTTAAATATCATACAAGGAGTTAAAATAAAAGTTTTAAATAACGAAAATATTAAAATAAATGTACAAGACGCAGACAGCTATCGGCTGGTTACTAAATTGCTTAATGAAATAAAGCATCAATGGCACTCATACGAAAACAAACAAATAAGGCCAATTAGAGTAATAGCGAATAGGCTACACTTCTCATGTGACCCACAAAAAATTGTAGCTGATCTACAAAAAAAAGGTTTTAAGGCACTGGAGGCCAGCAACAAACTTAAATGGAGAACAAGACAACCTCTTAACATGTTTATGCTCACATTTAGCCACGATGAAGATATCAACAAAATTTTTGAAATTTCCAGTATCCTTGGGATTGAAGTGGAAATAAAAGCACTAAAAACCTCAAAGTTAGTCCCTCAATGCAAAAGATGCCAATCTTATGGACACACGCAAAAATATTGCGCTAAAGAACCACGTTGCGTAAAATGCACGGGGAAACATCTTACTGTAGAATGCCCCAAACCAAAAGAATCTGAGCCAAAATGCATCCACTGTGGAGGCAAGCATCCTGCTAACTACAGAGGATCCCTTGTTGCTAAGGAAATACAAAAATTGAAAAATAAACCTAAGAAACCGAATCTCATACCAAACGTGAGTACAAATAGACAAAACCAACAGACAAGAAACACAGTCACACAAAACTCTGTGACAAGGACATACAGCCAAGTAGCAGCAACAGCTACTATACCTGATATTAATATCAGTAGTCAAAATACTATGGAACAAACACTACAATTAATTTTGGAGAAATTGAACAAACTTGATGAGCGATTAACTAAACTAGAAAGTAGCAATAACGGAGCTACCAATATGCCTCAAAATGGTCAGTAATCTTAGAATCCTAGCTTGGAATGCCAATGGTCTCTTGCAACATCAGCAAGACTTGCAAGTTATTCTAGATATAGAAAAAATTAACGTCTGTCTTGTGCCAGAAACGCATTTCACTAACCAGTCTCACATTAAATTTAAAGGTTATAAAGAGTATCATACAACTCACCCTAGCAATACTGCACATGGGGGAAGTGCTGTAATAATTAAAGAAAATATATCACACTATGAGGAGATGGGATATAAAACCATAGAGATTCAAGCTACATTAGTAAGTGTAAAAACCAAAACATATACATTAGTCATAAGTGCTGTCTATATACCACCAAGGCACTTACTAAAGAAAAATCAATATCTTAATTTTCTCAGAAAATTAGGAAACCGTTTTATAATTGGAGGTGACTTTAATGCAAAAAATACCTACTGGGGATCTAGACTGACGAATTCTAAAGGAAAAGAACTTTTGCAAGCTATTAGTGAATATCAATGTGAGCCGATATCAACTGGTAAGCCCACATACTATCCAACAGATCCAGGAAAAATTCCAGATCTAATTGATTTTTTCATAGTAAAAAATATATCTTTAAGTTTTGTAGATATAGAAGAAAGTTTTGATTTACACTCAGATCATTCACCTATTATTCTAACTCTTAGTAAAAACATAATAAAGAAAGAAGCAAATATCTCACTAGTTAATAAACTGACTGACTGGATTAGTTTTAAACAAAGTCTGTCAGAAAAAATAAACCTATCAGTACCATTGCAAACGCCAGAACAAATCGATAAAGAAGTTGATTATTTTGTTACAAATATTCAACAAGCAGCTTGGGAAAACAGTCCAAAACCAAAGAGAATTTTTAAGGGAAAAAACTATCCAAAGGAAATTAGAGACCTTATATTGGAAAAAAGGAAACTAAGAAGAAAGTGGCAACAAAGCCGTGATCCTCGGGACAAAACAAATCTCAACAACATGACGCAGCGCATTAGGCGAGAAATTCTAGTAATAAAAAATGAATCTATTAACCATTTTCTTAATGAACTTACAGATGATAAAAATACCGACTATTCCCTTTGGAAAGCAACCAAAGATTTTAAAAGACCAATTATCCAAATTCCACCCATACGAAAATCTAACAACCAGTGGGCAAGGAGTAACGAAGAAAAAGCAGATATTTTTGCAAGTCATTTAGAAAAAACATTTCAGCCCCACGAAGCACCAGATGAACACTTTCATTTAAATGAACCCCATCAAATCGAGGACCATATTAAGCTTACATCACCAAAAGAAATATTAACAGAAATCAAAAATATTAATTCGAAAAAAGCCCCAGGGTATGATCTTATTAACGGGTTAGTCATAAAACAACTCCCCAGAAAAGCTATCGTAAAACTATGCAACCTAATTAATGCGTCTTTTAGGCTTAGGTATGTACCTAAACTGTGGAAAGTTGCAGAAGTTATCATGATTCCAAAACCGGGAAAACCACTCCATGACGTGTCATCTTACAGGCCAATATCTTTGCTGCCAATTATATCCAAGCTCTATGAAAAATTATTGGTTAAAAGAATAAAACCCATCATAGAAAGACAAGAAATTATTCCATCTCATCAATTTGGTTTTCGAGACAAGCATTCCACGATAGATCAAGTACACAGAATTACTAATATAATAGAAAAAGCACTAGAAGAGGGAAAAGTTTGTTCTGCAGTTTTTCTAGATGTAGCACAAGCATTTGACAAAGTGTGGCATGAAGGCCTTAATTTTAAACTAAAAAGGTTTCTGCCAAAACAATATTCGGATATTTTGGAATCATACATATCTGATAGACATTTTAGAGTAAAACAGGAAGACTCATACTCAAATTTAAGAGAAATTCAAGCAGGCGTGCCCCAGGTTAGCGTACTAGGCCCTTATCTATACTTATTATTCACTTGTGATATCCCAAAGCCAGAAAATTGTCACTTAGCAACATTTGCCGATGATACTGGTTTATTGACGGTAGAAAAATCTATTGAAAAATGCATAGAAAAACTTCAGGATGCAGTCACCCAAATTCACAGTTGGACCACAAAGTGGCGAATAAAATTAAATGAAACCAAATCAATTCATGTTGATTTTACAAACAAAAATATAAATCACATACAAATAACAATTAACAACATTCCAGTACCATATTCGAATCAGGCAAAATATCTAGGTATGACACTTGATGCCAAATTGCGCTGGAAAGCACATGTTAAGAAAAAAAAAGAAGAACTTGAGATAAGGTATAGAAAAATGAACTGGCTAATTGGAAGGAAGTCCAATTTAACAATTCATAATAAGTTACTGCTTTATAGACAAATACTGAAACCAGTATGGACATATGGTATTCAACTATGGGGTTGTGCTAAAGAGAGTAACATTCTAGTTGTACAGAGATTTCAAAATAAAGTATTAAGAAACATTGTGAATGCACCTTGGTACGTTCGAAATAGTGACCTTCATCGAGATCTAAAAATCGAAACTTTAGCAGAGACTATAAAAAAGTACGCAAAAAGCCATGAAGATAGACTCCATCGGCATGTGAATGTGGAAGCAATTCAGCTTCTAGACAATACTATGCTAGTTCGACGACTAAAAAGAGTGAAGCCGTTTGAGCTAGTAAACTAAGTGAATTACACATAAAACAAAATAATGCTATAAACACAACACAATTGTGAGTTACAGACTAAACAAAGCGGGGAGAACTGTTGAGTGAATTCTAAGTTTAAATCTGACTTTTCTAGTAAATTAACTTAAAACAATATTGCTAATTAGTCTTACTGACTAGATTGTAATAAAAAAAAACACAGTGTGTTTGACAAATAAAAAAAAAATAAAAAAAAACCTCATATATAACTTTTGTACCTCACTTTTTTGAGGTGACAACGTTTTTCAATAAAAATTTCAGGGACGATTCCTAACACACTCAGCATGCTGTGTGCAAAATTTTGTTCTGAGATCACAAAATGGTATATATAGCTACTTTTTGGCCGTGTAGTTCACGTATCTACCGGTGGCGCTAGCGTCGCTTTTACTGTAACTAAACGGTCCACTGAGTCACCTCGGTGGTATAAAACGTATTCTGCGTATTAAAACCGCGTCGCAGCGGCCTCAGAAATTTGGCAACATTGCAGATTAGATTTTAGACGCTACGAGTTTCTTTGTTATATGTAATTTGTACCTGCTTTTTTTACCCTTGAAATATCTAATAGAATTCTCAGAAACGAGTGCCTTGGTCTGATATTTTAAGAGGGGCTTTGTCAAGGATTATTATTGTATTTTTTATCTTATTGCAATAATTTGACTAATTTTGCTAGTCTCCTTATATTTTTTTGCTTATTCTGGCAGGTAGTTTTTAACGGTTTTATTTAACTTGACTTGATTGATTTTGTAATATAATAAATTTTTGCAACAGCTATTCAGACACATTCCTATGAACATGACTTGAAATTAGTTAAGTAGTTTAACCATATAATATGACGTTTTGGTGCAAAAGGTACGAAGCTTGGCACAATTATAGAGCGATGCCTGCTCTCGCCGGTTTTTTAAAAAAATGGCGCACGAATTCTCTTTTTTTTAAATAACTTGGTTTTTGTACAAAGTTTGAAACAAAAATTATAGCCAACAAAATTTTATACGAAAATGCCAAACTGTGTTTTTTGTTAGACTAAAAACAAGGTTCGAGGTATGATATTAACCATTTTTTCATTTTGGAATTTGTCCAATTTGTTTTTTTGGTGGCCTTTAAATTAAAAGTTACTCATTTTTGAGAATGATTGAAATGACATGAAATAAAGATAGATAAATATTCTACAAAAATTATTAATCAGTTGCGTGGGTAATATTTTTGGTAAGATACAAACCATAAAGTTTTAGGTCTACCCACATATATGTATTTCTATATTATATGCAAACTAAACTGAAATAATTAGGTTTTATCTAATTTTCTAAAAACTAAGTACCTAAGACTTCATGGGCTATTTTTAAAAATCAAAAAAAAAACCTGTATTATTTTTATAGGTTTTGTTTATTAGGTTCGCGCGCCGTATACCATCTTTTCTTGAAACATTTCAGCCGACATTTGACCTATCTAAAACTCTACTTCGGAATGAGCTACGAATCTCAAACTTTGCACAGTCGTAGACCTTCATGGAGCTAACAACCCCTCCAAGGTTCATGGAATTCCATAAAGTAGTAAAGTAGTTACGAAATTTCAAAAAACGTCGAAATTGCCACTCACTCACTCACTCACTCACTCACTCATGTATTAATATTCTACTGTATTTCTAGACATGCTAAAAAGCTGAAATTTGGCAGACTTATAGAAATTATGACCAAACCCCTGGAAAAAATAAAAAAACCCCAAAATTCTCATTTACTCCCCTCCCCCACACATGTAAAGTTTTGTAAAAGTAACATTGCCCACTTCCATAAATGGCAGACTGATAGGAACTATGATAAAACTATAGAAAAAAAATAAAAACCTCAAAATTATCATTTAATTTCGTCCCCTATAAATGTAAAGAAATGTAAAAGTAACATTGCCCACTTCCGGACACGCTAGAGAGCTGAGCTTTGGAAGGCCGATAGCAACTATGATAAGACTATAGAAAAAAATTAAAACACCCCAAAATTCTAATTTACTTCCCTCCCCTGTAAATGTAAAAGTATGTAAAAGTAACATTGCCCACTTCCAGAAACGCTCGAGAGCTGAGCTTTGGAAGGCTGATGGGAACTATGAAGAAACTATAAAAGAAAATTAAAAAACCCTAAAGTTTAATTAACTTTCCTCCCCTATAAATGTAAAGTTATGTAAATTAGCATTGTCCACTTCTAGAAACGCTAGAGAGCTGAGCTTTAGAAGACTATAGAAAAAAATTTAAAAACACCAAAATTTTAATTTACTTTCTTCCCCTATAAATGTAAAGTTATGTAAAATTAGCATTACCTATTTCGAGGAACACTAGAGAGCTGAGCTTTAGAAGGCTAATAGGAACTATGATAAAACCATAGGAAAATATAAAAAAAACTTCAAAATTTTTAATAAGGCATTGCAATAGTTTTGAATAATATTCCTAATATTTTACTACTTTAAAACTTAAATATTATCCAAATCCTTTAAAAAAGGAGTGAAATCATAACAAAAACATTTCATGTAAAAAAAGCCAAGTACGCGAGAGTGGTATTCCGTTAAAAGAATTGAGATAAAAGTAAAGCCAAGTTCTCCAATACAAATTTTCAAATGAAAGATTCTCACTAGTTTGGAAATATTTTTGTAAACTTGGCTATTACGGCTGCAAACGACTCTTAGTCGCAGTGCTAAATTGAACATATAGATATTATAATTTTGATATGACTTACTTGGAAATTAAATAATAAAGAATGTCAAAGTTGCAAATTGACAGTTGGTCTCTCCTCAGTAAACACCATATTTCCTATTGCTTTTTCAGATACCGACATGATCATTTCATTTCATGGTTATGCTTGGGCTGAATGAGGCCTAATGAGGCCGAAACGCTTCCCCGAGCTACCTTTACCTCTAAGGACTTGCCCATAAAACTTTTTTGTTAAGACTTTTTACCTCGTGAAATTCCTTCAAATTTAAAAAAATCCAGGTTTAGGCTGTCTTCTGGGAGCCGAAACGCGTCCCCAAGCTACTTTACCTCTGAGGATTCGCCCGTGAAACTTTTTTGATAAAGAATGTCATTTACAAATTCTGACATCACGTCAACATTTGTGCCTTGTGATTGCTGGTGGTTATTATTAGATTAATAATATTCGCGTTGGGCTGTGGCGTGGGCAAACACATCACTCCTGTATATGGTTATCCTGTTTTAAACGGCTTAACTAATTATCACAATTTCTTTTTTATTAAATTTATTGTTACGGATAAATAATTTTTATAAAAATTTTGTCATATCAATCATGTCATAAACATTGCAAACCCAAAAATATATAAATTAAGATAATGTATTAATTTTTTTTGCATTCCATAGAGTGTATTTTTGACAATTTCCTTTTATTGTTTATCGGATCTATGTGTAGAATTTTTGACAGTAAGTAAACCATTTTTCAACAAAAATTGTATTTAGAACTTTCAAGCTATCACAAAACCTCAAAATGTGTTTTCCAAAAAAAATAACAGCCAGTTTTTCTATAATGAAAGTATAAATGTTCGGTTTTTTATATAAAGACAGTACGTTGTCACCATTAATCTTTTCTTACAAACTTTTGCAACCTTTTAAAGTTGTAATATTTCCTAAAGTGTCCCTAAATAAAAGTAAAACGTTCCTTATATTTAATATTTAAATTTAGTTTGATAAAGCTATTGCGGCTTATAGACTTACGCCATACGTTATCACCTTAATAAAACCGGCAAGGTTATAAAGAGTATCATACAACTCACCCTAGCAATACTGCACATGGGGGAAGTGCTGTAATAATTAAAGAAAATATATCACACTATGAGGAGATGGGATATAAAACCATAGAGATTCAAGCTACATTAGTAAGTGTAAAAACCAAAACATATACATTAGTCATAAGTGCTGTCTATATACCACCAAGGCACTTACTAAAGAAAAATCAATATCTTAATTTTCTCAGAAAATTAGGAAACCGTTTTATAATTGGAGGTGACTTTAATGCAAAAAATACCTACTGGGGATCTAGACTGACGAATTCTAAAGGAAAAGAACTTTTGCAAGCTATTAGTGAATATCAATGTGAGCCGATATCAACTGGTAAGCCCACATACTATCCAACAGATCCAGGAAAAATTCCAGATCTAATTGATTTTTTCATAGTAAAAAATATATCTTTAAGTTTTGTAGATATAGAAGAAAGTTTTGATTTACACTCAGATCATTCACCTATTATTCTAACTCTTAGTAAAAACATAATAAAGAAAGAAGCAAATATCTCACTAGTTAATAAACTGACTGACTGGATTAGTTTTAAACAAAGTCTGTCAGAAAAAATAAACCTATCAGTACCATTGCAAACGCCAGAACAAATCGATAAAGAAGTTGATTATTTTGTTACAAATATTCAACAAGCAGCTTGGGAAAACAGTCCAAAACCAAAGAGAATTTTTAAGGGAAAAAACTATCCAAAGGAAATTAGAGACCTTATATTGGAAAAAAGGAAACTAAGAAGAAAGTGGCAACAAAGCCGTGATCCTCGGGACAAAACAAATCTCAACAACATGACGCAGCGCATTAGGCGAGAAATTCTAGTAATAAAAAATGAATCTATTAACCATTTTCTTAATGAACTTACAGATGATAAAAATACCGACTATTCCCTTTGGAAAGCAACCAAAGATTTTAAAAGACCAATTATCCAAATTCCACCCATACGAAAATCTAACAACCAGTGGGCAAGGAGTAACGAAGAAAAAGCAGATATTTTTGCAAGTCATTTAGAAAAAACATTTCAGCCCCACGAAGCACCAGATGAACACTTTCATTTAAATGAACCCCATCAAATCGAGGACCATATTAAGCTTACATCACCAAAAGAAATATTAACAGAAATCAAAAATATTAATTCGAAAAAAGCCCCAGGGTATGATCTTATTAACGGGTTAGTCATAAAACAACTCCCCAGAAAAGCTATCGTAAAACTATGCAACCTAATTAATGCGTCTTTTAGGCTTAGGTATGTACCTAAACTGTGGAAAGTTGCAGAAGTTATCATGATTCCAAAACCGGGAAAACCACTCCATGACGTGTCATCTTACAGGCCAATATCTTTGCTGCCAATTATATCCAAGCTCTATGAAAAATTATTGGTTAAAAGAATAAAACCCATCATAGAAAGACAAGAAATTATTCCATCTCATCAATTTGGTTTTCGAGACAAGCATTCCACGATAGATCAAGTACACAGAATTACTAATATAATAGAAAAAGCACTAGAAGAGGGAAAAGTTTGTTCTGCAGTTTTTCTAGATGTAGCACAAGCATTTGACAAAGTGTGGCATGAAGGCCTTAATTTTAAACTAAAAAGGTTTCTGCCAAAACAATATTCGGATATTTTGGAATCATACATATCTGATAGACATTTTAGAGTAAAACAGGAAGACTCATACTCAAATTTAAGAGAAATTCAAGCAGGCGTGCCCCAGGTTAGCGTACTAGGCCCTTATCTATACTTATTATTCACTTGTGATATCCCAAAGCCAGAAAATTGTCACTTAGCAACATTTGCCGATGATACTGGTTTATTGACGGTAGAAAAATCTATTGAAAAATGCATAGAAAAACTACAGGATGCAGTCACCCAAATTCACAGTTGGACCACAAAGTGGCGAATAAAATTAAATGAAACCAAATCAATTCATGTTGATTTTACAAACAAAAATATAAATCACATACAAATAACAATTAACAACATTCCAGTACCATATTCGAATCAGGCAAAATATCTAGGTATGACACTTGATGCCAAATTGCGCTGGAAAGCACATGTTAAGAAAAAAAAAGAAGAACTTGAGATAAGGTATAGAAAAATGAACTGGCTAATTGGAAGGAAGTCCAATTTAACAATTCATAATAAGTTACTGCTTTATAGACAAATACTGAAACCAGTATGGACATATGGTATTCAACTATGGGGTTGTGCTAAAGAGAGTAACATTCTAGTTGTACAGAGATTTCAAAATAAAGTATTAAGAAACATTGTGAATGCACCTTGGTACGTTCGAAATAGTGACCTTCATCGAGATCTAAAAATCGAAACTTTAGCAGAGACTATAAAAAAGTACGCAAAAAGCCATGAAGATAGACTCCATCGGCATGTGAATGTGGAAGCAATTCAGCTTCTAGACAATACTAATCTAGTTCGACGACTAAAAAGAGTGAAGCCGTTTGAGCTAGTAAACTAAGTGAATTACACATAAAACAAAATAATGCTATAAACACAACACAATTGTGAGTTACAGACTAAACAAAGCGGGGAGAACTGTTGAGTGAATTCTAAGTTTAAATCTGACTTTTCTAGTAAATTAACTTAAAACAATATTGCTAATTAGTCTTACTGACTAGATTGTAATAAAAAAAAACACAGTGTGTTTGACAAATAAAAAAAAAATAAAAAAAACCTCATATATAACTTTTGTACCTCACTTTTTTGAGGTGACAACGTTTTTCAATAAAAATTTCAGGGACGATTCCTAACACACTCAGCATGCTGTGTGCAAAATTTTGTTCTGAGATCACAAAATGGTATATATAGCTACTTTTTGGCCGTGTAGTTCACGTATCTACCGGTGGCGCTAGCGTCGCTTTTACTGTAACTAAACGGTCCACTGAGTCACCTCGGTGGTATAAAACGTATTCTGCGTATTAAAACCGCGTCGCAGCGGCCTCAGAAATTTGGCAACATTGCAGATTAGATTTTAGACGCTACGAGTTTCTTTGTTATATGTAATTTGTACCTGCTTTTTTTACCCTTGAAATATCTAATAGAATTCTCAGAAACGAGTGCCTTGGTCTGATATTTTAAGAGGGGCTTTGTCAAGGATTATTATTGTATTTTTTATCTTATTGCAATAATTTGACTAATTTTGCTAGTCTCCTTATATTTTTTTGCTTATTCTGGCAGGTAGTTTTTAACGGTTTTATTTAACTTGACTTGATTGATTTTGTAATATAATAAATTTTTGCAACAGCTATTCAGACACATTCCTATGAACATGACTTGAAATTAGTTAAGTAGTTTAACCATATAATATGACGTTTTGGTGCAAAAGGTACGAAGCTTGGCACAATTATAGAGCGATGCCTGCTCTCGCCGGTTTTTTAAGAAAATGGCGCACGAATTCTCTTTTTTTTAAATAACTTGGTTTTTGTACAAAGTTTGAAACAAAAATTATAGCCAACAAAATTTTATACGAAAATGCCAAACTGTGTTTTTTGTTAGACTAAAAACAAGGTTCGAGGTATGATATTAACCATTTTTTCATTTTGGAATTTGTCCAATTTGTTTTTTTGGTGGCCTTTAAATTAAAAGTTACTCATTTTTGAGAATGATTGAAATGACATGAAATAAAGATAGATAAATATTCTACAAAAATTATTAATCAGTTGCATGGGTAATATTTTTGGTAAGATACAAACCATAAAGTTTTAGGTCTACCCACATATATGTATTTCTATATTATATGCAAACTAAACTGAAATAATTAGGTTTTATCTAATTTTCTAAAAACTAAGTACCTAAGACTTCATGGGCTATTTTTAAAAATCAAAAAAAAAACCTGTATTATTTTTATAGGTTTTGTTTATTAGGTTCGCGCGCCGTATACCATCTTTTCTTGAAACATTTCAGCCGACATTTGACCTATCTAAAACTCTACTTCGGAATCAGCTACGAATCTCAAACTTTGCACAGTCGTAGACCTTCATGGAGCTAACAACCCCTCCAAGGTTCATGGAATTCCATAAAGTAGTAAAGTAGTTACGAAATTTCAAAAAACGTCGAAATTGCCACTCACTCACTCACTCACTCACTCACTCATGTATTAATATTCTACTGTATTTCTAGACATGCTAAAAAGCTGAAATTTGGCAGACTTATAGAAATTATGACCAAACCCCTGGAAAAAATAAAAAAACCCCAAAATTCTCATTTACTCCCCTCCCCCACACATGTAAAGTTTTGTAAAAGTAACATTGCCCACTTCCATAAATGGCAGACTGATAGGAACTATGATAAAACTATAGAAAAAAAAATAAAAACCTCAAAATTATCATTTAATTTCGTCCCCTATAAATGTAAAGAAATGTAAAAGTAACATTGCCCACTTCCGGACACGCTAGAGAGCTGAGCTTTGGAAGGCCGATAGCAACTATGATAAGACTATAGAAAAAAATTAAAACACCCCAAAATTCTAATTTACTTCCCTCCCCTGTAAATGTAAAAGTATGTAAAAGTAACATTGCCCACTTCCAGAAACGCTCGAGAGCTGAGCTTTGGAAGGCTGATGGGAACTATGAAGAAACTATAAAAGAAAATTAAAAAACCCTAAAGTTTAATTAACTTTCCTCCCCTATAAATGTAAAGTTATGTAAATTAGCATTGTCCACTTCTAGAAACGCTAGAGAGCTGAGCTTTAGAAGACTATAGAAAAAAATTTAAAAACACCAAAATTTTAATTTACTTTTTTCCCCTATAAATGTAAAGTTATGTAAAATTAGCATTACCTATTTCGAGGAACACTAGAGAGCTGAGCTTTAGAAGGCTAATAGGAACTATGATAAAACCATAGGAAAATATAAAAAAAACTTCAAAATTTTTAATAAGGCATTGCAATACTTTTGAATAATATTCCTAATATTTTACTACTTTAAAACTTAAATATTATCCAAATCCTTTAAAAAAGGAGTGAAATCATAACAAAAACATTTCATGTAAAAAAAGCCAAGTACGCGAGAGTGGTATTCCGTTAAAAGAATTGAGATAAAAGTAAAGCCAAGTTCTCCAATACAAATTTTCAAATGAAAGATTCTCACTAGTTTGGAAATATTTTTGTAAACTTGGCTATTACGGCTGCAAACGACTCTTAGTCGCAGTGCTAAATTGAACATATAGATATTATAATTTTGATATGACTTACTTGGAAATTAAATAATAAAGAATGTCAAAGTTGCAAATTGACATTTGGTCTCTCCTCAGTAAACACCATATTTCCTATTGCTTTTTCAGATACCGACATGATCATTTCATTTCATGGTTATGCTTGGGCTGAATGAGGCCTAATGAGGCCGAAACGCTTCCCCGAGCTACCTTTACCTCTAAGGACTTGCCCATAAAACTTTTTTGTTAAGACTTTTTACCTCGTGAAATTCCTTCAAGTTTAAAAAAATCCAGGTTTAGGCTGTCTTCTGGGAGCCGAAACGCGTCCCCAAGCTACTTTACCTCTGAGGATTCGCCCGTGAAACTTTTTTGATAAAGAATGTCATTTACAAATTCTGACATCACGTCAACATTTGTGCCTTGTGATTGCTGGTGGTTATTATTAGATTAATAATATTCGCGTTGGGCTGTGGCGTGGGCAAACACATCACTCCTGTATATGGTTATCCTGTTTTAAACGGCTTAACTAATTATCACAATTTCTTTTTTATTAAATTTATTGTTACGGATAAATAATTTTTATAAAAATTTTGTCATATCAATCATGTCATAAACATTGCAAACCCAAAAATATATAAATTAAGATAATGTATTAATTTTTTTTGCATTCCATAGAGTGTATTTTTGACAATTTCCTTTTATTGTTTATCGGATCTATGTGTAGAATTTTTGACAGTAAGTAAACCATTTTTCAACAAAAATTGTATTTAGAACTTTCAAGCTATCACAAAACCTCAAAATGTGTTTTCCAAAAAAAATAACAGCCAGTTTTTCTATAATGAAAGTATAAATGTTCGGTTTTTTATATAAAGACAGTACGTTGTCACCATTAATCTTTTCTTACAAACTTTTGCAACCTTTTAAAGTTGTAATATTTCCTAAAGTGTCCCTAAATAAAAGTAAAACGTTCCTTATATTTAATATTTAAATTTAGTTTGATAAAGCTATTGCGGCTTATAGACTTACGCCATACGTTATCACCTTAATAAAACCGGCAACAGTTCCTGAGGTGGCAGGAAATAGCACATATCAAAGGTTGTTTATCGGTCTGAGGTCCGAACGTATTCCACGTATTTATCAAATATTTGAAAAAAAAAAAAAAAATATATATATATATATATATATATATATATATTGATGCACTCGGCGTTGTCACCTCGGCGTTAAGGATATGACGATCTGACCTCACCTATTTCTGGTGGTGTTACCACATATATAGGTACATATATGACATGAGGGGAAGTTCCTTTACCAGAATTTCAAAAGAGGGGTAAATAATTTTTTTCAAATATTTGATAAATACGTGGAATACGTTCGGACCTCAGACCGATAAACAACCTTTGATATGTGCTATTTCCTGCCACCTCAGGAACTGTTGCCGGTTTTATTAAGGTGATAACGTATGGCGTAAGTCTATAAGCCGCAATAGCTTTATCAAACTAAATTTAAATATTAAATATAAGGAACGTTTTACTTTTATTTAGGAACACTTTAGGAAATATTACAACTTTAAAAGGTTGCAAAAGTTTGTAAGAAAAGATTAATGGTGACAACGTACTGTCTTTATATAAAAAACCGAACATTTATACTTTCATTATAGAAAAACTGGCTGTTATTTTTTTTGGAAAACACATTTTGAGGTTTTGTGATAGCTTGAAAGTTCTAAATACAATTTTTGTTGAAAAATGGTTTACTTACTGTCAAAAATTCTACACATAGATCCGATAAACAATAAAAGGAAATTGTCAAAAATACACTCTATGGAATGCAAAAAAAATTAATACATTATCTTAATTTATATATTTTTGGGTTTGCAATGTTTATGACATGATTGATATGACAAAATTTTTATAAAAATTATTTATCCGTAACAATAAATTTAATAAAAAAGAAATTGTGATAATTAGTTAAGCCGTTTAAAACAGGATAACCATATACAGGAGTGATGTGTTTGCCCACGCCACAGCCCAACGCGAATATTATTAATCTAATAATAACCACCAGCAATCACAAGGCACAAATGTTGACGTGATGTCAGAATTTGTAAATGACATTCTTTATCAAAAAAGTTTCACGGGCGAATCCTCAGAGGTAAAGTAGCTTGGGGACGCGTTTCGGCTCCCAGAAGACAGCCTAAACCTGGATTTTTTTAAATTTGAAGGAATTTCACGAGGTAAAAAGTCTTAACAAAAAAGTTTTATGGGCAAGTCCTTAGAGGTAAAGGTAGCTCGGGGAAGCGTTTCGGCCTCATTAGGCCTCATTCAGCCCAAGCATAACCATGAAATGAAATGATCATGTCGGTATCTGAAAAAGCAATAGGAAATATGGTGTTTACTGAGGAGAGACCAACTGTCAATTTGCAACTTTGACATTTTTTATTATTTAATTTCCAAGTAAGTCATATCAAAATTATAATATCTATATGTTCAATTTAGCACTGCGACTAAGAGTCGTTTGCAGCCGTAATAGCCAAGTTTACAAAAATATTTCCAAACTAGTGAGAATCTTTCACTTGAAAATTTGTATTGGAGAACTTGGCTTTACTTTTATCTCAATTCTTTTAACGGAATACCACTCTCGCGTACTTGGCTTTTTTTACATGAAATGTTTTTGTTATGATTTCACTCCTTTTTTAAAGGATTTGGATAATATTTAAGTTTTAAAGTAGTAAAATATTAGGAATATTATTCAAAAGTATTGCAATGCCTTATTAAAAATTTTGAAGTTTTTTTTATATTTTCCTATGGTTTTATCATAGTTCCTATTAGCCTTCTAAAGCTCAGCTCTCTAGTGTGCCTCGAAATAGGTAATGCTAATTTTACATAACTTTACATTTATAGGGGAAGAAAGTAAATTAAAATTTTGGTGTTTTTAAATTTTTTTCTATAGTCTTCTAAAGCTCAGCTCTCTAGCGTTTCTAGAAGTGGACAATGCTAATTTACATAACTTTACATTTATAGGGGAGGAAAGTTAATTAAACTTTAGGGTTTTTTAATTTTCTTTTATAGTTTCTTCATAGTTCCCATCAGCCTTCCAAAGCTCAGCTCTCGAGCGTTTCTGGAAGTGGGCAATGTTACTTTTACATACTTTTACATTTACAGGGGAGGGAAGTAAATTAGAATTTTGGGGTGTTTTAATTTTTTTCTATAGTCTTATCATAGTTGCTATCGGCCTTCCAAAGCTCAGCTCTCTAGCGTGTCCGGAAGTGGGCAATGTTACTTTTACATTTCTTTACATTTATAGGGGACGAAAATAAATGATAATTTTGAGGTTTTTATTTTTTTTTCTATAGTTTTATCATAGTTCCTATCAGTCTGCCATTTATGGAAGTGGGCAATGTTACTTTTACAAAACTTTACATGTGTGGGGGAGGGGAGTAAATGAGAATTTTGGGGTTTTTTTATTTTTTCCAGGGGTTTGGTCATAATTTCTATAAGTCTGCCAAATTTCAGCTTTTTAGCATGTCTAGAAATACAGTAGAATATTAATACATGAGTGAGTGAGTGAGTGAGTGGCAATTTCGACGTTTTTTGAAATTTCGTAACTACTTTACTACTTTATGGAATTCCATGAACCTTGGAGGGGTTGTTAGCTCCATGAAGGTCTACGACTGTGCAAAGTTTGAGATTCGTAGCTCATTCCGAAGTAGAGTTTTAGATAGGTCAAATGTCGGCTGAAATGTTTCAAGAAAAGATGGTATACGGCGCGCGAACCTAATAAACAAAACCTATAAAAATAATACAGGTTTTTTTTTTGATTTTTAAAAATAGCCCATGAAGTCTTAGGTACTTAGTTTTTAGAAAATTAGATAAAACCTAATTATTTCAGTTTAGTTTGCATATAATATAGAAATACATATATGTGGGTAGACCTAAAACTTTATGGTTTGTATCTTACCAAAAATATTACCCATGCAACTGATTAATAATTTTTGTAGAATATTTATCTATCTTTATTTCATGTCATTTCAATCATTCTCAAAAATGAGTAACTTTTAATTTAAAGGCCACCAAAAAAACAAATTGGACAAATTCCAAAATGAAAAAATGGTTAATATCATACCTCGAACCTTGTTTTTAGTCTAACAAAAAACACAGTTTGGCATTTTCGTATAAAATTTTGTTGGCTATAATTTTTGTTTCAAACTTTGTACAAAAACCAAGTTATTTAAAAAAAAGAGAATTCGTGCGCCATTTTTTTAAAAAACCGGCGAGAGCAGGCATCGCTCTATAATTGTGCCAAGCTTCGTACCTTTTGCACCAAAACGTCATATTATATGGTTAAACTACTTAACTAATTTCAAGTCATGTTCATAGGAATGTGTCTGAATAGCTGTTGCAAAAATTTATTATATTACAAAATCAATCAAGTCAAGTTAAATAAAACCGTTAAAAACTACCTGCCAGAATAAGCAAAAAAATATAAGGAGACTAGCAAAATTAGTCAAATTATTGCAATAAGATAAAAAATACAATAATAATCCTTGACAAAGCCCCTCTTAAAATATCAGACCAAGGCACTCGTTTCTGAGAATTCTATTAGATATTTCAAGGGTAAAAAAAGCAGGTACAAATTACATATAACAAAGAAACTCGTAGCGTCTAAAATCTAATCTGCAATGTTGCCAAATTTCTGAGGCCGCTGCGACGCGGTTTTAATACGCAGAATACGTTTTATACCACCGAGGTGACTCAGTGGACCGTTTAGTTACAGTAAAAGCGACGCTAGCGCCACCGGTAGATACGTGAACTACACGGCCAAAAAGTAGCTATATATACCATTTTGTGATCTCAGAACAAAATTTTGCACACAGCATGCTGAGTGTGTTAGGAATCGTCCCTGAAATTTTTATTGAAAAACGTTGTCACCTCAAAAAAGTGAGGTACAAAAGTTATATATGAGGTTTTTTTTTATTTTTTTTTATTTGTCAAACACACTGTGTTTTTTTTTATTACAATCTAGTCAGTAAGACTAATTAGCAATATTGTTTTAAGTTAATTTACTAGAAAAGTCAGATTTAAACTTAGAATTCACTCAACAGTTCTCCCCGCTTTGTTTAGTCTGTAACTCACAATTGTGTTGTGTTTATAGCATTATTTTGTTTTATGTGTAATTCACTTAGTTTACTAGCTCAAACGGCTTCACTCTTTTTAGTCGTCGAACTAGCATAGTATTGTCTAGAAGCTGAATTGCTTCCACATTCACATGCCGATGGAGTCTATCTTCATGGCTTTTTGCGTACTTTTTTATAGTCTCTGCTAAAGTTTCGATTTTTAGATCTCGATGAAGGTCACTATTTCGAACGTACCAAGGTGCATTCACAATGTTTCTTAATACTTTATTTTGAAATCTCTGTACAACTAGAATGTTACTCTCTTTAGCACAACCCCATAGTTGAATACCATATGTCCATACTGGTTTCAGTATTTGTCTATAAAGCAGTAACTTATTATGAATTGTTAAATTGGACTTCCTTCCAATTAGCCAGTTCATTTTTCTATACCTTATCTCAAGTTCTTCTTTTTTTTTCTTAACATGTGCTTTCCAGCGCAATTTGGCATCAAGTGTCATACCTAGATATTTTGCCTGATTCGAATATGGTACTGGAATGTTGTTAATTGTTATTTGTATGTGATTTATATTTTTGTTTGTAAAATCAACATGAATTGATTTGGTTTCATTTAATTTTATTCGCCACTTTGTGGTCCAACTGTGAATTTGGGTGACTGCATCCTGAAGTTTTTCTATGCATTTTTCAATAGATTTTTCTACCGTCAATAAACCAGTATCATCGGCAAATGTTGCTAAGTGACAATTTTCTGGCTTTGGGATATCACAAGTGAATAATAAGTATAGATAAGGGCCTAGTACGCTAACCTGGGGCACGCCTGCTTGAATTTCTCTTAAATTTGAGTATGAGTCTTCCTGTTTTACTCTAAAATGTCTATCAGATATGTATGATTCCAAAATATCCGAATATTGTTTTGGCAGAAACCTTTTTAGTTTAAAATTAAGGCCTTCATGCCACACTTTGTCAAATGCTTGTGCTACATCTAGAAAAACTGCAGAACAAACTTTTCCCTCTTCTAGTGCTTTTTCTATTATATTAGTAATTCTGTGTACTTGATCTATCGTGGAATGCTTGTCTCGAAAACCAAATTGATGAGATGGAATAATTTCTTGTCTTTCTATGATGGGTTTTATTCTTTTAACCAATAATTTTTCATAGAGCTTGGATATAATTGGCAGCAAAGATATTGGCCTGTAAGATGACACGTCATGGAGTGGTTTTCCCGGTTTTGGAATCATGATAACTTCTGCAACTTTCCACAGTTTAGGTACATACCTAAGCCTAAAAGACGCATTAATTAGGTTGCATAGTTTTACGATAGCTTTTCTGGGGAGTTGTTTTATGACTAACCCGTTAATAAGATCATACCCTGGGGCTTTTTTCGAATTAATATTTTTGATTTCTGTTAATATTTCTTTTGGTGATGTAAGCTTAATATGGTCCTCGATTTGATGGGGTTCATTTAAATGAAAGTGTTCATCTGGTGCTTCGTGGGGCTGAAATGTTTTTTCTAAATGACTTGCAAAAATATCTGCTTTTTCTTCGTTACTCCTTGCCCACTGGTTGTTAGATTTTCGTATGGGTGGAATTTGGATAATTGGTCTTTTAAAATCTTTGGTTGCTTTCCAAAGGGAATAGTCGGTATTTTTATCATCTGTAAGTTCATTAAGAAAATGGTTAATAGATTCATTTTTTATTACTAGAATTTCTCGCCTAATGCGCTGCGTCATGTTGTTGAGATTTGTTTTGTCCCGAGGATCACGGCTTTGTTGCCACTTTCTTCTTAGTTTCCTTTTTTCCAATATAAGGTCTCTAATTTCCTTTGGATAGTTTTTTCCCTTAAAAATTCTCTTTGGTTTTGGACTGTTTTCCCAAGCTGCTTGTTGAATATTTGTAACAAAATAATCAACTTCTTTATCGATTTGTTCTGGCGTTTGCAATGATACTGATAGGTTTATTTTTTCTGACAGACTTTGTTTAAAACTAATCCAGTCAGTCAGTTTATTAACTAGTGAGATATTTGCTTCTTTCTTTATTATGTTTTTACTAAGAGTTAGAATAATAGGTGAATGATCTGAGTGTAAATCAAAACTTTCTTCTATATCTACAAAACTTAAAGATATATTTTTTACTATGAAAAAATCAATTAGATCTGGAATTTTTCCTGGGTCTGTTGGATAGTATGTGGGCTTACCAGTTGATATCGGCTCACATTGATATTCACTAATAGCTTGCAAAAGTTCTTTTCCTTTAGAATTCGTCAGTCTAGATCCCCAGTAGGTATTTTTTGCATTAAAGTCACCTCCAATTATAAAACGGTTTCCTAATTTTCTGAGAAAATTAAGATATTGATTTTTCTTTAGTAAGTGCCTTGGTGGTATATAGACAGCACTTATGACTAATGTATATGTTTTGGTTTTTACACTTACTAATGTAGCTTGAATCTCTATGGTTTTATATCCCATCTCCTCATAGTGTGATATATTTTCTTTAATTATTACAGCACTTCCCCCATGTGCAGTATTGCTAGGGTGAGTTGTATGATACTCTTTATAACCTTTAAATTTAATGTGAGACTGGTTAGTGAAATGCGTTTCTGGCACAAGACAGACGTTAATTTTTTCTATATCTAGAATAACTTGCAAGTCTTGCTGATGTTGCAAGAGACCATTGGCATTCCAAGCTAGGATTCTAAGATTACTGACCATTTTGAGGCATATTGGTAGCTCCGTTATTGCTACTTTCTAGTTTAGTTAATCGCTCATCAAGTTTGTTCAATTTCTCCAAAATTAATTGTAGTGTTTGTTCCATAGTATTTTGACTACTGATATTAATATCAGGTATAGTAGCTGTTGCTGCTACTTGGCTGTATGTCCTTGTCACAGAGTTTTGTGTGACTGTGTTTCTTGTCTGTTGGTTTTGTCTATTTGTACTCACGTTTGGTATGAGATTCGGTTTCTTAGGTTTATTTTTCAATTTTTGTATTTCCTTAGCAACAAGGGATCCTCTGTAGTTAGCAGGATGCTTGCCTCCACAGTGGATGCATTTTGGCTCAGATTCTTTTGGTTTGGGGCATTCTACAGTAAGATGTTTCCCCGTGCATTTTACGCAACGTGGTTCTTTAGCGCAATATTTTTGCGTGTGTCCATATGATTGGCATCTTTTGCATTGAGGGACTAACTTTGAGGTTTTTAGTGCTTTTATTTCCACTTCAATCCCAAGGATACTGGAAATTTCAAAAATTTTGTTGATATCTTCATCGTGGCTAAATGTGAGCATAAACATGTTAAGAGGTTGTCTTGTTCTCCATTTAAGTTTGTTGCTGGCCTCCAGTGCCTTAAAACCTTTTTTTTGTAGATCAGCTACAATTTTTTGTGGGTCACATGAGAAGTGTAGCCTATTCGCTATTACTCTAATTGGCCTTATTTGTTTGTTTTCGTATGAGTGCCATTGATGCTTTATTTCATTAAGCAATTTAGTAACCAGCCGATAGCTGTCTGCGTCTTGTACATTTATTTTAATATTTTCGTTATTTAAAACTTTTATTTTAACTCCTTGTATGATATTTAACTTTTCATAAATATCATTAAAATTATTTACGCCATTTACCATAATCGGTGGAGGTAATGGAGCTTTTTTAACCTTAGTTGGGGGTTCTTCATTTGGTGTTTTATTGGAGGGCTCTCCAGTGCCCGAGCTTTGTTGTGGTGGTGAGAGTGAAGTATCCATTCGACGTTTTTTCCAACCTTTTCCTTTTTGTCTGATCCACTCAGTTTCTCTTGCCAGATCTTCCTCATCAGTAATGTAGTCCATGTCAGACTCTTCTTTTTTAGTGACTTTTGTCTCTAAATCTGCAAATTTTCTTTGCATACTTTCCAGTTGACTTCGGAGATAATCCACTTGTACACTAAGTGAATTTTTTTCGTTTTGGGATTTTTTCCATTCGCTATATAAAACTTCTTCATTTTGTGTTCTAGCATGGCTATCCTGAAATAATTCGGCATTACCATTTTTTCTTGATTTTGTTTGGGCTTTTCGCTAATTTTTAAAACAAGTTTCACAGGTGATGGTACACTTTTTTTGCTTTTAAACATGATATATTATTTATAATACACATTGTATATAGATTTTTAACACAGGTATTTCGCGCGCGAGGTTTATTGTAAACAAAACAAACTTCGACTTTGACCTCGTTAGTACTATCGTGCAGGTACGATGCAATATAACCGTACTGAACTGCGATCGAACGAATACTGAATATCAATATATATATTTATATATATATATATTGATGCACGCGCCGTTGTCACCTCAGCGTTAAGGAAATGACGACCTGACCTCACCTATTTCTAGTGGTGTTACCACATATATAGGTACATATATGAGATAAGGGGAACCAGAATTTCAAAAGAGGGGTAAAGATTTTTTTTTAAATATTTGATAAAAACGTGGAATACGTTCGGACCTCAGGCCAATATACAACCTTTGGATATGTGCTATGTCCTGCCACCTCAGGCACTGTTGCCGGTTTTATTGAGGTGAAAACGTATGGCGTATATCTACCCTAACCTATAAGCAACGTATTAGCTTTATCTGACTAAATTTATATATTACATACAAGGTTACAACGTTTTTCTTTTATTTAGGGACACTTTAGGAAATATTATAACTTTAAAACGTTGCAAAAATTTGTAAGACAAGATTAATGGTGGCAACGTACTGTCTTTATATAAAAAACCGTACCTTTATACTTTCATTATAGAAAAACGGGCTGTTATTTTTTTTGAAATACTCATTTTGAGGCTTGTGATCTCAGAAATGTTGCATAGCTTGAAAGTCCTAAATACAATTTTTGTTGGGAAATGGTTTACTTGCTGTCAAAAATTCTACACATAGATCCGATAAACAAATAAAAGGGAAGTGTCAAAAATACAGTTTTTGGAATGCTAACAAATTTAATAATTTATATTAATTTGTATATTTTTTGGTTTGCAATGATTATGACATGATGGATATGACAGAATTTTGAATAATTTTTAATTTATCCGTGAAAGTAAATTGAATAAAAAAGGAGTTGTAATAGTTAGTTAAGCCGTTTAAAACAGAAAAAAACATATGCAGGATATTGTGTTTGCCCACGCCACAGCCCAAAGTGCATATTATAAATCTAGTAATAACCACCAGCAACCAAAATGCTCAAATGTCACGTGATGTCAGAATTTGTAAATTACATTCTTTATCATTTAATTTCCAAGAAAGTCATAATAAAATTATAATTTTTATTTGCTATATTGCAAATGCATCACCCTGTATATACAGCTTATTATTAATATTTTCCTGCACCTTGTGAGAGGTTAATGTAATGAAAAATTTGCATAGTTTCCTATTATCCTGCTTTGCAAAATTGCCAAATTTTGACAGCAACTTTCTTCAGTTTATAGTATTTGTAGTTACATATTTTTTCAAAACGAATTTCTCTGAGTTCGTTTTAGGTTATTTAAATTTGTACCAAAGTATTAAATTCCTATTTAAGTATACTAATAATTTCCGAGTTGGTCCAGGATTACTTATACGTAATCCTGGTTCAACTCGTATTATTAGTGCACTCCAACAGGAATTTAAAACCAACATAACTCAAAAACGACCTATAGTTCAAAAGATAATATGAAAAATATTATGCAACTTTACATTATCCCCTGAAAAATGCCACGGAAACATAAAAATTGACTGTATTTAAATGCAATTTTCTGAAATAAAATAAACAGATCCATGACGGATCTGATACCTTTCTAGCTAGCCTATTAGAACACTTCCCGTTTTCAGTATAAAGTACTCCATTATATTTCCAAAGCCGCATATTGTTAAAATGCTCCGTTAAAAAGTTCGCATTTAAAAAAAAATTAATTGTCAAAAACTATCAAGCATTAGTGGATTTAAACCAAAATCTATTCAGCTCGTTACAGTGTCAAACACTATTTCACCTAAACATTTCATGAAAATGAGTTCAGCGGTTTAGGAGCTATCGTGTTACGGACAGACATACACGCAGACAGACGTCACAACGATATTGCTCGGATAGCTTCAAACACACCCAAATAACGCAGTTTCGGCGTTATCTCAATTTTTTTTCTGAAAAAAAATCTATTTTCAAAACAACTTGCTTTGCTGCGATGTTCACTATTGTTTTGTCGCTTAAAAAGCGAAGCTTAGTAGGAGTAAGTTTTTTTCTTCTCTTGAAATAGCTGAATTCCTCCAAAGACATTGAATATAAGTTACGGCCAGGGACGTAGCTGCTCTAGTGGTTCTTCTTATTGAAGGAAAAAGCTAAATAGCGCGTGACAAAACATCGCAAATTAAATCAAAGTGATTTTTTTGTTTATGCTAGCCTGACCAGGTTAAAAACACTAAAAACGCGTATTTTTGTCCGATTAATTTAACGTTAATTCTTTTTCCTGGCATTATCAATATTTTAAATTAGTCAAGTGTTTTAAGAATTGGCTATGTTGGCTCAAATTAAGTAAAAAAGTCGCATCCTTATTCTTTCAAATTCGAATAAAACCCTAGTAATATGACATTTGTTTTTTTTGCTAAATCCGTTTTGGTTCAAACTTACGGAGGTATTTTTAAGTAAAAAACTGGAAATAGTAAAGTATCTTTTTAACATGTTTGTTGACTCATTTTTTTAATTAAAAATTGGCTAAGTAAGTTAGTCAAAGATTTATCATTATTAAAAACCGGATTTTCTTAATAAATTTTTTTTTTAAATCCGAGGCGTTTTAAAAGTTTTTAAATTGACACACATATCTATAAAAAGTTCTTTGCCACCACAAAAAGAATTACTTATAAATTGCTGCCCTTCATACCTACACAACGGTAAACGTTGGCTTCAATTTTCTTTTATTTATAACACTTTTTTTGGACATCGTATTTTATAGTCGAAGCAAATTAGGCGTAAAAATGGCGACTAGATGAACAAATTTATTAGGATTTGACATTTTGGTTGTGAACTCTTAGTAGGAAACCTAAGGTGCAAAACCGAGGAAAAGATGTCAAAAATAATAACCAAAAAATGGAAAATCAATGTCAGGCTTTGCTTCCTATAAAGCTTGCATTTACGATAGGTGTCCTTAAGGAAACCCCCTCTACCCTAGGATTAACCTCCTCACCAAACTGAACCTCACGACGATTTTCTGCGTTTATCTCACAAACCGTAACTTTTTATATTCTTCATCAAATTTCTTATGTATGATTCAAGTTTCAAGATTTATTCCACACATTTTAAATGTAAATACAGAAATTCTAACATTTTTATAATAAATTTTTTAATTATTTTATTAGTGCTGAAAGCGAAAAATTTAATCCTGTAGTGCTTTTACCTACAAACAAAAGATAGAATACAAGAAAGAAATTAAGTAACTAAAAATAGCTTCTTAAAATTTTAAAAACTTTAAGAACATTGACTAAATAACTACTGTTTATTACTTAATTTTTAAACTAATAATTTTAATTATAATACTAAACTTTTCCTGTCAAAAACAAACTCTTTACATATACTATAAATAAAGAAATAAATCTTTATTATTTTTTACAGACACATACGCACACACACACATGCATTCACATAAACCCATATGCTATACAGGTCAAATTACTTTGATAACTAGTGGACAGTGGTTTAATTATATAATAGATTCTTATGTACAGTAGGTCCGTAAAGTCTGGAATCACCCATTATTGCTGATTTAGAGGCCGTTGATTGGATGACATGTTTGTTATTAAATAAATGACGAACTTCATGATTACTTTTAACTCTATTTGACCAATCAGGGTGCTAAAAAAAACTTATTTCATACAAATGTCTTTTATTAAGTGTTTAGGTATGGAGATACCTTAACAAAAATGTACCACATTTGTAATGACCTATCAAAGTCAAATGTGAAAAAATATACCGGGTGTCCTATTTAAAGAAGCATAACTTTATGTCACAGCTTTTTCTAGAACATCCTGTATAATTAACCATACACTTTTCTAACTCGTATTTTAAATCTTTATTTGATATCCAAGCTTTTTTCTAAAAAGCTTGCAACTTTTTTAAAAAATTCGTGATTCTACACTTTACGGACCCACTGATAAGTAGGCATAATAAAGGGTTTTGAAAAAATAGAAAGATTAAAATCGGAAAATACAAACTCTTTTGATATTTTGACAAATGATTTAAAACATAGCATCTTTATTGCTTTAGGAAATTCATTATAAATCTTTGCCCCAAGCAAAATAAACATCCTTTGTGTATGGGATAGGTTTGAATAAAACATAAAATAATACGGATTTTTTTTTGTGATCTTTAAGAATAGCCCCATAATTGGGACGTCAATGGAGTTTTCTACAATAAACTTTATTATGCATTTTCTCTAAAGTACTTAGTGTTTAGAAAATTGGATAAAACCTAATAATTTCAGTTTATTTTGCTTATAATATAGAAAGAAATATATGGAGGGGAAATCTTTAACACTTTGTGGTTTGTATCCTAGCAAGAATATTACACATGCAACTAATTGATACTTTTTGTAAAATATCTATCAATCTTTGTTTAATGTCATTACAATCATTCTCAAAAATGAGTCGTTTTTAAGTTAAAGGCCACCAAAAAAAGGAAATTGTGCAAATTCAAAACTGACGACAAAATGGTTGATATCATACCTCGAAAACTATTACTCTAACAAAACCACTTTTTAGCATTTTCGTATAAAATTTAGTTTCAAACACTTTTACAAACATCCCTTGGATTTTAGAAAAACAGAATTTGTGCGCCATTTTTTTTTAAACTTCCTTAAATATTATGGACAGTCAACCCTATAATTGTGCCAAGTTTCCTACCTTTTGCACCAAAACCGCATTTTATGTCTCTAATGATTAAACTGCTTAACTAATTTTAGGTCTAAAGCCCATAGCACAGGGTTGAATAGCTGTCGCAAATACTTAATGTATTACAAAAGCAATCAATCAACCGTCCGAAACTACCAGAATAATCAAAGAAATGTAGGAAGACTAACAAAATTAGTTCAATTATTTCAATAAGATAAAAAATACAATAATAATCGTCTTGAAAGCCCCTTCAAAAATATCAGACCCGAGACGTTTCCAAGAATTCGATTAAACATTTCAAGGGTAAAAAGCAGGTAATATCTGAAATTACATACAACAAAGAAACCCGTCTCTAAAATCTAAACCACAAGGTTGCCAAATTTCTGAGGTCGGTGCGACGCGGTCTTAACACGCAAAATACCTTTTAAACCACCGAGGTGACTTAGTAGAGCGTTTAGTTTCAGTAAAAGCGCCGCTAGCGCCACCGGTAGATACGTGAACTACATGCCCAAAAAGTAGCTATATATACCATTTTGTGACCTCAGAACAAAATTTTGCACACAGCTTGCTGAGTGTCAGGAGTCATCCCTGAAATTTTTATTGAAAAACGTTGGCACCTCAAAAAAGTGAGGTGGCAACGTTATATATGAGGTGACAGCGTAGTTTATATACTTTATTTTGAGGTGGCTACGTACCCTTTATCAATATATATATATATATATATATATATATATATATATATATATATATATGTTATACTTTAGAGTTTAAGAACGACTTTTTAAAAAACAACCTCTTTTGCTTTTAAAGTATAATTTTGAGAATTAAGTAAAATAATATATTTATACAATGAATAATGACTTAAGACTAACTTATTTCTAACAGAGCAAAAGTTCTTATAGGCTAAAATGTGCTTCACATGGGTTTCGATCTTCTTACTGGGTATAAAATATGCTGGAAACAGCAAGTCAGCAGAAATGCACGTGTGCGTCTTGAATGTCTGAATGTTAAATATGCTGGGAATAGCAAGTCAGCATAAATGCACGTGTGCATCTTGAATGTCTGAAGGTTAAATATGCTGGGAACAGCAAGTCAGCATAAATGCACGTGTACTTCTTACATGTCTGTGAATGTTCAAAGTGTGGGAAGGAATTTTTCATATAACAACTCCCCCTTTTAGTAAAAAGTTGTTTGTTTGACAGAACCGCAACTTTTCAAGTGGTATTTTTATTGGAGTTCAATTTGATTGATTCTACTTCGGTTTCGTTTAAGTGAATAGTTGGACGTCTTCTTGGAAGTATATTGGAAAATCGTTTTTGTATCGTAGCAATTCCTGGACTCGGAAATTGCGGATAGTCATCATTATCGGTATTATTAGTTGTTACAATTCCAAGGATTATTAGTGCAGTAACTAATACGATTAATAAAATCGTGAATCAATCAATATGTTTGTTAATGATTGGTTGAGGCTGTGCTGGGCAATATGCAAATCTTCGACGTCTAATTCACTGATACGTAATGGTTTCAGTTTTGGAATCTCAGATTTTTTAGGTAAGTCTTTGCAACATGTGTATGTAATCAATATTGGTGTTTGATTTGCTCTAAAGGAACTTTCTTTTATAGAATCGTCTAATATAGTTTCTGCTTGAATTCGAGTGCTACCTACAAAGGCGTTGCAGGTATGCCGTAGATTAACAATACTATTGCTTTTGATGATTTTTGTAACGATCTCTTCATTTTCACATTTGATTTTGATCGGGATTGGACTGGATGTTGTAACCAGCCAAGAATTGTGTTGTAGTGGCTGAACATGGTAGCCTTCGGCATGGAAGATTGAAGTTCTACAAGGCTTAGGCAGTTTTGATTGTTGCCTAAGTAATTGCGCCTCACATATCGAATCACTATCGATAGGGTACGGAAGTATGTTGGAACAAATCTTCATTTGGTTATCGATCTCCTTGCAGCTGTCCAGGTCTTCAAACGTGGCGAAAAACAATGAATCATCGTCACTTGCTATGAGTTTATTTAAAATAGAAATTGTATGAAAAAGACCTGTACTGTACTGTATAAATTGAAGGATTTATAAGTGGAATTCTTAAAATGAATACTAATTTTGTATCCGTTTAATACGCTTCCAATTCAATAAGATCAATGTATTGAGCAATTGTTGAAGTTGATATTGGTAAAGGTAAATTGTTTTTTTGTAATGATTGAGAAATCAGTTTTAAAGAATCGACCAAATCTTATGGTTTAATTATTGACCCGTGTAAAATTTTAAGGCGTGCAAAGGTTATGGCATTTAAAGCATCATTTAGTGTATCTTTAATAAAAGTATAGCTTTCCATTCATGATTCACATAAATCGAGAGTTTTAATTTGCGCACGATAATAATTTAAATCATTTGAAAACGAGGTTAATAATTTCTGTATTTCGGAGATATCTTTGTTAAATACCGATATTTGTTTTTGCATTAATTGTTCAATGTTTCTTTCATCGTGATTGATTTTATCAATGCAGTCATTAAAATAGTTTCCGTCTGATGCATCTAAATTTCCGGTTATTGTTTTCCAGGCTGTTCCCAGACCGTTAAAAATTCCTCTTTTAGATCTAAGCTTGTAATCTTTAGTATCTAACATAATTTCTTGGTATTTAGTATTAGCATATTTAGATATTTGTTTGAGTAAACTGGCGTGCGTTTGAATTTGTGTTTTAAACGATGTCATTCGATTTGATTTTTCCGATAATAAACTTTCTGTTAAATATTCCAAAATTTTATCATTATGTTCAATAGCTTTTCGAAAAGGGAGTAAGTCTCGATAAACCAAAAGTATCAATTTGTTGTTAGATAGTTTTATGTTAAATTCCCTTTTAAAAAAGATTCCTATTGTATTTTGTATTGGATCGATGCGGTATTCGCAGTTGGTGATTAGGATCAATCCCAGTAATCTGTAAAAAGAAATAAAACCTTATTCAAAATATGGTTTCATCCTGTCAAAATTAACTTTTGTTTTTTGATTTGTTTCTGGGTTTAGTAAGGTGGCAGAATTAGTATGAACTTCAGTTACTTCAAAAGGACCGTTAAATTTGTTTTCAGATTTACTTTTAATTTGAGATTCTTTTGTGTAGACTTTATCACCTACTTTAAATTGGGGAAGGTTTTCAGCGACGTGTTCGTCAAATCTAACCTTTGATTTTTGTTTTGATTGTTCTGTTATTTCGCGGGCGATTTTATAAAAAAAGGACATTCTGTTATTTAGGTCGCGTCCATATTTGGAAATTAATTGTTCTTGGTTATAAAGTTTTTCGGGGGGTCGGCTAGACATGTGCCCGAAAACAAGCTCGTAAAACCGTGAGTTTTATTTTTTGTGTTATTATAGCAAATAATAGCGTATGGTAAGACAGTGAATGGGTGTTCATCGGGGTTTTCGGCTTTATTGATTCTTATTATTTCACCTAAAGTAGCATGAAATCTTTCTAAGGACCCGTTTGATTGAGGGTGTCCGACACTCGAAAATGTAACATTGATTTCGAAAAGTAGACAGAGATGTTTTAGAAGAGTATTGTCAAACTCTTTACCAGAATCGCAATGAATTCTCAGGGGCGTACCGTAGTGTTGAAAAAACAACAAATGATTAGTGACAACCGTACTTGCTTTTTTATCAGAAAAGGGGTAGGCTTGAAGAAATTTGGTAAGTTCGTCTCTGATTGTTAGGGCATAATTTCTTGTTATATATTCAAAAATATCGATATTTACTCTTTCAAATGGTGTTCGCCGTGTTTCTGTTATGACAAATGGTCTACTTAAACTTTTCCTAAGGATTTTAACTTTTTGGCAGATTTCACATTTTTTTATAAAATCTTCGACTTCTTTGTTCAAACCTTTCCAATTATATTTTTGTCTTATACGCCTACAGGTTTCGTTTATACCACGGTGTAGATTATTCTTACCGAGGTGGTATTGTTCTAAAATTAAGGGAATTTGTTCCTCATCGGGAGTAGTTACAATATTTTGACATATTTTTAGTTGGATATCTTTGTCAGCAAAAATAAAACATAACATTTCCAAACAAGGTAAATCTAAATTATTTTCTATGCAGTAAATTTCGTTTGGTTTAAATGTTTCTTGATATCTATACAAGGGAAAAAATAAATACGGCAAGCAATCATCGTTGTCAAAAGGTAATGTAAATATTTCCGATTTTTAACAGATTTACTATGAACGATGTTGATTTTTAATTCTGAAAAATTTGTTTCTTCTTCTAAAATATCGTCAATTATTTTGTAATGTAGGTCTTCCATTTTATTTTGTCTAAAGAATGTTACTATATTTTTGTTTGTTTTGTCAAGTAATTGTTCGTTGGTAATTTCGATTTTTGAATAATCGATTAATGATCTAGCCTTGTAGTTTTCGATAAATCGATCAAATTCCTCTGTTAATTTTTTGTTATCTTCTTCCGTAAGAAGGTCTTCATTGTTAGGGTTTGCGTTGAGGGTTTCGTCTTCTAAAGCAAATATTATTGTTTTATTTTTAAAATCTATTGATTGTTTATAATGATTAATTTTTATTCGAGAGAGCGCATCTGCGCTTTTGTTATATTTGCCAGGTTTATATTCAATTTTGTAATTATATTCTTCGAGCTTAAGACGCCATCGCGCCAATCTACTACCGGGATCTTAAATAGACCACAACCATGTTATGGGACGATGGTCAGTAACGAGGGAAAACTTTCTACCAAATAAGTAAGGCCGGAAGTGTTTTACTGCCCATACAATAGCCAATAGTTCCCGTTCGATAGTTGAATATTTTGTTTCAGCGCTACAAAGAGTTCTTGATGCGTAAGCGATTGGTAGGTCTTTACCTATTGGTCCTTGTGACAAAACTGCTCCAATCGCAAAAGCACTTGCGTCGGTAGTAAGAATAAATTCTTCTTCAGAATTGAGATATTGCAAAATTGGATCCGATACTAAAGCGATTTTTAATAATCTTGACAATCTCTGCCAAAAATAAAAGGGGTATCTTTTTGCAAAAGTTTTGTTAGTGGTTTGGAGATTTTAGCAAAATTGGAAATAAAACGGTGGTAGTAACCAGCTAAGCCAAGGAATGATTTAATATCCTTTTGATTTTTTGGTTCCGGGAAATTTTGAATACATTCAATTTTTGCAGGATTTGCTTTAACACCTTTTTCTGTAATTAAATGACCAAGATAGGTGACTTGTTTACGTAAGAACTCGCATTTGTCGGGTTGTATTTTAAGGTTTGATTTTCTTAATCGATTGAATATTTCTTTTAATCGAACAATGTGATCGTAGATGTTAATACTATAGCATAAAATTTCGTCTAAGTAAACTAGGCATCTTTCGTTTAATAGACCCATAAGGACATTGTCCATTACGCGTTGGAAAGTGGAAGGAGCGTTTTTTAATCCGAAAGGCATTCGAACAAATTCGTAATGAGCATTTTCGACTGAGAATGCTGTTTTTGAAATGTCTTTGGGATCAATTTCGATTTGGTGGAATCCCGATGCCAAATCGAGAGTGGTAAAATATTGGCATTTGCCTAATTGATCTAGTAAGTCTGAAATGTTGGGAAGTGGATACTTGTCATCCACTGTAACTTCGTTCAATTTGCAATAATCGCCATTTTTGCTTTCCTGAAGCATCCATTTTTTTCGGGACTACCCATACAGGGGCGGACCAAGGTGAGACTGAAGGTCTGATAATTTTTTCGTTTAACATTTTAGAAATTTGTGTTTTAACTTCTTCTTTGTGAATTTGGGGATACCGGTAAGATTTAGCATAAATTGGTCTTGCGTTACCTGTTTCGATTGAATGTTTTATTTCATTTGTAAATGTTAGTTTATCACCTTCGACATAAAAAATATCAGAGTATTCAAAGCAAAGTTTTTCAATTTCTTCTCGCTCTTCCTCATTAAGGTGATCGAGTCTTAATTTCTCTCTAATTAATTGCTGCCTATTAATAAAATCAGGGTTTTCACAAGAATTGAAGTTATTAATTGATTCAAAATCGGGTAAGGGTTCAAAACAAAATTCAGAAAAATCGATTGTTTTTTCAATTGCGTTTGAATTAAGTATTATTGTCAAAAATTCACCATTTTCGTTAACATGGACTATTGCTGTTGGTAATCTAACCTTTTATTTTTCTTGTCTTAGTAAGATTACGTCTATATTTTTTAAATTACATTTTAATTTGTAGACATTTTCTACTCGTGGTTCGATTGTAATTTGATTTTTTAATTTTGGCTTATATGTTTGAAAAGTTGGCTTTTGTTCAACCATCGTTTGAGGTAAATTTGAATTTTTTAGTAAATTAACGGAATGATTATTTTGTGTTAAATTTTGATTTTGAATTTCGACGGGGAGTGATTTTTCTGGTAGTGTTGATATCAGTTCATATTTGCACAGTGGAATATCTTTAAAATTAGTTTTCAGTATTTTCTTTTCTAAATCAATAATACAGTTGTAATGTTCTAAAAAGTCGAGACCCAATATTCCATCGAATTCGATGTCTAGATTGCAGATATAAACTTTACAAGGGTTATTAAGACAAAAAGTGGAAAGGGTTGATTCTTGAATTAAAATTTTTTGATCAGTTATGCCTTGTACAATTATATTTTCGGCAAAACGTGTTTCGAAATTTTCGGCAACATAATCTTTAAAAACAGAAATTCCGGCTCCGGTGTCCATAAGAAGTTTGTAGGTTTTTGTTGCATCGTTAATGTAATAAAGATTTTTCGAGCTTACTGTATGCAAGTTGCTTGGCATTACAGAAAGTGTTGTTCTGGGTTCGTTGAAAACGGGAGTTTGTCGATCCATACTGTACCAATTTTCGTTTTGGTTTGAGCTACAGATTGTTGTGTTTGATCCAGTGGATGGTTCTGATTCGAAACTAGTGGAAAATTTGGTGTTGAGGGTACTGCGACGTTTGGTTGTTGAGAGACAAAATTATTATCACATTGATTTTGATATTGATAATCGATTGGTTTTTCAGGCTGGTAGTCAATTTGGTTGCCTGTGTAGTTGTTATCAAAACTTTGGTCAGGGTAATCATAATGGTTTTCAGAGTAGTAGTTCCAATTTTTGAAACTGTTATCAGCGTAACCTGTTTCTTCACTACTGGTATCATAAAATTGGGAAAAATCATCATAATAATTCATATAATGTGTTATTTGGGGTCGGAAACTAGGGTTTCTTTGAATTATCGAGGGACGATATTGGTTTTGGTTATTTTGTGTAAAGTTTGGTCTTTATTGTGTATTGGATTGACCTGGTTGTTAATAATTAGATGGTCCTGATGAATTTTGGAAAAAGATCTTTGAAAATTTTGGTTCACAATTTGATTTGTAATTTGATTTTGAGGATTAATAGATGATCTTTGCGTTTGGCATATGTTAGATGTATGGCCAAGTCGACCGCATTTAAAACATTTTGGTTGTTGATTTAGTGGTCTAGGACGAGGGAATTGATTTGGTCTTGCCTGCGGAAAAGACGGTTGATTGTTTCTTTTTTGATTTTCGAGATATGTTAATTGTATTTCGCGCCTAATTTTGACTTGTGCTTCTAAGAGATTTGAAGGATTCGCAGCACGTATTCCTTTAGCGAGTTCCGTTTCTAGACCTCTCAAAAGTGTATTTAGGGCCATGGTATCAATAAGCATAGTTTGAGCGACTTTTTGGTTTGGAGTTAAATTTTGTTTATGTATCGCAGAATGCATTTTTGAATTTAAAGTTTGTAATCGACTGAAAAACTTTAAAGGTGATTCTCCGGGTAATTGTTTTAACCGTTGTAAGTCAATGAAGGAAGATCCCTGCTATCTCCAAAATGCAATGATAGTAATTGCTTAATTTCTATCCACGAAAAAAGATTTCTAGAACTAATTAGTTGTGCATCGTTTGATCTTAATTTATTTTTTATGTGAATTACTAAAAGATCGCGTTGTTCATATACAGCCATGTTATACGCACACTCACATGCGTGTATGAAGGTGCTTAAAAATATCGAATTACCATCAAATTCGGGGATGATAGAAAATATTTCAGATAACCGATATGGTTCTAAAGCTTGTTCTGTTGTATTAACTTGAGATTGATTTTGTAACGCATCATGCGTACCTGCACCGGTGTTTGCCATTGTATTTGTAGGCAAAGTTTGCGTAAAAGTTGTCGGTGGTACATTTGACATTTTTATAACTTTAATTACTTTGTTTAGACTTTAAATTATACTACTAGATAAATCGTAAAAATCTTTAAATAACAAAAATTTCTTTTGATTAAAAAATTAAAAAACGAAAATACGAATGTTTCAATGTTAACCCACTTACATGCAGACTCTTCGTGCCATTTGTCTTGTTGTTTGCGTGTTGAGTACCAGGGGCTTCACTTGGTGTTCCTTCCGTACCCTTGTTGCAAAGTGAGGACGCTTGGAGCTTTTCTTCTTTTTGTTTAGTAATGCAATCGCGAATTAGGCTATCCTTGTTTCCGCGATGTAGTACTAAATCCGTCAGCGAGTGCGCCAATGTTATACTTTAGAGTTTAAAAACGACTTTTTAAAAAACAACTTCTTTTCATTTTAAAATATAATTTTGAGAATTAAGTAAAATAATATGTTTATACAATGAATAATGACTTAAGACTAACTTATTTCTAACAGAGCAAAAGTACTTATAGGCTAAAAAGTGCTGAATTGAGCTTCACATGGGTTTCGATCTTCTTACTGGGTATAAAATATGCAAGTCAGCAGAAATGCACGTGTGCGTCTTGAATGTCCGAACGTTAAATATGCTGGGAATAGCAAGTCAGCAGAAATGCACGTGTGCGTCTTGAATGTCTGAAGGTTAAATATGCCGGGAACAGCAAGTCAGCATAAATGCACGTTCTTACATGTCTGTGAATGTTCAAAGTGTGGAAAGGAATTTTTCATATAACATATATATTTATCAGTTTCACAACGTTCTACGTCTTCCGATTACCCAATCTCTACTCGTTTCTGTTTGCCCATAATTTATCATCAAGGCCTCTTATTCTTATTTCACTGTCTATTCCATCTCTCCATCTTCTCCTCGGCCTTCCTCGTTTTTTTCGGCCAGTTGGTTTCCATTGTAATATTTGTTTAAGTAGTCTTCCATCATCCTTTCTTTGTACATGTCCGTACCACACCAGTTGTTTGGTTCTTATATCATCCACTAAAGTACGTCACCCACTGTCATAATTTCTCTTATTCTTTGATTTGTAACTCTTTCTCTTTTTGATTTCCCTGCTGCTCTTCTCCCATAGTCCATCTCTGTAGTGGAAAGCATTTTTTCTGTTCTATCTTTGATTGGCCATACTTCTAAGCCGTATGTAATAATACTTTTTACAATGGTGTTATATATAAGCTTTTTGTTATGTTTTGATATACTTTGGTCCCAAATTATTCCATTTAATAAAGTTATTGCTTTTCTTCCTTGTACGTTTCTATATTTTATAGCCTTGTCTAGTATTCCGTCAGCTGTAATTTTTAGACCATATACGCATCACAGGACTGAATTCGCTGCCCAGTATTTAATATTAGATCCTGTTTCGTTCCACCATACACATATACTCTGTCTTATTGATATTAACCTCTAGTCCCCACTTACTGTACACTTCTATTAGTTTTCGTGTCATATATTCGAGGTGGTCATAATCCTAAGCCACCACTATCTGATCATCAGCGAAACATAGAGTATACAAAGCGGTTTCGTCCAACGGAATGTTTTGGCATTTTCTGTTCCAGACTTTAAGGACTTTTTCCATATATCTTGAAGAGCGTTGGCGAGATACAGCAAGTCCTTTATTTACTTGAAAGCCTTTGGTTAGTTTTGCTTTTATTTTAACTTTTGCCTTACTAATGCGGTATAACTCTTTGATGGCCTTAATTAGTTGTACGCTTATGTTTGTCTTTTCCAACACTTTCCAAAGTAGATTTAGTGGTATACTATCATATGCCTTCTGCAAATCTACGTAAAGCAGATGCAGCTCTTGTCCGTATGCCATTTTCTTTTCAATAATTTGGGTTATACAAAAGAGATTATCTGAAGTCGATCTACCCGCCCTGAAACCGGCTTGTACTTCTGCCTCCATATCTTTATATTCGCTCTCCACTTTATTTCTTATTATATTGCCATATATTCTGCTCAGCGTACTAGTTACAGATATACCTCTTTACTGGTCACATATATCTTTCCTTACTTTTTTGTGAATAATGGATATATATGACGTTTTCCACTCAGTTGGTACTACAGCTCCATTTAAATATTTTTGGAAAAGATTTCGTGATTTCCAAAACAGTTCTTCAGAGCCATATATAAAGTTCAGCTGGGGTATTTCCGGGTCCGGCAGACTTACCGCTTTTTAAGTTTGTGCACACATTTTTGACCTCAGAGATTGTGAGGGGTACTGGAGATCCCATCGTTCTAATGATATTGTCTCCTTCGTTTTCCTTGAATTCTGCTCTATCTTCAGTTAAAATGTTTTTAAAATGCTCATCCCATTATTTGTCTGGTATTGGTGAAATAATATCTCTGCATGTTTCTTTTTTGATCGATTTTATAGTTTTCCAGCTTTCGGTACTTATCCTACCTCCTAGGTAAGAATCTATTTTCTGGCACTTTTTCATCCACGCTTGTTTTTTCTTATCACTGATCATTTTTCTCACCTTTGATTGCGCGATTTTGTATTCCTCTCTGCTTCTATCTGCCTTTTGGGATAAGTAGGTGTGATATAATTTTCTTTTTTCCTCTATTTCACTTTCAATCTCAGCATCCCACCAGTATGGTTTTGTTCTTTTAGGAGTTTCTTCCACTAATCCTAGTGCTTCTTTTGCAGCTTGGTGGATGCTTAATGTAATACATTCGTATTCCTCATCTGGGGTTCATTTCACTTCCGCATGTTGTTCCACGCTTTGTTCTGACATCTTGAATTTTTAGTTTTGTCTTTTGTTAGTGATAAGATAATTAATGACGGATTTCAGGTTTTGTAAGGGTTTGGTCCAGGTATATTTGTGTATTTTTTTATGTTGGAAAAAAATCATTTTGGATTTTTAGGTCTAATTGCTCACATACTGTAATTAGCCGGTTTCCGTTGTCATTAACAACATCTTCTTCATATTGGCCAACTCTCAGATCATTTACTCTGTTACCTGTTCTACTATTTAAATCCCCAATATTACAATGTCTCCAGATGTACTTACTGCTGATATTTCATTGTGGATTTCTTCAAAAAAATTGTCGTTCACGGCTATATTTGCATCGTCATACGCATAGATTCCAAAAATCGTAGGTCTCATTTCTTTTATTGTTATATTCATTCTTATTAGCCGTTCATTTACTGCTTCTCAGTTGGTGATAAATTTTCTAAATCTTTTGTTGACCAAAATAGATACTTCTTTTTGAGCATGTTTTTCTTTTGCCACTCCGCTATAGAAATGGTCATATTGTCCTAGGTTTTCAGATTCTTTTCCTTTCTTCTTCGTTTGTGTTAGTACAGCAAGCTCTACCTTCACTCTGATGCACTCGTGTACTATTTCATTCACCTTTCGACTCATTCCTTGTACGTTTCAAGTACCAAAAATCATATTCTTGTTTCTTTGCTTGGTTCGTCTTAGGTTTTTCATTTCTTTTCGAGGCGTTTATTGGGTTTTTTACAGTGTACGTTTTTTCCGGATATCAGAGAGTTAGTCTAATGTCCCAACCCCCAACCTGGAGGACCAGGTGATTTTTGATCGAGGTTTTATTCCCCTAGCCTTTGACGATTCCAACGCCGGTACTACAAGGCAGCATCTTCTTCATCACTGATCATTTTTCTCACCTTTGATTGCGCGATTTTGTATTCCTCTCTGCTTCTATCTGCCTTTCGGAATAAGTAGGTGTGATATAATTTTCTTTTTTCCTCTATTTCACTTCCAACGCCGGTACTACAAGGCAGCATCTTCTTCACCTGTGATCCTAGGCAGGAGCCCTTACAGGGTGCTATCATCCGGGCCAGATGAACCCTGGTTTTTTTTTACAAGGTTGTTACTCCTCCCTCTCCTCCTTTCCCGTTAGTGTAATGGGACCCCAGGCTTGAAACTGGTATAGCGGAGTTCTCTTATATTCATTTTAGAAAATGCTAAAAGGACATATTGGAAACAAACTAAAATCATATTCTTTAAAATTCTTTTTAGAAATATATCAAAAGATTATTTCAGGTTCATATAAACTAAAACTATATTCTGAAATATTCTTTTTCAAATATACCAAAAGAATATATCAAGTATAAGCTAAAAGAATATTCTATAATATTCATTTTAGAATATACCAAAAAGATATACCTGGTACGTAAATAGTATATTTAGGAAAAACTTTACATATTAATAATATTTTCGTATGTTTCATATATATAAATTGAATATGCAAAAAAAATATTATTTTCTGATTATCGGGAGTATATACGGGATATATGAATATACCCGGCTTGAAAACAACGACTTAAAATGGTTTTAATAAAATCAAGAGACTTTTAGGATAGAAAATTATTAGGCCTAATCAGTCTATGGCAAGTTTTTTTTTTCGGATTTATTGCACCCCGTGTCCCAAAAAACAACCTTTGAAGCATAAATTTCAAACTTTTTAAAAATTCGTATAATTAAAAATGTTTGTCAGATATTTCTTGTAACCAAGTATGACAAGAGATCGGAAAAAATCTGCCTAACCCAGGTTATGAAGGTAAGTTTCAGGTCTGTTACATTGTGAACTCAAAAACTGTTAAAAAGTTTTAGTTTTCAGCTTGGCAATAAAAAGTTAAAAATATTCCAAAAAACATAGTATTAACGGATAATATCAAATTTAGGTTCAGGGGGTGAGCTACAATTATGCTTCTTGGACATTATTACTTTCAACACCCTGTATTTCAAAAACTGGTCCCTAATATAACCCTATAGACATTATTTGAAAGAACAGATTAAAAATAATAAATAAACCGTACATATCTGTAATAACAGCATTGCTTATATGTTTGGAAAACCGGTCTAAAGAGTCAAATTCAACATCCTGTATTTCAAAAACTGGTTATTAATTTAAGTTGGACCCATAAGAATTGTTGTTAAGAAAGGGGCATACCAAAATTCCATTCCTATCTAATCCTTTATTTTCTTTGGTGTACAGGCAATACAGCATTTAAAATCATGTGCTCAATACTTAAAGAAAATAAATAAGTAATAATAGCGTTTGATAGTGAGAATGCAAAAAATGACAAATTCTCAAAAGGTTTTTGCTGAAGAGTTGAGAAATCTTCTCTTCTATAATATTGTATGAAATCTCGTTGTAGGGTTATTGTTATTTTATCTTCTATTTTAATAAAGAATACAAATCTACATAGTTTAAACATCTTGTGTTTTAATTTGAAAGCACAAAATAATATCTAGGTATAATATATTATTTAGATTCCAATAACAATTTGTCCAAACAAAAATAAACGTCCATTCTATACAGTCCCCTAAGTAGAAACTAAACAGTCAAAATTAACTTCTCTAAATGATCCATTTGCAACTGAAAGAATGTTTTTGCTAAAAGAAGTGCCGCTGCAAGAGAATTCTGCTTGAACAAAATAACCCACACTGCCAAGTTATTTCTAATAGAGCAAACAATGTAAAAAAGAAAAGTTCACTATCTACAATAAAGTATGGAATTAATTTTTTTATTCTAAGCTTAGTTTCTGATAATATTAGATAAAACGTGTAACAAAAATGGTTTATATTCTGTTTTTTATAATTGATTTAATTTACGGATGTCCCCAAAGTTTTTATTAAGGAACCAATCCGATCATGTAATACATCATTTAAAAAAAATTGTTGACTATATTATAGTATAACAAATGTTTTCCTGTAGATACAAGTTTAAAAAAAATTGAATAAATCTTGGGAAAAACATTTTTCCAAGTTTTTTTAATTACTTCAATCAACGGACGCCGCTGGAGAGTTTGATATCAGTATAGCTTTATTGAATATATTGTTAAAGAGGGAATTTTATTGTCTACAATAAAGTATATTTTTCTCTAGAAGTTTAGTTTTTTAAAAAAAAATTATAAAACCTCAGCTATCAGATTTTGGGGGCCCTGTAGGGGTTTTTTGAGGTTTTTCCAGCCACTTAAAAAAATTTATATGATATAATTTATACGAATGTGTCAATTTGGGTTTTAAAGCGGCAAGTTTATTAAAATTTCGTTGCCATGTTGATTATCTCAGCCCCTGTCAACATTTCGAGGTGGCAACATATTCGCGTTCAGTGGGGCCGAAATAGGGGGAACTGGCCATTTGCCAGAAAGTAGTATTAAATGCTTCTGAAAGTTGATTTTCCGAAATCTTGCCACCTACCACTACTATACAATTATTGTCTTCATTGCATGGAGCGATGTGGAACCTATAACAAATACTGTTTTAAGGGCCGATTTACCAAGCTACATAAGAAACAATGGAATTTTATGGTTAATTTGTCTTTTTTCTGCCTGCTGATTATAGTAAAATGGAGGTTTAAAATAAGGCATAAAATGTACTACGGGTACGGGTAGACCTCGTCAGATGTCTATTGGAGGAAATGAATCGACCCCTGCCCTCCGTAGATTCCAGGTACTCTCCGACCCGAAGAGTTAGCACCTGTATAGGGTCCCTTTCCCAAGGTTACGGGAGAAGACCATATCGATATGAAAGGCGGAGAGAATGGAACTCGGTACGGTGATCATAGCGTAGGTGGCAACTCTTTCTTTTAGGGATAGTATAAAAGACTAAAGCTGTTGCCTTACAGTATGGCGTTGGCTCGTCAAAGGCTAGAGGAGAAAAACCTTCATTAAAAATCCTGGCCCTCCAAGTAGGGGGTTGAGGCATTAGACTGGTTCCCTAATACATGTAAAACAAAGCAATCACCAAAAAGCCTAAACAAAGCCTCGGAGCAATGGATGGAAACGCTGGAAGACAAAAAAAGCAAAGACAAAGGACTATGAATATAGCTACATGGAGCGTACAGTTGGACATTTTTGCTACCGAAGTGCAGAATTGTCAGATCGATATTATTGCACTTACAGAGACAAAAAAGAAAGGAACAGGTACGAATAGTGTCGGTAATTTTGTCCATATATTCACTGGAGTCCCAAAATAAAGCAGAGTAGCCAGAGGGGTATCCTTGTTAATAAATAAAAATCTAAAGAATAAAATTACAGACTACGATTGCATTAGTGAAAATATACTTCGAGTGAACATGAAGATGCTTGCACATAATATAAGCATAATAGCAGTCTACGCACCATCAGATGACGAAAGAGTAGCTACAAAACAAATGTTCTTTGACCAACTGGATAAGACTATCACCAAAATCGGTAATACCAGAGAAATAATTATGCTTGGCGATTTTAATAGCCGAACTGGTAGACAAACCCAGAGCAAAGTGATAGGACCATTTGGAGAGGAAGTAATAAATGATAATGGCTTAAGACTGATGCAATTGTGCGAAACCCACAACCTAAAAATAAATAATGTTTTTCTAAATATAAGGATATTCATCGATATACTTGGATTCAGCCAACAAGAAATCTTAAATCAATCATTGATTATGCTATAGGTGGACAACACTCGCAATTAAAGTGGTATGATGTGCGAGCACTTCGTGGTGTTACCTGTGGATCTGACCACCATCTGGTAAAAGCAAAAATATTATTCCCCTTAAGAAAAACAAATAAGGACGAAAGTGTTAGAGAAAATGAAAATCTTGAGTACATCGAAGTCAATCAAAAACTTTAGAAGTCTAGAACCGATTAGATCAAAAATAAATAAACACAAATCACTCATTTGAAGAGATATATACAAACATAATAAAAAACTTGAAGGAAGCAAGCAACGAAGCTGTTGGATACCAAGATAATAGAAATAACAGGAAGATGATGTGGACGGAGAAAATAGAGGAAATGGTCAAAGGGAAAAACGCACATACTTGAAATGGCTCAGTACTAAAGAGCAAAGAGACCTAGAAATATACAGGGAGACCAAAAGATAGCTAAGAAATTTGATACGCACAGAAAAAAATTAAATGTTCAAGCGCAAATGCCACGATATAAATACACAGGTAGGAGGTAGGCAGAGTTCTGAAGTATAGAAATTTATTTCTACAGTAATAAACCCAACAAAAGAAAAAGTAAACATCCAGATCATCAAACCAGAACAATGGACAGAACACTACAAGGGACTGCTGCAGGAGACGATACCCGAATACAAACATAATAAAAAGCATTTAAGAAGCAAGCAACAAAGCTGTTGGATACCAAGATAATAGAAATAACAGGAAGATGATGTGGACGGAGAAAATACAGGAAATGGTCAAAGAGAAAAAACGCACATACTTGAAATGGCTCAGTACTAAAGAGCAAAGAGACCTAGAAATATTCAGGGAGACCAGAACATAGCTAAGAAATTTGATACGCCCAGAAAAAAATTAAATGTTAAATACACAGGTAGGAGGTAGGCAGAGTTCTGAAGTATGGAAATTTATTTCTACAGTAATAAACCCAACAAAACAAAAAGTAAACATCCAGATCATCAAACCAGAACAATGGACAGAACACTACAAGGGACTGCCGCAGCAGACGAGACCCGAATATCTGGCAGCCTCTTCGAGGAGAGACATAGAAGTACATGGAGAGGAAGTAATCATCGAAAAAGAAATGATAAAGAATAGTATAAAAAAGCTTAAATCCGGAATAGCTAGCGGACGTGGGGGAATATATGATGAAATGCTCAAATATGGATCAGAGAAACTACCCACATATATTATCAATCAATGCATAAACGGACATCCATTACCTAATGATTCGAAAATTGCATTCATATCCTCAATACATAAAAAAACAAGCTGGATTGCAACAATTACAGAGGAATTTCAGTCACCAGTACTCTAAGTAGATTGTACGGTAGGATTCTTAGAGATCTAATAGAGAAAGATTTTGACGAACAAGAAGAAGAAGAGCAAAGTGGGTTTCGTGCAGGCAGATCTTGTAGTGATAATGTTTTTTGTCTTAAACAAGTAATTGAGAAAAGAAGCGCCAGAAATATAGAGACTCATGTTACCTTTGTGGACCTACAAAAAGCATATGATACCGTTCCAGTAGAAAAATTATGGACGGTCTTGGAACAAACTATTATCAATCATACATACATAAAAGCGATAAAAGAACTATACAAAGGGTCAAAATCTAAAATTAAAATTGGAAATCGACTTTCAAAACAATTCCTGGTAACGAAAGGCTTAAGACAGGGATGTTGTATCTCTCCAACTCTTTTTAAAATATAAATCGCAGTGGCTCTACAAAACTGGAAACGTAAAGTCCACGGCATGGGAATACAAAACGACCTATTTACCATATACTCACTACAGTTTGCTGACGACCAAGTAATTGTAGCTAATGATAAAGAAAACATGGCGTTTATGATGAGAAAATTAACGGAAGAATACCAAAAGTGGGGATTAACAGTGAACGTGGACAAGACACAGTACTTATGTATTGGAAACGAATCCATGGAACTAGACAATGGGCAAATAATATCCTCATGCAATGAGAATGTATACTTGGGTGTCACATTTGATAAGACAGGAACAGATTTTAAAGAATTCGAAAAAAGAATAGTAAAAGCAAAAAAGGTTATTGGATGTCTTAACAGTGAACGTGGACAAGACACAGTACTTATGTATTGGAAACGAATCCATGGAACTAGACAATGGGCAAATAATATCCTCATGCAATGAGAATGTATACTTGGGTGTCACATTTGATAAGACAGGAACAGATTTTAAAGAATTCGAAAAAAGAATAGTAAAAGCAAAAAAGGTTATTGGATGTCTTAACAGTATTTTATGGAGCAGAGAGATAAAAAAGAATGTGAAATTTAACATATATGAAACAATGGTGAAAAGCACGCTGTTTTATGGAATAGAGACTTGTCGCGTAACAGAAAAATACAAAACAAAAATGGAAAGTGTCGAAATGGATGCAATAAGAAGATCAATGGGAATATCCAGATTAGATCACATAAGAAATGAGATCATAAAATAAAGAATGGGAATCGGTGAAGCATAACGGATGACATCACTAAAAGGCAACTAGAGATATACAACGGATGAACGACGAAAGATTACCAAAATAGGTCCTAGAATGGCAACCAATAGGACGCAGAAAAAGAGGACGTCCTAAACTAGAATGTCAACAGTCAATCCAAAGATCAATGAGTCAAAAAAATCTGACAGAAGATGATTGTCAGGATCGAAGGAGGTGGAGAATAGGCGTTGGACAACGTAGAAAAACGTTCTAAACCGACATATTAGTAGTATAAAATGTATTAATTGTGCTATGTTACTATAGGTAAATCATCATGCATACACTAGCAAAAATCTCACAAAGAAAAATAGGTAACTGAATGTGTTCTATACGGGATATGAAACAAACCCAAACATATCAAATTTGGCGTTTAGAGTCTTTTGAAAACCTTATACCTGGGAACTTTTATGATGTTTTAATGTGGGTTTTTTGTCAGAGGTTCTCAAGTTGTTAAATGATGTCGTATTTATAAATGAGACTTAACCTTTCAAAGAAACATTTAACAATGGTTCTATTCCTTATAACAGGTTTACCTTCACTTAAAGGACTAAGCCAAAGTTATACAACATACACACCTAGATTTCGTAGCATCTGGCACGGAAGCTCATTTGTCGGAAGCGAGTCGCAGGTTTAAAACAAATTGGAGTTCCTATGATTCTTTTTTCCTTTTTTACTGGGATACTTTTATTTTATTTGATGTTATTTTTGGCAAGACAAAGGGCGCCAGCCAAGTATTGCTCTTGGCAAAGGAGGGGGAACGGAAACAAGTTAACTTCAGTTAAGTGAAAATTACTAATTGTAATGTAAAAAAAATAGGAAAATACAATGGTATACAGGTAACTAGTCTACCTCATATACGTAATATTCCAATACCCATGGTAATTTCCAATTCTTGATACAAACATTAAGAAATGGCAATATCAAATGTACATAAGAATGTCCTTCTTGCGGAATTTAGTATATTATGTCGTGATTGGTTATTTTACTCATGCATATTAATTTACTGGTGTATATCGTCCCCACACGTTTGACCCGTGTCGTCACATTGATTTATCGGCGCACAGTGGCCAAAAACCCTATCTATGTAAATGTACTACCACAACTTTAAATAACGATATAGAGAGTTTAAACGCAAGCAAGTTTTTTTCAAATAAGGCAATTTCATTTGAGGCGCCTTTTTGGAAGGCTTCACATCGTCTCCTAGATCAATAAATAATGTGTCAGCTTCGACAACCGTCAAAAATGATGGAACGGTTAATAGGCTAAAAAGGGCACTAAACTGAGAGATTCTCGTAAGACCTATTAACGGCAATGATCTCTATATGCAAAGTGAGGCAAAAATATTGATATTTTTGTAAAAAGAGCACGCTGTGCAGGAGGTGCTACCGACAACATTGACAAACACTTTAATGACAAATCACAAATGACAATTTCCTTGAAGTATTAAGTTTACAGAATACCACAGGTGATTAGAACTAGAGAGAGAAATATTTATTATATGTTGTCACTCTAAAAAAACTCTAAAATTTTTGTCTCAGTGTCCCATATAGCCGTGGTCGTTCCAGTTACTTCGTATATAATTAATTCATTAAGTTGCGGCTAGTATAATTTTTACATATAGATAATATTCAAAAAGTACTCACTATACAGGGTGTCCCAGATAAAATTAACTACATGGGGTCTTATGAGGATTTTGGAAATGATAAGACATATTATAATTCTGGTTAAATGGAAAAAGTGACGATATTCTGAGCCCAATCAGGTGCTGTATTAAAATTTTAAATATCTACAAGGGTTTTTCCAAATATCAAGCAAAAACTAAAAACTGCTTTTAATAAAAATAATTTATTTACTGCTTGATATTTTAAAAGTCTTTATAGATAATTTTATTTTTGAAATAGACTGGGCTCGGAATAGCGCCAATCTTTACCCAATAAACCAAATTTGTGTGTATTACTGTTTTCAAAATTCTCATAAGAAACCGTGTAATAATTTTTATCTGGGACACATCGTATACCACAACTATTTTTTAAAGTTTCTAAACAAGTAACGATAACTTTCAATGTGTGATGCAAAGTTTATCTAGAAAAGAAATATCGAGTATGCACAAATCTATCTTTCACATGGACTGCCCAGGCTTATCGGGACAAATAATGGGTTGGCGCATGCCTTAAGTTAAAAACGGGGTGATTGGAAATAGTGAAACCAATGTAGGTTTGTGGCAGATTATGGCAAAGGCCTGGTTTGTTTCTGCTTTTTGCTTGGCATTGAAAGCTTATTTCAGCCTGCGAAGGCCGTGTGATTTCTGAAATATACAAGTCGAAGAACAAAATGACAAAGACAGAGTAATAAATAAACTTGTCACAAAAAAATTATATTAAAAAATAAATATATCACGTGACTGTCCCAAACCTATTTTGGTTTCACTTCTTATATCATACTAATAAATATAATTTTAGCTTTCTTATTGGAATGGTTTAAAAATAAGCTAGTTTATTTATTACACGTGTATGCCATTAAAAGAAAATAGTCGCTTAACATAAAAATTTTAAAAAAGAAAGGGTTAAAAAAATGATTTTTAAAAATGTTCATGCCTTATTCGACTTCGAAGTTTTTCTACTTTCGTCCGAAAAGTACGTACTTCTTGCCCTCATTTGCTGCGAGAATTCGAATGTCGCACACCGAAACCAGCAAATTCCATTCCCGCATGAATTTTTATTCGTGGAATTGTCTTTTTAAACCGCAATTTTTAGTGTTTTAATATAGGGTTTTGTATGTTATTTAATGTATTTTTTTTAAATATTTTATGACGTTTAAGTAATTATTCAAAATTTGCATTTTTTTAAATAATTGAGCGACCTTCGTAGCTTTTTCTAAACGTCAAATATATCAACAATAGAATTTTGCTTGACACGTTGCATGTCTTGATTTTTATATCAATTTAAAATGTTTAAAGCTCGCGTTACTACGTCAACCGTTTCATTTAAACCACAAAAACGTGTCCAAGCTGTTCGAATAACAGGAGCTCTTGGAAACCATTTTGATTTTTTAGTTTGCTTGAATTGGTGTCGTAACCAGGAATATGTCTTGGGGTGTAGGGCGAGAGCCCATGATGCTGTATTTTATGCTATTTTAGTTTTCTATTTATGAAATGTGTGGAAAATATCTAAGAATCCTTAGGATTGGAGGTGGCCGGACCCCGAGCCCCCTTTCTAGGTGCGCCAATGCTTTAATTATATTTTTATCCTTTGCTTTTAACAACTCTCTACACTGAAACAATGGTGTAACTAATTACACTATCAATATTTACATGTGCAAGTGATTTTCAGGCCCTGTTTGGATAAACAAATGAAATACCGCTTTACCATACTGATATCTCACAATAGCACTTTACCTTTTAAAACGAATTTTCTGTGATTTAAAATATTAAAAGTAGGTAACGCATTTATGACATAGACCACTGTGCCTTGCGCTTTCATTTCGCCTCCAGAGCCGGTTTCAGCTCTCGTCACGCCCGAGGAAAACTATAAAAATAGTTTTTTGAGGAAAGAAACCTATTCCGCACTAGTGCAAAAAAAACACCATGACAAAAAATTCAAAACAAACGTGTCAGACAAAACGTTATAGGTTGTCAAAATTTAATATGAACAAATACCTGTAAAATTTTAATTCACTTTATTGCTGAGGATTAAGTACCAACATGAATTCAGTTCACCAACATCTTGAAGAACAAAGACCTGACATCCTTGTTCTCACCGAAACTAAAATCAGTTCTGCAACACCTATTGTGAACTATCTTTATCCCGGCTATGACCTACACCACCGATTTCGACATAATTTTGGGATTTGTGTGTACATTAAAAGTGACCTTTCATGTCATCGAGAGGAGAAGCTAGAACCAGCGAACCTCGATATCATATGGCTGAAATTCACCTCAAAGTCATCGACCAAGTTCATTTGCTGCCTCTACCGACCGCCAAGTAACACCGAGTATCAAAACTTTTTTGCGACATTATCCGAAAACTGTGATAGTATACAGTCTAAGTATCCACATGCGGAAATTGTTTTTTTAGGCGATTTCAACGTCCACAATATACCCTGGCTAAAACACCACAACAAAACAGATAATGAAGGCAGGGAAGCAGAAGCTTTTGCCATAAGTTGTGGTCTAACGCAGCTTGTCGATGAACCTACCCGTACCTCAGAAAGGGGTGAATTTGCAGCGCTTTTAGACTTATTCCTAACTACAAATCCTGACTTGTACACAATTCAAGTAGATCCCCCACTTGGTTCATCCGATCATAAACTTATAAGAGCAAAGTGCGAAATGTTCATACCACCAAGCCAACAATCACTTCCTCGTAAAATGTGGCACTATAAATCGGCAAAATGGAATGACCTTAAACAGTTTTACCTGGATTTTCCATGGCAAGAGGTTTGCTTTAAAACAGCTGATCCCACTATTTGCTGTAATGAAATAACAAAAGTAATCTTATCTGGAATGGATGCATATATCCCACATACAATAAAACGCAGAGCTAATGCAAAACCTTGGTTCAACAGCCAGTGTCAAACGGCTGTACAGAAAAAACACAAAGCATATAACCTTTGGAAACGACAACAAACCGCTCAAAACCACACAGAATTTATAGAAGCCAGAAATAGTTGCAAAATTACTATTGACGCCGCCAAAGAAACATACAATCAAAGAATAAAAAACAGGTTGCTGAATTGTCCAAGTAGTTCTAGGTCCTTTTGGTCTCTTGCAAAAGCCGTTGGATCAAACTTCACCAAGTCATCCATACCACCACTTACAGATAAAAATACTCACTTAGCCACAACATCAGAGGAAAAAGTCAATATGCTGGCCAAAATCTTTTCCTCCAACTCAAACCTAACAGTGCCAAATGGAAAAACTCCACAGTTCATTGAAAGGGTTTCCCACAGTATGCCAGAGGTACCCTTTTGTCACAGAGAAATACGAAAATCCCTTAAAAAGTTGGATACAAACAAAGCAATCTGGAGATGGCATTCCCGCGATAGTACTCAAAAATTGTGCTAGCGAACTCACCCCAACTTTCGCAAAATTATTCAATTTATCTTATAGGCAAGGAGTATATCCATCATCATGGAAGTCTGCCGCAGTACAACCCATTCCAAAGAAAGGAAAAAAGACAGATCCGTTAAACTATAGACCAATTGCTCTACTTCCGGTGATATCAAAAGTAATGGAAAGAGTTGTGAACAATCACCTAACCAAGTACTTGGAAAAATACAAAATTATCAACGACAAGCAATACGGATTTCGAAAATATAGGTCAACTGGCGATTTACTTACATACGTCACTCACTTATGGCAAAAAGCGATTGAGTTGCGAGGTGAAACAAGAACAATTGCCTTAGATATATCTAAAGCATTCGATAAAGTCTGGCATGAAAATCTGCTCAACAACCTCAAAGCAACGGGATTGTCGCCGAGACTTTGCACTTGGTTTGAAAGTTACCTTAAGGATAGATCCATTTATGTTGCACTGGATGACCGGAAATCCAACTCTTACCAAATAAATTCTGGTGTGCCACAGGGAGCAATCCTTTCGCCAACACTTTTTCTGATTTACATAAATGACCTCATAGATAAAACAGTAAATCCACTTTATTGCTTTGCAGATGATGGCAATGTAGTCTCCTCAGTCATACCACCCACTCAGTGTCTATCCGCACGTGAATTCCATCATCTTAGACTAACTCAAATATCGCAGATAAATAACGACCTGGAGATAATAGGGGACTGGGGCAACAAAAACCTTGTACAGTTCAACGCGCAGAAAACCCAAGCAGCCCTGTTTTCAAAAAAGACCAGCACCGGTGAGCCAAACATCATGCTATCTGGAAGTGCTGTCACATTGCAGAGCCAGTTGAACATCTTAGGAGTCACTGCAGAGACCAACATGTCTTGGCACAGTCACGTGGCAGATATAGCTAAAAGGGCGTCCCAAAAGCTTGGGGTGCTATTTCGTACAAGACATCTGTATACACCAAGCCAACTGCTGACACTCTACAAAGCCCAGACTCGACCAACTATGGAGTACTGCTCACATATATGGAGTGCGGCACCCAAACGTACCTTAATGCTTTTGAACACCGTGCAAAAGCGAGCTATCAAGCTGATCAATGACCCCGCACTTACCCGTAGCTTGGATAGTCTCGAACATCGAAGAACTGTGGGCGATCTCTCTCTCTTCTACAGGTATTATCACGGAAAATGCTCTAAAGAGTTGGCACGTATGATCCCCCCGGGAGTAGCACCTACTAGGCGAACACGTCAAACAGACGGTAACCATCAATTTACTGTCAAAATAGAGGCACCAAGAACCTCATTATATCAGAATTCATATCTCTGTAGAACAGCATCGCTGTGGAATAAACTCCCTGCGACAGATTTCCCTGCAGGTTACAACCTGAACCGTTTCAAAACCAACACACACCAACATTTCCGCGCACTTGCCGCTTGTCGCGCGTGATAGGGATCTCCTTGGAGTGCGCATACCCGTAAAAAAAAAAAAATGCTGGCCCGGCCATCTAAGCGTTGTTCGGCTATCTGTAATTACATGTGGCAAAGTAATATTTTTGCAATTGTTAAATTTACTATTTTCTACTAGGATGTGGAACACTTCACTTTTCTGTGGGCAGAAAGTTAGTTTTTAAGGAGTAACTGACACAATAATTAAATAGTTTATTATTCAATTAATATAGTTGTAGTTTGTAAATCTACTTAATATTTAAATTTAGCAGAAGTCTGCTATAATTTTTAATAAAATAAAGAGAAACTATATAATATGTGTTTAAATCATTTTGCGAAAAGATGATTTTGCATATTGGGTGTCTTTTTATATTTTTTCCCACCCTTTTAGACCATTAATAATTGATATAGGAATATAAGAGAAATTGTGTTTGAATTCGCAAAATTTTTACTTTTGAATCATTTTGAATGCATCTTGACTTTATTGATGCGTACTATATTTATATTATTTAATTAGTAGATTAGGCTTGGAATATAGTTTCCAAAAATACCCGATAAGCCGTAGTTTATAGCCATAGTTTCTGAGATATTAGCAATTATTTTTTTAACTGACAAAAAAGTAACAGTACCGCTCTTGTGTTAATTTTAGTATCCGTATTCCAAATTACGTTATTCCCCATGTATCAACAGTGAGAATGACATGATGTGACACGACATATAAACTTTGTTGTCGTAACCGGTTGTAATTTTGAGAGTCATTAAAATATATATATATTTGTCATTGTCACTGTTTATACATGCGGACTAACATAGTTCGAAATAAGGACACTGAAATTAACACAAAAGTGATAATGTTATTTTTTTATCAATTAAAAAATTATCACTAATATTTCAGAAACTATTTATTAAAACTGCGACATATAGGGTATTTTCGGAAAGCATATTCCAAGCCTAATCTATTAATTAAATAACATAAGGAGCATCCAATTTACAAAAACTAGAAATTTGATCGCCTGTCAAATACAGTAAGCATCAGGAATAAAGTTAGGATGCAATTTAAAAGTAAAACTTTCGCGAATTCGAACACAATTTCTTTTATAATCCTTAATCATTATAATGGTCTAAAAGGGTGGGTAAAATATAATGAGACACCCTGTACAGTATAAAAATTTTACCTAACAAGTGTGGAAGGTGACGCACGTGACCGCAGTTGGACGAACGACGCGAAGCGGAGTACGGTCAAGCCGTCAAGGGTTGTAAAGACACTTTCCGCCTGTGTTAGGTACAATATTTTACCTATGATTACCTTTTTTTTCAAAAAATTTAATGTAATTTATAAATAAACATGTCAAATTAGACGAAATTGAAATGTTATAACGATTATATCGTTATATTGTTTAAAAATTAAGGAATTACATATTTTGTAATAAAAATATATTATTTAATTAATTAAATTTCCTTATTGAAAAATAATTAATTTTACTGGCCTATTGAGCTTTGAATCAATCATTTTGACTGGCCTAAATTATTTATCAAAATCTCCGCATTCAGCAAAAAAGGCAAGCACATGTGTCCATACGCTAAATTGAGCCAATCTATAACATTTCCTCTTTGTTTTACTTTCGCGCGAGGCAAAGGATAAACAGTCAATGATCTGCATAGTGTTAGTTGAGATGATTTAATATGAATACGTTTTTTATTAAAAAGTATACTCCATAGGATGTCTGTTTTAAGAGATCTTAAATATTAAAATTTAGTGTGTTTTCGATTTTTGGTCTGACGACATTGAAATTCAGGTCAGTTCGTTCCTTTTTTCACTCAAAATTATTTATCTTAATTTAGCGCAAATATGCATAATTTGATTGCATTTATCTTAATTTTTTGGTAGAAAACCAAATTTTGATAAAATTTAATATTTGCTAAAATATTGGCCCATGGCACAGGTATTTCTCGTGGAATATTTTTTTTCAGATTAAGGACCCAATGAGTTCAGCCAAGCTTCCCTTTTCAGTCTTACAGGACAAATTTTGGCCCACCTGACTCATTCGATCAATGCATTCCAAGGAAGTGGATTCTTGAGGTTGATGGACTTTGGAGATATGGATCTATTTGGATAAATTATCTGGTAAGTTTTTTTATTCATATATATTTAGTCAAATCTGCTTTGAATGAAAAACTTACCAGAAGGATTTTCTAATCTCCATCAAAAGTCCTCAAAAATCTAACTTCTCAGAGAAATATTTAGCTTGCTCATTCTTAAATGAACGACGGCCATTTTGTATTTTTTATTCTGCTTGGTTCTTGAGTGAACAGCAGCCATTTTGTTTTTTCTTGAGTGAATAAATTAAATTCATGAACGACCAGATTTCAATTTTTGCTTCCCCTTTTTAATTATATTTTCTTTAATGAAGAAGTTATCTTCCTTTTAAGGAAAAAATAAAAGGAAATATTTTTTTATTGCCCTCCCTCAAAAGTCGAAAACATACTCACGTTTCAGTTAACTTTCCCTTTGTGTGAAAGACTGAAATGTTCCCTATGTAAAATTTTTAGATACATTTTTTTTATAAATTGTTAAAAAGATTTTATTCTTTCCCTCCATTTTGAATTATTGGCTGGCCACCATTATTCTTAAATTATTTTGTAAATTTTTCTAGCTTTAAGAAATAAAACCAATATGTGTGAAATTATATTTTTATTTTAATATTGGGTATTATTTTAAAGTTGTAAAATCCAAACAGTTATATTTTTTTATCTTAAGAAACCAATTGTAAAGATGAAATAGATAATAACCTGTTAAACATTTATTTTTTATGAATTTATTTGATAAAATTTGTAAAATTTTTGAAATTAAATTTAGAAAATATTTTTTTTTTCTAATTCAGGAATCTATAAATAGGATTCATGTAAACCTGAAAGGTCTAAATATTCTGCTGAATATTTGGTTGAAATTTTGTAAAGATTCCTTCTACATTTTCTTTATATTTTGAATGTATATATTTTCCTTTTGATAAATGACATTTCCATGAGGATTGTCATTTATAGAAATTTGTAAACGAAAACTATTTTTTTGTGACACTCTCAATGCTAGAGTTATACGTAATTTTTTTTTGAGACTTTTGTTGAGAAAGCTAGGTCATCAAGTCTGACCAATTGTTTCTACGGTTGCGTAAATAGTCTTTCTTTTCATGTACAAAAAATCCACGACGACATGTTCTCCACCACTGAGTAAAAGTAAAACCAACAAAGATAAGCCACATACAAGTCCTCCTGGATTGCACACCTGCTGACGAGGCGAAGACTGGCACTGAGACCATGATGGGAATGTTGTGAATATGATCTCATGGTTGAAGATGATGTTCTACTATTGGTGATGCTATTTTTTTTTAATAGATTTTTTTTGAAAAGAAAAGACAATCTAAAACTTTAAAAAGCAAGTTTCAAAATTAAATAAGACTTGAGACTCTTCTTTCTTTGATAAATTTTCTTCATTTTTTTTATAAAAAGGTTTAGTTTTTTTTTGTAATTTTTTTTTGATTGTGTCACTGATCATTTTTTTTTATATAAAATAAATTGTAAAGTTTATTCTCTAATCCAGAATTTCTTTATACTCTAAACGAGGTGAGATTGTTTGGAGGATTCCAAGACTATTTCATTCTTTAGTTTTTTCCATTTATCATTATATTTTTTATATATAATTTTTTTTAATGAATGAATTTTGTCCTAAAGGATCTTTCAGGTAAAGCTCAATGGCGCCCCATTACCCTTAAAAGAAAACAAATTGGAAGAAACGTTAGTAGAACTAAAAAGAGAAGGTACGACCCTGAGATAGTCATTTCATTATTTTGATTTGAAAGAGTTTCTGTTCTTTTGTTCTTCCACTTTCTTTGCTTTGCTAAAAAAAAAAAGGGAAGAGGAAAAGTGAAATAATACCAGGCAAATATTATAGATCTGATGCCCAACTTGGTTAAAAAATATACTACAAATTTGGCGCCCAAGTGCTAATCATTAGACAAGATAATACACTACAAATACAGTATAATGTAAACAAATATTGAAGTTGTCTTATTACCGCGCTGCTAAGGTTTCCAAGTGGAACGGTTACTTTAACGAACGGCGTGCGGTAAAGTAATTACTTTACCACACGCGACTAGATAAATTATTTTATGCACCGTAATGTCAAAACAAGTTGATCTCATAAATTTTTGTGCACCGCAATAAACAAGTCTATTGCATAAGTTTACTTATATTCGATTGTAGAAGTAACTAAATGCAAATCAATTGTAATAAAATTATGTCTCACGCTCTTAGCTAAACAATTCTTTATAACGTTTTCGGAAAGTTATTTTTCCACACACGACTGCTTGACGGAACTTCTTAGGCGCAACATGCCGTCAACGGCTTAAGGAAAAAACCAAATACGTAATATATATGGAAAAAACCTTAAATTGTATTTCTCCCCAAGTTGGTGTTTTTAGTGATTTTTATGACTATAACTTTGTTGCTTCTTTCCGAATTAGTGCGAAAAAGTGCAATTTTACGCACGCAAAATGCATGATGATACAAAACAATATTATTTATTAATTTTTCAGAGAGATGTTTACTAGACGCAGTAGTTTATTTTTCACGCCTGTAGAAAAATAATATACCTATCCACCTAAAACGTGCGTAAAGTAACATATTTTATTATTTTCTGCTCGCATGCAAAAAATACCTACTTTGGGAACAGTTTTAAGATCAGTTTGGTGCGAAAGGTAGAATTTTTTACACTGTTATTAGATTATATAGAAAAAAGTAAAATTAATTGTTTGTGTTTTAGTACTTCTATTGTAAACTAATACAGCACCATTTTGAAGACAATAGTGTATCTGTAGCGTAATGTAAAATTTTGAATCTAATAATTACAATAAATTTAATTCTATAAACATTTTTATATTCTTTATGGAATTTTTAAAACATTATAATCTGAGGGCACGGCAATGCCTTGCCAAGTTCGCGCGCCGTAACCATCTTTTCTTGAAACATTTCAGCCGATATTTGACCTACCTAAAACTCTACTTCGGAATGAGCTACGAATCTCAATCAGTCGTAGATCTCCATGGAGTTAACAACCCCTCCAAGTTTCATGGAATTCCATAAAGTAGTAAAGTAGTTACGAAATTTCAAAAAACGTCGAAATTGCCACTCACTCACTGACTCGCTCACTCATGTATAGATCATCAATATTCTACTGTACTTCCAGACATGCTACAAAGCTGAAATTTGGCAGACTGATAGAAATTATGACCAACCCCCTGGAAAAATCAAAAAACCCAAAAATTTTAATTTACTTCTCTTCCCTATACATTTAAAGTTATGTAAAAGTAGTATCGCCCACTTCCAGAAATGCTAGAGAGTTGAGCTTTAGCAGACTGATAGGAACTATGATAAAACTATAGGAAAAAATCAAAAAACCCCAAAATTTTAATTTACACCCCTCCCCTATACATTTAAAGTTATGTAACAGCAGCATTGCCCACTTTCAGAAAAGCTAGAGTCGAGCTTTAGCAGACTGATAGGAACGATGTTAAAACTATAGGAAAAAATTAAAACACTCCAAAATTCCAATTTAATTCCCTTCCCTAAAAATGTAAAGTTAAGTAAAAGTAACATTGCCCACTTCCAGACATGCTAGAGAGCTGAGCTTTGGAAGACCGATAGTAACTATGATAAAGTTATAGATAAAAATTAAAACACCTCAAAATTCTAATTTACTTCCTTCCCCTATAAATGTAAGGTTATGTAAAAGTAACACTGCCCACTTCCAGAAACGCTAGAGAGCTGATTTTTTTAAGACTGAAAGACAATATGATAAAACTATATGAAAAAATTTAAAAACACCAACATTTTAATTTACTTCCCTCTCCTATAAATGTAAATTTATACAAAACTAACATTGCCCACTTCGAGAAACGCTAGAGAGCTGAGCATTGGAATGCTGCTAGAAATTATGATAAAAACACGAGAATTTTAATTTATTTCCCTCCCCTATACATGTAAAGTTATGTAAAAATAACATTGTGCACTTTCAGAAACGCTAGAGAGCTGAGCGTTGGAAGGCTGATAGGAACTACGATAAAACCATGGGAAAAAAAAAACCTCAAAAATTTAAGTATTGCAAAAGTTTTGAACAACATTCCGCATATTTTGCTACTTTAAAGTATTATCCAATTCCTTTAAAAAAGAAGTGAAATCATAACAAAAACATTTCATGTAAAAAAAGCCAAGTACGCGAAAATGACATTCCGTAAAAAGAATTGAGATAATAGTAAAGCCAAGTTCTCCAATACAAATTTCAAAATGAAAGGTTTTCACTGGTTTGGACATATTTTTCTAAACTTGGCTATTACGGCTGTAAATGACTCTTAGGCACAGTGCTAAATTGAAGATACAGAAGTTTGGCTGTAATAGCAAAGTTTAAAAAAACATTTCCAAACTAGTAAGAACCTTTCATTTTAAAATTTGTATTGGAGAACTTGGCTTTAGTTTTATCTCCAGTCTTTTTACGTAATGCCATTTTCGCGTACTTGAATTTTTTACATGAAATGTTTTTGTTATGATTAAAAAACTATTCTTTAAGTTTTGCGCTCCTTGAAGGCCATGCTCGTATCTCATACCTAGATATGGCTCTGATTCGCTAAGGCGTGTCGATCGACTTCGAAAGGCTATCACATTTCCTTATTTATAAATATCAACTTAGTTTAGGCGCAAAAAGCATTTATACAAAAAGCTTTTTATTTAATATTACCTGGCAAACCTATTTTGTTTCAAAAAAATATAAGAGAATGTAAGGCGCAAAAAAACTTACATGGGTAAGTATTTGTAAAAAATAATTACCAGACAATTTATTCTCTGGTGCAAAACTTAGGGCTTCCGACTATCAAACATCAGCGTTCACATACCTGGCGAGCCGGCTTAATCAATTTCTGTGGCAATAAATACCTGGCTACAACGTTACCTTCATTTCCTTACTCTAAAGAAACTAGTAGCAAGGAGGCAGCACAGGTTAGGCAACAGCAGACATGCAGCAGTAGACAGGCACCAGCAGATAGACTCAATAGTAGGACTTGTGAATAGACATCACAATTACTTAGTTAGATGGTTTACACAGAAGAAGGTGGAGGATTTACGTTCTGGCTTGCATGGAGTCTCAAATTAAGCGGAAAGTGCCGGGTACCCATAATAGGCCTACAAAAATACATGGTCCAATTAGGGAAATTTACCTAACTTGGAAATTACAAAAGGTACCATAAAAACCATATTTAACCTGGTGAACTATATTAAAAGGAATCAAATAAACATACCTAGATCTTATTTGGCCATCACAATTTCGGAAAATTTTATTTCCGAAATTTTCTTGCGCGCTTTTCAAAGCAAAGGTCAAAAAAGGGACGCTTGTCAACCTTCTTTCATTTGATCTTTCATCAATCACGAAGTTAGCCACTTTATACCCGTGTGTACAATTTAGATTTTGCATAAAACTCAGGTGACCAATGGTCTCGTTTAAACCCAAATGAAAACTTACAATTACACTTAAATATGTTCCTTTATTCGTAGTCAAGATTTACTGCGCCATAACATATCTTGTACACGAAAACTACTCTTTTCAACATGAATTTTCTCCTTGCGTTCGCTCCCTAAATACGAGTCGGTGCAAACTACCGTATGCAAACTGGCCGATTGGAACATTTAATTTTTTTTAAATTTTCATCGAAAAATACAACTGGTAGTATTCCCAAAGAGGTTGAACTATCCAGCAACTGATATTCTGAGATCGCCAATACTACGGAATGGTTATTCTGGTCTCAACAATAGACCTACTTGAAAGGTAAACTTAGAAAAATAAACATAGGCTATAAACCCATCTTAAACCATTAAGAATTTAGCTGCTCGTTCCTGGAGCTTAAATAGCAGGTTGTGTACGTGGAAAAGATTAGTGATTCACCAGAGTTTTCTTGAATATATCTTAAAACAAATGTTCATTTAAAACTAAACCGCTACACACCCCCTCTTCCTGGTAAAAAATATTTTACAGAGTAAAATTTTTACAATGTAAAATATTTTTTAAAACCTTAAAACAAAACTAAACCTAACATCATCTTATCATCATTTACACTTTCTTATTTACTCATAGTCGGCCGACTAAATTCATTCACTCTCTCACCTAATAATCACTTACTCATCAAAATCCAGGTTCTCCCCAGTGCAGCGTTTTAAATTCTTGACATGAAATTTCCCAAGAATCTTACCCTTTTCATCTTTAAGCTCATACACCAATTTTCCAACTACTTTGTTAGCTATACACAATTTGTACTTCGGCGTTAGTTTAGCAGAGAAATTATTACCTTTGTTGGATAACACAAAGTTTCGTTTCCAAACTCTATCATTCACATGATATATATCAGGATCTCGTTTTCGAAGATTATAATGTCTGGCATTTTTCTTATATTCGTCATTCAAACTTTTAATCACTTGTAAATAGACTTAGGTCATCAATACTGAAATCTTTTATATCATCTAATTTTCCATAAAAAGAACCATGCGAGGGCAAATAGCGCCCAAAATTCAAATAAGGTACAAAGCCTGTCGCCTCATGAATCGACGTATTCAGAGCAAATTCAATCTTATAAAGTTCTTCATCCCACATCTTTAATATAAGATCTTATAGCCGTTTCTAAAGTTCTATTAACTCTTTCAACTTGGTTCACTTGAGGATGATAACTGGCGTTGTAGTGAAGTTTAACGCCATATTTGGCCGTCATAGCGCGAAAGTTCTGGTCAATAAACTGTACGCCATTATCGGATGCCACTATTTGAGAAACTCCGACCATTAAAAAACTTGATTTTCTAAAATCTCTGTCACTTTTTTACCAGTAGCTTTACATATTGGTCTCACAATACAGAACAGAAAATACATCCGATACACACAAAATCCAACAATTACCTTTCTACGATCGAGGTAGTGGACCTATTAGATCAATACTAAGATACTGCCAAGGAAATTCCAGTTTTTTAGGTTATCCCATCATCCCAGGCCTCGCCTCTGAACTTACTTTTTGAGCATTACAGATGTGACATCTCTTCACATACTTTCTTACGTCCTGCAACATACGTGGCCAATAATACAACTCTTTTACCCGGTTTAAAGTTTTAAAAATTCCCAAATGCGCCGCCAAATGGTCATCATGACATTCTTTAAATACAGCCAATGTTTGATTTTGAGGGACTACGATTTTCCACTCAGGAAAGTTAGTTCGGACTAACAATTCAGAAGAAACATGTTTTAAGAGTTTACCTTCCTCGACAGCAAAATCGGGATACTTTTCAGAATCTTCAGTAACATTTCTGATCATATTCACATACCAGGAATCCTGCGAGGCATCAGGCGGAACAACTTCAATAACACATATGTTTGAATTCAAAAAATTATCATCAGGAGGATTCGCAGGAGCTCTTGACAAAGCGTCTGGAACTGCATTAAGTGCACATTTTCTATGGATTATCTCCATATCATAAGAACTAAGCTTCATAGCCCACCTAGTCAATCGACCAGTAGGATTTTTAAAATTTGACAGCCATAAAAAGGACAAATGATAAGTTGTAACTTTAAAATGCACTCCGTCAATGTAGCCTCTAAATTTCTCAACTGCGAATAAAATAGCTGCCAATTCTTTCTCCGTTGTAGTCATTTTCCATTCGGTAGCTGAAAATGAACGTAAGGCAAAAGGTATAACGACATCCTTTTCATCAGCTTTTTTAGTTAAAACAGCCCCGACACCTACGTCTGACGCATAAAATTGCACCACAAACTCTTTCTCAAAATCCGGAGATACCAAGACTGGAGCACTAACTAGTGCTTCTTTTATTTTGGTGAAAGCCTGATTAGCGTTGTCGTTCCATATTACTTTCTGAGATTTACGCTTGCCCTTTAATAAGTTGTTAATAGGGGCTACTAAAGTACTGAAATCTTTAACAAACCTTCGATGCCATCCATAAAGTCCCATGAAGCGCTTAATTTCCGTAGCTGTCCGAGGAACAGAAAATTCAACCATAGCCCTAATTTTATGGAAATCTCTCAAACCCTTAGAATCGACTACAAAGCCGAGGTACTTAACCTGTTTTCTCATAAAATTACACTTTTTAACGTTGATAGTTAAATTAGCGGCTGACAATTTTTCAAAGATTTTCTCAAGGATTTTTACGTGTAGTTCAAATGTCAGGTCCTGAAACACTATCAATTTATTTATGTTAACTAGCTGCAGAGTTACAAAGTCCAAATGGCATCACCTGAAATTTAAAAAGACCTCTCCCTCAGACTTCAAATCGCTACTACCTAAAAATCTGGCATTACTCAACAATTAGAACAGGGCTAGCCCAAGGGCTATTTGAGGGCCTAACTACTTTCTGTTCCAACATTTTATCTAATTCCTCGTTTAAGATTTTTAACTTATACGAACTCATCACATGATGTCTTTGCTTCACTGGAGCAGCATCACCCATATCAATCTCATGGCTAATTTTATTTGTCCTTCCCACAGTAGAAGAAGACAATGTTTCAAACTTCTTAATAACTTTTTTCAGCTGTACTGTTTGTTCCGGAGTCAATTCTGCTTTCGAACAACATTTGAAACTTCTAACATCTTGCCATCACTCAAGGTGAAAGCCATAGAAATATCCGAGTTATAACCCACGCATAGCAATCAGTTCCAAAGTCTAACTTAAGCGAAAACTTCCTACCAAAATCGGAACCTAAAATAATACTATGTGACAAACTTGGCACTACAAGAAATTAAATCAATTTCATTACACCCTCCAACTCAACAGGGATCTCAATATAGCCTTCCACTACATGCAAAGATCTATCTGCAGTCTTGATGTGCTTCTCGTTTTCTGAAGGTAACACATTAGCCTCCAAAATATCTAAAATTATTTTTCCCGGACTACCAATAACAAAATGGCTAGATCCACTGTCCACCAGAGCAACAAAAGGCCTGCCCCAAATATGTATCTGCACGTACGGCCTATTATCATTAGCCTGAAGGACAAATGAAGGGCATATATCAGCAGTAGGGTGTGCAGATGTGAAAAAAGCACGAACCCGCTGCTTCCAATCTCGCCAATCTGCATCACTCCAGGAACAATAGGACTTTATAAACGGCTTGAGGGCAACGCCTACTGATTGCCTCTCGCTCCTCCGTTTTTTGATCTACAGACAGGACAGTTTGGTTTGATAACACCAACACGACCACATCCAAAACACGTAGGTTCATCTCGCCTGTATTGCCCAGGTTTCGTATTCCTAGATGACTGCTGCTGTTTGAAAGTTAACCTCTAGCTAGGTTGCTTTGCATTTTGCTGCCTCTGATTACCAGGATAAGCTCTTTTGGAACAAACAGCAGCCTTATGACCCTTAGCACCGCAGACAAAACAAACTAAAGAAGATCCACCTGAAGCAGAATTCTGAGGAGGATGACCTTGCACTGGACCGCCACTACCACCTCTAGCAAAACCCGATGTCGAGAAATTTCCTCTTGAATAGTACCTTAGACGTTGGGCTTGAAGGCAGAAGCACCCGAAAGCGAAGAACACTGATGCCCACAGTTGCATCCCAAACAATTTTGTTGACTGGTACTTGGAGAACTTGCTTCAATTTCCGGACCCACAGCATAAACACTACCACTCCTCTTGGGAGTCAACCCGAAACCATACACTTTTCTCGAAGCACATTCAAGTTAGGTATTTCTTTGAAAGCTAATAGTGGATGAAAACAATCCAAAAGATTATTTCGAAGTACTTTTAACCTTTCTTGTGTACTAGGAGGCTTTAGGTGACTGCTTCCAAAGTAATATTTTCATATTCTGCTTCTCATCAAAATCTCGAGGCAAAAAATCTCTACGTAAGGCCTGGACAAGAGACCTCAGTAAACCGCTTCATTCGTTTATTTGATTGAAACCACTCTCGAGCAGTGCCAGTAAATAGCTCCACTGACCCTGTATACAAATCATCTAGATTACAGCTCCTCGCCACCCTAAGCTCCTCTGTGGCCAATTTGTGGCCTATTAAAAATGCGTTGTGTGACATTTGCGGCAGCTTAAAGACGTTGCCGCCATTTTGTGACACTGTAATTAGGATAGTGACAATTAGCCAACTTGTGACGCAACAAAACCATTGAATAATTAAACAAATATCTGGAAGCAGAACTGTATTTTCCAGCTAGGTAAAACATTGATATGCCCGGTAACTTTTATACAGTGGAGAAGGGGGGGTTCAGAAATAAGAAAATTTTAAGTGCGCCACATTATTTAATACCAATGTTTTACAAAGGAGATCTTAAATAAAATACAGTTCAACCCAAACGTTGTAGCTAAACAATGAAATTCTACCTACTTCCGAGGCTTCCAGAGTATTTGTGTAATTAAAAAACCAAAAAAAATTGACTAATAAACGAGAAAAAATTCTAAAAGATTTTTAACTGAATCAAAATGATAAAACTAGAAGCACTTTACAGGTAGATGGATTCCTTTAACAGGTCATAGTGTACCTACATCTGAGTCAGTAGCATAGGACTCAATTATATGAATGATTGTAAAAAAAAATATACTTCCAAAATCGTTCCATCATAGAAGAGATCTGGACCAAATATCTGCTGTCATCATTCTACGTTGGGTAGGATGAGACAGACAGCAACCCAGTCCGAGATCTACCCCATGAGGTAGAACAATGTAAGGAAACTGCTGAACAAAAATATAACCTCATCTCTCTTTTGTCTCTGCAAAGTTGGTTCACTGGATTGTACAAATAACACAGAAATTTAGTTCATCTTGTATATTTTGATTGTAAAACCTGAGAAAAATACCAAACAAGTCAGGGACAAAATAGCAAGGCACTTTAAATAGGGCCAAAATAGCAAGGCACTTTAAATTTGACAGTAAAATTATCTTAAATAAATGAAATGAAGGAAACAAGTCAATGTAGTAAATATGCCGCAAAACTAGGGTTATGACGTCATACCTTATCTTGCGTTTACAAGAGGTGTTAAATTATACTGTAAAAATTATATTGGAAAAGATTATGTCTAAATTATATTGTGAAAATTATATATGAAAAAAAATTATAGTTAAGGCTTGCTCCTACCTTGGTCCTTGATTATTTTATGTATAAATGTGTGTTCTAGTTTGTAAACCTGGAGTTGTCCAGACACCTCCTCACTGCTACTGCTGCTCCTGGTTTGCCCGCGTCTCCCCTCGTGCCCGCTCAGCACATGGTGCTAGGGCAGCACATGGTGGTCAAAAGGTTGCTGGCTTCTTGCCCGAGCGTAAAAACCCTGTGGAAAATGAAATGTTTCAGTTTTCTGGAGAACCCCATGTCGACTCAATAAAATAAAGTAGATTTAAACAGATGAACTAAAATAAGCCTAACGTACCTTTCCCAGGGTTACAACTGGCTCGTCCGGCTTCCCACCAGCGTCCAGCACCGCTGTCGATGGAATGGACAGGGCTGTAGACAAAGGAGAAAACAATATAGTTTTTATCCAACACGTGGTTAAAAGAAAAATATAAAAACGCCAAAAATTCCACACGTCTTTTGTCAAAAAAAAAATACATATCACACGAAAAATAATTACAATTTGGGAGGCAAATATTATCTTGAAGAGTCCTCAAATAATAAAAAAAAATAAAAAAAAATAAAATCGAACTTACCAATGCTCTTCCCCGCACAAATGGCGTAGGCCGACTTAAAATCCCCTCAAAAGGGTGCGAGCGTCACTCTAGATTACCCTAGACATGACGGACTCACTCCTCACAGTCTCTGGGATATCTCCTACAATCGCTGTAGTGCCAATCCAAAAACAAAGGCGATCCCAGAGACCTGTTGCCGACCCAGCCAAAATTCGTTAGCAAAGAGGCCAGGCACTCCGTTGAGAACGCAAAAAATGAAGTGGCCGGAAACCGTTTTGTAAATGACAGTAAAATGACACGACTGGAAGAAAAGACCCGCCGTTTTCAAACTAACCAATGAGGAAATACAGCAATAGTTCCATACCGGTATATAGGGGCCAGCACCGACCAAGGGGACATTATAATTAGGTAAAACGCACATTGAGGTGTTGTCGGATCTATTTCCACGGTTGAAATTTTTATAACAAGGACATCGAAACACCCTCCATACATAGACCGAACATTTGCCTACCGGACTGTAAGAAGCTCAGCATTGAAACCATCAACTGTAAAATCAATTACTGAAGATCAGGGCATGCATCAACCCCAGGAATATTCGAACACTGAACCAATTCCCATATGAGTAAAGCTATACTAAGTGTAGAATTTAGTTGTATTTTAGTTACAGTTTTAGTCAAAAGTTTCCTTTGCTCTTTATAAATGTTTTCTCTAAGATTCATATGGTTTGACGCCATTTTTGTAAAACATTTCTACATTAATAAAGTTGTTTCTGAACCTGAACCTAAAAATACACACTGAACTACTGCTAAACTCGGCACAAGAGTGTTCAGATTTCGTTTATTCTTTTAGTCTTGGTTTTTATCCCTCGTTTATCTCCCATTTACAAAAGTGCATAACTCGTATTTATTTTATCTTCTCCTCATCAAATTAATAAAGATAACAAAGGGGCGGGGCCTCGGTTGTTACTGGTCAACCCAAATATGTTTTCGTACTATCAAAACTAGTTAATCCGTGAAGGATATGAGGTTCGGATTGTCCCAATATTCTCGAAAATAAACGTGAGGGAATGAAATGTTCATCTAAATGTTTCCTTCCTGTTACTGAAACCATTTGTGATGCGGCAACGCCGCCATTCCCCAGCATAACAGCTGTTTAACTTTATGAACGTCAAGTAAACGACGAAACTACAGAAATAAACAAAACAAACAAAAGTTTTAATGTGATTTTCCCGAAACCTGTGATCTTAAATTCCAATTACGATGTCCAGATAATGCGATGTGCGTAGTGTCCACAGTAATTCGATGGAATGTCTCCTTTATAAGGTAACTTTTTGGACACTATATAACCTCCAAACATAGCTCTATAAAATACCCTTAATTTGTGTACAGAAAGACGAGTCGAAGAGCCCTGATTATTTACCTGAATAAACAAATATGTAACGTTGCCTTAAACGTAAAAATGACACGTTACACCTCTACTCTCAAAAGAAAATCAACCACTTGATGTTTATCTGTCTTTCCATCAAATGTCACATTCCATTTGGAAATCAGTTCCGCTTTAAAAGAATGAACACCAGGTGACTCACAGAGTTTCATAATGTAGAAGTATTTTGTACCTCAGCACCGGTATCTGTAAAACGCTTATAAACATCGTCCAAATCGTCCTGCTGTACAGACGTTGAAATCAAAAAATCGGTTCGGAATTGAATTTGTTCCTCCTCGACCCCTTCACCTAAAGTAGGTATTCTACGGCTAGTGAGTCGATTTTAAACCTCTTTTTCACACCATCAAAATTATGAACCTCTTTCCTAATTGACTGTACACTCGCCTCAATCGCCGCTTTTTCTGTGGCGACATCAAAACTTTCTACACCGTTGTAGGATGGAACCTCCATATCCATTTTAAGATACTTACGCAAAAATCTTCTCTTAACTGTCACATCAGCCCTCTCTGCTGAACCTAAACCGCGTATAATCAACTCGTAGTTGAGTTCAGAAACTCTCAAATGATAGGGTCGGGATAGGATAGGGTCGATATTAAAATCCTCGCAATGCATTTTGAAAAATAGACAAAAAACTTTTAAAAAAATTCAATTGATTTAAGATTTTATTATTTAGTTAATATTATTAGTGAAAAAAGTTAGGTTGAACAAAAAAATTAAATGTTTTTGATTTTTAAGATGTTATCTTTTATTTATTTTTATTTTTAAGTTTCACGGCATTGCTCCACAAATACAAAAAAATTATTCGAAGAAATCGAAAAAGTTACTTCTCACACAATAATTCTTTGTAATTAAAATAATTTTAAAAAAAATACGGCTTCAAAAAAAAATATTTGCCACCAAAAGCTTTCTCCAAAAAAAAACCTTTTATTTTGGAAAAAGGATCTAGGCAGCCAATTGAGTATTTGGATGATTTACTGATTAGCTAGTAGCAAGCTCAAGGTATAATGCCAAGAAAATTCCCCAAAAAATCCTTTTTCAAAAATATCCAATCCTCGCCAGCTATTTAGACGATCTATGATGAACAAAGCGTCTATATACAAAGGGTCAATATCTAAAATTAAAATTGGAAATCGACTTTCAAAAGAATTCCTGGTAACAAAAGGCTTAAGACAGGGATGTTGTATCTCTCCAACTCTTTTTAAAATATATATCGCAGTAGCTCTCTGGAAACGTAAAGTGCATGGCATGGGAATACAACTTAACGACCGATTTACCATATACACACTACAGTTTGCTGACGACCAAGTAATTGTGGCTAATGATAAAGAAGACATGAAGTATATGATGAGAAAGTTAACAGAAAAATACGAAAAGTGGGGATTAACAGTGAACGTGGACAAGACACAGTACTTATGTATTGGAAACGAATCCAGTGAGTTAGTACTAGAAAATGGACAAACAATATCTCCATGCAATGAGTATGTATACTTGGGTGTCACATTTGATAAGACAGGAACAGACTGTAAAAAATTGGAAAAAAGAATAGTAGAAGCAAAAAAGGTTATTGGATGGCTTAACGGTATTTTATGGAGCAGAGAGATAAGAAAGAATGTAAAATTTAACATATATGAAACAATGGTAAAAAGCACGCTGTTGTATGGAATAGAGACTTGTCGCGTAACAGAAAAATACAAAACAAAAATGGCAAATGTCGAAATGGATGCAATAAGAAGATGAATGAGAATATCTAGATTAGATCACATAAGAAATGAGATCATAAAAGAAAGAATGGGAATCGAGGGAAGCATAACGGATGACATCACTAAAAGGCAACTAATATGGTACGGCCATGTACAATGGATGAACGAAGAAAGATTACCAAAGCAGTCCTAGAATGGCAACCAATACGGCGCAGAAAAAGAGGGCGTCCTAAACTAGAATGGCAACAGTTAATCCAATGATCAATGAGTCAAAAGAATCTGACAGTCGGACAACATAGAAAAACGTTCTAAACCGACATAGTAGTAGTAATAAATACACTCAAATATGTTCCTTTATTCCTAGCCAAGATTTACTGCGCAATAAAATATATTGGACACGAAAACTCCCTTTTCAACATGAATTTTCTCCTCGCGTTCGCCCCCTAAATACAAGTCGGTGCAAACTACCGTATGCACACTCGCCGGAACTCGGTTTTACTTACCCCGAAAGGAATACACCGTTTGGCACGAAAATTCCGAGCATATTGGGTTACATAAAATATGTCAAAATAGGTAAACAAAACAATTTAAATTTTTCACAAATTTTTATCGAAAAATACAACTGGTAGTGTTCCCAAAGAGGTTGAACTATCCAGCAACTGATATTCGGAGATCGCCAACACTACGGAATGGTTATTCTGGTCTTGTGGCCAATTAAATACATTTTACACGAAAAAACAATTACAATTTGGGAGGCAAATATTATCTTGAAGAGTCCTTAAATAATAAAAAAATAAAAATAATAAAATCGAACTTACCACTGCTCTTTCCGTAGGAAAGGCGTAGGTCGTCTTTTAGTCCCTCTCAAAGAGGATATGAGCCGTCAACGAGAATACGCCTCACGACGGACTTACTTCTACAGTTTCTGGGATATCTCCTGCAATCGCTGCAGTGCCAATAACCAAAAACAATGGCGATCCCAGAAACTGTTGTCGAGCCACCGCCGACTCTTTAGGAAAAGGAACGTTGACACGTCCAAAAAAAAAATGAAGGTGCCGGATATGCCTTTCCTAAATTTGATGGGGACCGTACCAACCAAATTTTCCCGGTCAAATTCAAATAAGAATGCAACTGCATTAAAAAAATCTCGCAAACCAAAAACAATGGCGATTCTAAGTTGGTCAACCTGGCTTCCGCCGTTTTCCAACCAGCCAATGACAAAAATACACTAGTACTTCCGTACACTGCGCATGAAGTGATGTCGGATCTATTTCTACGAATGGAATTTTTATAACAAGGACATCAAGACACCCTCCATACATAGACCGAACATTTGCCTACCGGACCCCTGCCAACATAGCAAGTAGGAGGAGAATAACCCGCTAGACTTTAAGAAGCTCAGCATTGAAACCATCAACTGTATAACCAGTTACTGGAGATCAGAACATGCATCAAACCCAGGAGTAATCGTACATTCAACCAATTCCCATATGAGTAAAGAGTGTAGAATTTTAGTTGTATTTTAGCTATAGTTTTAGTCAAAAGTTTCCTTTGCTCTCTATATATGTTTTCTCTAAGATTCATATAGTTTGACGCCACCTTTGTAAAACATTTTTACATTAATAAAGTTGTTTCTGAAATTGAACCTAAAAATACACATTGAACTACTGCTTAAACTCGGCACAAGAGTGTTCAGATGTTAAGTTTGCTCACCACTAGCTAGCCCTACACAACCCTTCAATCCGACTGAGTTAGCTATTAACTTTATTTAACTATGATTATATATAAATTTATATAATATAAAAATACGATTTTGTTTATTTTTTAGTCCTGGTTTTTATCCCTCGTTTATCTCCCATTTACAAAAGTGCATAACTCGTATTTATTTTATCTTCTCCTTATCAAATTAATAAAGATATCAAAGTGGGCGGAGCCTCGGTTGTTCCTGGTCGAACCGAGGAAACAAATATGTTTTCGTGCTATTAAAACTAGCTAATCCGTGAAGGATATGAGGTTCGGAAGAGAAATCATGGTCCCAATATCCTCGAAAATAAACATAAGCGAATGAAATGTTCATCTAAATGTTTTCTTCCTGTTACTGAAACCATTTGTGATGCGGCAACGCCGCTATTCCCCAGCAGAACAGCTGTTTATCTTTATGAACGTCAAGTAAACGACGAAACTACAGAAATAAACAAAACAATCAAGAGTTTTAATGTGATTTTTCCCGAAACCTGTGATCTCAAACTCCAATTAGAATGCCCAAATAATACGATGTGCTTCGTCCCGGCGTTTAGTTTTAAGATATAAAATTTAGAGACATTTATCTAAATTAGAATGCTTTTTATTTTCTTTTTTTTGCTAGAGTTATGCTCAAACTTTATACTTAAAGTTACTTTTATTTCTTGGTTTAAACTAATTTAGTTACTAAGATATGCCTTGCCTACAAAAAGGGTAAAAATTTGAATTTGCGCGGTGAATTATATGCTCAAGAATGCATTGACTTTACTTTATTACTTTTGCTTTTTCTACCTTGAGTATATCCATTTTCCATCCTTTTTTAATTTAAGTTTTTTTCCTAAATTTATACATACCTTTTTACTGCTATATTGCTACATACAGCAGTGCTCCAAAGTCCGTCTTGCTATACGGATCTCATGCGAATATTTGGGGTACTCTCCATACCAGTGATATATATTGATCGCCAAGTGAAATCACATGCGTGCTTTTTAAGACAGCGGTCGTGTATAAACATTTATGGATTGCATTGAAGTGCTACTGCTACTACTTTGATTGGAATTATTTGGATTCGACTGTGCAGTTGTCCATGTACCAAGTTCCTTTCATGCAAGGGTAAGTCAAAGTGTTTTTGAGCTGCGTTTCTTTACATTTTTTACTTATTCCCTATGCTACTATTCCTAACTAAAAACACAAAAGTGTAACCTAAGAGTGGGAACTATTGGACTGGAGATCCCTATTGCTACAGTTCGGTTGGTTTGTTGACTTTTTCATGCGAAAGACGTCTCGACCGACCATTTTTTGGTCCTTCGAGCCGGATTTCCCGTTCTGCGTAATAGGTGCTCTCAGAGTTGCATAATTGTGTTTGAAGTTAGGACTTTACTTTGCGTCTTTTTGAGACAAGGCATATCTTAGGTTTTACATTTTATCTACGGTGTGTCTATTGTACGTTGCACGTACCAACTTACATTACATTTTTTATTTGTGCAATATACAAATTGCATACAAATTTTGAAAAATTTATTTTTTTTCAAAATTAAAAATTATTGCGCTGTCGATGTATGTAAGGCTTGCGTTTCCTTGCGTACCTACACAAATATAGAAACTCTTATCAGTTGCTAAATTTTTTGTGCATATTTTTTAGCATTTATACTTTTTGCTAAAAACTTGCTGTTCTTTACTCAATATTTGCTAAAAGCCGCTGGCCTTTTAATATTGCTTTGAATCTTGGTTTACGAGGAAATTTGAAAAGTAGTACGATATATTTTTTAAATTTGCTTCCCTTATTAACTATTGCTTTACTTTGCACTTTAACCTTTTAAAATGGTAAACGATACCGAAAAAAAGGTAAGCTCGGCTAAGGCCTTGCGTCAAACTGCAATCAATCAGTTGAGTGTGCTTGAACACTATGCCAATCAGGCGAAAACAAATCCAGCTGCTCACACAAAGTTTAAAGTTAACATTAAAAAACTTTCTTCTTGTTGTAAGAGCTTTGAAAAACATCATAATGCTTTACTGATCTTGATTTCAGACGATTCTGAAGCTCTGGAAGCTCAGAATAAAATACAAAAAGATTTTTTGGATAGATGCGTAGAGGTTGAGGCTTTGCACTATGATTTATTTGAGGTGGAGGCTGAAGAAATAAATCGAAGCCACAATGAGGTAAATAATCAAACAATTATTTTTCCGGAACCAGAATTTTCTCTTCCCAAGTTAAATGTCCCTCCTTTTTCGGGCGATGTTGAGGAGTTTCCAAGCTTTATTGAGATTTACAATGCGGTTGTACATACGCGTAAGAGCTCGGACATTGTGAAGTTTAAATATTTACGTACGATTTTAAGAGGCCCTGCTTTAAATTTAATTAAAAATATACCTCTTGAAGGAAATAATTATTTACTTTGCTACGATACGCTGATTTCCAGATATGACAATAAGCGCTTGCGTGCGGTTTCTTACTGGAAATCTATCGAAAACTCACCTCGGCTATCCAATGATGACGTTTTAGAATTGCGCAAAATGCTAGATACGTTCAAGGAAAACCTTGATTGCTTAAAAAATATGGGATATGCGACCCATAGTTGGTGCTTTATTACTGCGAACATGCTTTTGGATCGATTAGATCCCGAAACGCGTAAGTTATTTGAACTAAATCACGCTTCTAATTTAATGCCAAAATACGAAGATATTTACAAATTTTTAGAGCAACATTGCACGGCTCTTGAATCTTTATCTTTGTCTATGAAACAAGATATTGTTCAAAACTCACGACCAGGGAACTTCTCGAGATCCCCCCGTAATCCACGAAATAAAACAGTTTTACTTGCAAACAGACAGTCACAAAAAACTCCAAATTCCAAACAAAACACGTGTTTCTACTGCAAAGCAAAAAATACACATCTGATTTTTAGCTGTGAATCTTTTTTAGTGAAACCAATTCAAGAACGCATTGATTTTATTAGAAATAATAAGGGATGCACCAACTGCATGGCTAGTTTTCATCAAGTAAACTCGTGCACTTCACAAAAAAGATGTAGATTTTGTTTTTTAAATCACCACAGTCTTTTATGCCTAAAAAATAACTCCCCGGCTTCGGTGATTGCTTCTTCTTCTGTGACGTCTAGTGGATCACAAACTAACCCCGTAGAAAATCAGATTACTGAAAATAAATCTATTCACGCGGGTACTGTGCTTGGCGACTATGACACGTTGCTTTGCACTGCTTTGCTGCACATCCGTGATGCATATGGAAATTGGCACGAAATACGCGCCATCTTGGATAATGGCGCCATGTGCTCCTTTATAACGAAAAAATGTGCGAATGCACTCGGACTTCCTAAATCCAACATTTCGCTTAATGTAAACGGTTTAGGAGATATGTCTACTACGGCGCGCCATGCGGTGCATTGTAAAATTGCTGCTATCGATAATAAATCGAAAATTTTTAGTCTAGAACCTGTATTAATAGACCAAGTTTGCGATAAAATGCCAAGTGTATCTTTTAACCAAAATTCTTTGCACTACTTAACTGGTCTAAAATTAGCTGATCCCAGTTGGTATAATCAAGCTGGAATTCAGCTTCTTATTGGCGCGGACCTTTATGGATCACTTTTAGAAGAAGGTAGACTTTATTTCGGTCCAGACACCCCCTCTTGTATTAATACAGTCTTCGGATGGACTTTGCTCGGAAAAATGCCTCTGCAAAATGCTGCTTTTGCATCAAAAAATATTTCTACTTTTATGGCAACTATTTCCACTCCTGATTTAAATAATACCTTGCAAAAATTCTGGGAGTTGGAAGAGGTTCCTACGGTGGAGAAAAATTCACCTTCAGATATTTTTTGCGAAAAATATTTTGAAAAAACTACTATACGCGATGTGGACGGTAAATACACCGTTTCGTTGCCTTTTAAAATCAATCCCGTTGATTTCGGCGATACCCGAACCCTTGCTTTGCGTCGGTTGTACTCGCTTGAAAAACGTTTACTAAATGATAAAAAATTATTTACTTCTTACTCACAAGTAATGCAAGAATACTTGGATATGGGTCACATGCGTGCAGTTTCACCCCCTAATAACTCAGAAATTCATGAATATTTTTATATTGCTCACCATGCGGTTATAAAAGTAAGCTCGAGTAGCACGCCTGTTCGTCCTGTCTTTGACGCATCGAGTCATTCTTTAAATAAGCCTAGCCTAAATCAAGCCCTTCACACGGGCCCTAAACTACAAGGAGATTTAGTTAAAATTTTGCTTAATTTTCGGCTACATAAATATTGTTTTGTTAGCGATATTTCTAAAATGTACAGAATGATAAATGTGGAGGAAAATCAACATAAATACCAACGAATTTTATGGCGTTTTAATTCTGAAGAATCGATGCAAGATTACGAATTAAAAACTTTGACTTTCGGGGTAAACTGTTCTCCATATTTAGCAATTCGAACCTTGCTTAAATTAGCCGATGATTATCAAGACTTACCGTTGGCTACTGCGATTTTAAAGGACAGCGTCTATATAGACGACTGCGTAGTAAGTTGCAATGATTTTGATCAAATCATGCTTATGAAATATCAATTAATTGAGTTATTAGGTCAAGGTGGATTTGAACTGAAAAAATGGGCATCAAACGAACCCAAATTGCTTGCAGACTTGCCTGCAACCCACATACAAACCAAAGACTTTTCTTTGGATCGAGAGGATGCAAACTCTCTAAAAATTTTAGGCTTGAGGTGGAACCCTCAAAGTGATAACTTTTTTTATTCTTTTAATTATAATACAAAAATTTGCACTAAGCGTAATTTGCTTAGTACCCTTGCGAAATGCTTTGACCCTTTAGGTTTTCTTACACCGGTTACGTTTTTTGCAAAAAATTTAATCCAGTACTTATGGTTTATAAAGTTAGATTGGGATCAGTTAGCACCCCCGGAAATAATTTCCAAGTGGAAAAAATTCGAAGAAGAACTCAAATTATTTTCTGATTTTTATATCCCAAGAATGATTGATCTCTCTAATTTTCAATTTTGTCAAATTGTTGGATTTAGCGATGCATCCGAGCGCGGTATGTGTGCGGCGGTTTATTTTCGTATTGTTTATCAAAACGGAGATATTAAAACGTATTTTGTGTGCGCAAAATCGAAAGTCGCTCCCATTAAAAGAATCAGTATTCCCCGTTTGGAGCTCTGTGCGGCAGTTTTGCTAGCTAAACTCATTCAATTTATTCAAAATACTTTTGCTAATAAAATTGCTTTTCAAAATACTATTGCTTTTACGGATAGTATGGTAGCGCTCTCTTGGATCAAAGGATCACCACATGCGTGGCGCACTTTTGTATCCAACCGAGTCACATACATACAAGAAAAAATTCAGCCTTGCGATTGGAACCATGTTCCTTCTGAATTAAATGCCGCGGACCCCGGGTCACGTGGTCTATTGCCTGCAGATTTAATTAATTGTTCCCTTTGGTGGCAAGGACCCGAGTTCCTTTGCAAGCCCCAAGAGACATGGGATTTTACTAAAAATAATATTACTACACCCAAAGAAGCTCTCGAAGAGGAGCGAAAATTGGTGTTTGCTGCAACAATTGAACCAAATTTTTTGGATTGTCTGCTTAACAAATTTTCAAATTTTTTGCGTTTAATTAGACTTGTTGCTTTTATACTACGTTTTATTCACAATCTTCGCGCGCGTAAATTTAATAATGAGAAAATTATTATTAATTCTACGTGGTTAATACAATAAATAGCATATTACTTTATCTCCTTCAGGATAAAGTTGCGTTAAACATGCTCCTATTCCATATCCTGATGCGTCTGTTTGAATGAAAAATTCTTTGGTATAATCTGGACATGTAAGAATTGGTGCAGTCACTAAAAGTTCCTTAATCTTAATAAATGCCTTTTCGCAGTCTGGAGTCCAATCGAACTCTTTCGCTGAAAAATTCGCTATGAAACGTCTATACCAGGAAATTGTACCTACAACTCTACGAAGTTGTCTGACAGTTCTTGGCCTCTGGAGCTCTAACATGGCTCTAATTTTATTAGGATCAACTCGGATGCCTTGACGGTCCACTAAGAATCCTAAATAAGTCATTTCTGGCCTACACAGTTGGCATTTCTCCCAACAATTACGAGGTCATCGAGATATACGTACACGTAGGGGTCTAAATCGTTTCCTATGATGCTATCTATGAGTCTCTGCCAAGTTGCAGGTGCATTATGAAGTCCAATAGGTAACCGTTTAAATTGGAAAAGACCTCGTCGACAGATGAATGCTGTTAATGGCTTTGATGATTCTTCCATTGGTACTTGCCAGTAAGCACAGCTAAACTCAAAGGAACGGTGGACGGTTGTTGATAATGAAAAGCTGATGTACCGTCATTCTGAATCAGCATTGGGGGTGGTGCCTGTATTTGTGCTTGAGTTGGATTCCTTAGCAATTGCATTTGCACTGGAGGAATGACCGACGGTTGGTTCGTAGACTGTTGAGCTGTTCTCTGTGTGCTCGAGTGCTGTGGTTGCGGGAAATGAGACTGGTTGGGTGTGTTGGCAGCATTTGTTGAGTGGTCTGAGTCTCGACTCGTTGATTGGGTTTCAGATGCTTCATCATCATCTGAGGTAACGCCAACTCTTAGAAAATCTGTTGCTTGGCTCTGCAACCTCCCAATCAAACTCAAGGTTTCCGCAACCAGTATGCCTTTCGTTTGACTTTCTTCAAAGTTAGACGGGTTCATGTTATTTATCCTGGCTAACACGTGTTCCAACCTTACAGCGATTTTCCTAAACTCTCCCCCTTTGCTCGTACCAGAGAACTTCTCTACCAGCGGTACCAGACTATTTAGCTTCTGCATGCAGCTAAAAGCATCTTGGTCAAATTTAAAGGGATACGGAGGGTACCTCATACTTCCATCAGTCCTTTCTCTCTGTCTAATCAGTATGAGCTGTTGCTTCATCTCTTCCACCGATCTAATGGCTATGCCTCTCCATGTTAATTCGTAGATTTACTTGTCCTTGACTAAGTACCTTATGTCCGACAACCGACTCAAAGAAATAGCCATGGTGCCTTTTATATTAAAACTTTAAACTTTAAAACTCTTAATTATACCTCCCAATTATAAAAACTGAACCATGTAATAACAAACACAAAGTTCACTTTAAATTCACTAGTGAAAATCACTATAAATTTTCTCACAAATGTAGAAGATATAAAACTTAAACACGGGCAGACGCGAACAAAATTGTAGAACACCGGAGCAGTAAGAAAATAAAATTTATTTGCATTTAAAAATGTAATCATAGTTTATAATAATTATTTGCACAACCAACCATGACGTCCAACCTTGCAGAGAGAAATAACTACTTAAATCCTAAATTAGAATTAACAAGTAGCCATAACAAAAGTTTAAAAAAAATAAAAGAGAGGCAAGAGCTTTGGCAGTGTTTAGGTCTTATGTTCCACTCCTACGTGAGTAAAATTAAAAAAAAATAATTGCGCTTATCCTAGCTGAACTGGATTAAAATTAAAGTTAAGTAATGTTTGTTCAATCCTCAAGCAACCGAATAGGTAAATTTATCCCTAAATGGAACGTACAACAAACTACCTATAACAAAAATCCCAAAGCTGTTGTACACAGTTAACGCTAGGGTGTACTCCTGCTATTGCAGAACGGCTCCACAAATAAACTCCTCAAAAGAAACCCCAAATCGCCGTATACAATGATTTTTCTCGAAAGTGAATGCAATAAACATCGGAACAGATGTTCATGTTATAGAAATCGTAAAATATGCTCAAATAAAAAAAAAATCCATTAGATAAAATTGCGTTGAATTAAAGTAAGGATGCGGTGTGTAATTTAAAAAATTTTAAAAATTACCGATGGTATTAAAAAATTTACAGAAATAACGTCTTGGTAGGACTGCAACTCTCTAATAATCATTAAAATAAAATCCCCAAACTTAAACTAAATTGATGCAAACCATGGTCAAAAAGACCCTAGGATCGTACCGAAAGGTGTCCAAGAAAAATGTAAAAAAAAATTTTTGTGTCGACCACAGTAGCCCAATAATAAAAAAAATTTAATAGTGGCTCACTACAATTTTCAAAATATTACTCTACACTAATAGGTGTTAGCTCCCGCTAAATTTCGCGGTTGTTTGTAAATTTTAAAACCACACAATTGGATGACGGACAGAGTACATTTTTCGAGCATTTGGACATGCGCACCAAGAATCAGTGAGATCCTTTTTCTACCGCGTCGAGAAAATGGCGTGTCAATTTCTTTCTCCAACTATTTCAATTTTCTACACTTAAAAGTGCTCGATTTTGGTGTACTGAAGCATTGAACTAGAAAGTTCAGCCCTTCAGCTACGTGGTGCCATCATTAGATCAATACAGGGGCCCCTTGCAACGTGGAGAAATTGGCTGCAAACTGGTGAGTGCTTTGTTTCTGATTTCCGTTGTGTGGTACCAACAATTAACCTATAGACCTTAATTATTTCGTGATTTCATATCAGTATATTTATGTTTGTTCGCGCTTTCATTAATTAAAATATATACAGTCCATTGCAGTTATCGTTTTTCTAACTGCGGGCAAACATAAGTGTTCCTTCGACCCGAATTATTTAAATTTACTTCATACGACGGTATTAATAAGTCGGCCATTTTCACGCCGAGATCATACGGCCTTGAATTTTGCCAATCGTATTGAATCGAGAGAGATTTTCGCTCGACCTTCGGTATCGGCGCAGTTCACCTTTTTTCGGTCCGCTGCTCTGGTAACGCAGGGTCTACCGCGTGGTCATTCAGTATAAACAAAAATCGAGAAGCAATCAAAATAAACAAGCAATTTCAGTGAATAGATGTGTTCCATATCATTTCGATATTTAAAACAATTTTCATCAATTGCGATAAATTAGTGCATATTTTCGACAATTCGTCATTTTTCTATTTCAGAAGCATTAATTTAGCGTTAATTGTATATTTACCGACATTTCTGTGATTAGATGTGTTCCATATCATTTCGATATTTAAAACAATTTTCATCAATTGCGATAAATTAGTGCATATTTTCGACAATTGGTCATTTTTCTATTTCAGAAGCATTAATTTAGCGTTAATTGTATACTTACCGACATTTTCGTCATTTCAAAGGTAAAAATCATGTCTATCAAAAAAGCCGTGCAAAAACGCAAGGGTTTTTTATCTGCGATCACCGAGTGTTATGTGTTTTCACAGACCGCGGCAACGGACGAAAAAGCGAGAAACGAGTTTCAAGTGAGGTATTCCGATTTGGATGAAACCTTCGATAAATGCATGCTGGCACATAATAATGTCATTATGTTGATAGACGACTCGGACGACGAGGAGTTTAAAACGCAGGATGCGATCCTTTCAGAAGCTCGTAAATATTTTTATGCGTGTAAGGGGGTTTACTCTCAAATATTTCCGGTTGAGGCCCCATCCTTTTCGGGATCATATGTTCGACAAAACGAAACTCCAAAACTCAAAGAGTTAGGTATTCCCATATTTCGAGGTGATAAAAAATTATGGTCAAACTTTTTCGATCTTTTTAATAACATTATAGATCAAAATCAAAGTCTAAGTAACGTTCCAAAACTTTAATATTTATTTTCATATCTCGAGGATGAGCCTTTAAAATTGATATCAGGGATTAGCTAATCTGATCAAAATTATAAAATTGCTTACGACAAATTAGTCAATAAATATCAAAACAAGAGAGACCTCGCAAATGATGCTTTGAGCACAATTATGAACTCTGCATTAAAAAACGAGTCAGCTAAAGAATTGCGTAATTTAATTGACACCTTTTCAGAATCCCTAGAAATTTTAAAATCACTTAGCTTTGACGTTGACAGCTGGGACTTTATTATTTTTTTCATTCTGTTAGAAAAATTGGATATTCCGACGCGTTCAAATTTCGAAATGAGTCACGCCAATACTAATGCCGAAATTCCCACTTTTCAGTCACTTTTTCAATTTCTAGAAAAAAGATGTAAAGTTTTGGAATCACTTTCTCAATCAACAGCACCCACAAAGGTGCCTACCTATCAAAAATCAAATTCTATGCAAAATCAGTTTGGGCAAAAGCCTACCTATCAAAATTCAAATTCTATGCAAAATCAGTTTGGGCAAAAGCCTACCTATAAATCATCCAATTCGCCTTTTATAGGACTGGCTGGCACCTCAACTAATTCAAGTACGGGAATAAAATGTCTCCGGTGTAATCAAGGTCACGTGCTTTCGAAATGTCAAACATTTCTTGACCTCTCACCTATCGATCGCCTATCTTTCGTCAAGCAGAAAAAATTATGTCTAGCGTGTTTTCATCCCTCGCATGGGGTAGATACGTGCAAATCAAAATATTGATGCAGGACTTGCAATAGTAAAAGGCACCACACTTTAACTCATATCTTAGAAACTAATCAAGAGTCTGGAAGCCAAGATACTAGTCCTGTCATTCACACACCACCTGTCAATAATCTTCATGTGTCATTAAATATCTCAGGACCTTCAGGTACCTTTCTCTTATGCACCGCCATAATAGATGTTATATACGGTTGCGGAAATTTTCAACCTGTAAGGGCACTGCTTGATTCTGGATCACAGACAGGATTCATCAGTGAAAAGTGTATTCAGCGTCTTAATCTTCCTAGGCGAAGTTACACCACTGAAATATTCGGATTAAATCAAATGTCTTCTCTTACTTCCAAAGGGCTCGTTCAATGTCACATTAAGCCACAAGGACAGGTCACTCCTTTAATTAATTTCGAAGTAATTGTCGTTCCACAATTATGTTCCAATATGCCTACATTCACTTTGAATGATAATCAGTGGAAACACTTGGAAAATCTTAAACTTGCCGACCCATCTTATTTCAAATCTAGACCTGTGGACCTAGTTATTGGTTGCGAGCTACTCGCACAGATATTCAAGGAGGGCAGGGTTCTTGGACAAATAGGGCAACCTTCAGCCCTTGAAACCATCTTTGGCTGGGTCGTCATGGGAAAAGTGGACGAAGTAGGTAGTCTTACGGAACGAACCAGTTGTTTTTTAACGAGTTATTCACCTCCGTTAGAGGTCATTATCCCTAGGTTTTGGGAAATCGAACATTTGCCTAAAAAACAAATCTTATCAAAGGAAGAAAAACAAGCGGAATCAGTTTTTACTGCGAGTGTCGTACGGCAACCGAGCGGTAGATTCATGGTAGATCTTCCGTTTAAAGATAAAATAAACCCTGACCTAGGAAATACTTATCCGCAAGCTTATCGTAGATTTTTACTTCTAGAAAATAGATTAATCAAAAATCCTGATCTGTACAGTGCCTGTTCAAGTTTCATGCAAGACTATATCGATTCTAATCATATGAGTTTAGTTTTATCTAGTCAACCAAAAGTCGACGTATCATGTTTTTTAGCGCATCATTGCGTACTAAAACCGGAAAGCTTAAGTACAAAATTAAGGGTAGTCTGGGATTGTTCGGCAGTCACCCCAAAGAATATTAGTCTCAATGACACGTTGTTATCTGGACCGAAACTTCAAAAGGATATTGCTTCTTTACTCCTTACGTTTCGTCTTAATCCTATTGCCTACATTGCTGATATCAAACAGATGTTCCGTCAAGTCCTTATCAATCCTTATCACCGTCCTTATCAAAGGATATTTTGGAGGTTTTCTCCACAGGACCCACTTTCAGTGTGGGAACTTTCAACTGTCACTTTTGGCATGACATGCTCACCTTTTCTAGCCATGCGTACCTTAAATGAGCTGGCAGAGAGAGAAAAGGAACGTTTTCCTATGGCTAGTACTGTTCTAAAAACGTCAATTTACATCGACGATATCTTGGGAACTAGCCCTTCGCTTTCTGAAGCTCTTTCCCTTCAAACGGAACTCAATGATTTGTTGAAGTCGGGAGGATTTGAACTTAAAAAATGGGCAAGCAATTGTCCTGATTTATTGGCAACATTGCCAGAATCCGATCGTCAAATGCCTCTCTCTTTTGACAAGGAGGATCCCCATTTTATCAAAGTTTTTGGACTTCAATGGCATCCAAAAAACGTCATTTTTTCTTATCAATGCCGAATGCAGGACAAACCCCCAACCAAACGTTCTATTTTAACTATCATAGGAACAATCTTCGATCCCTTAGGTTTTCTTTGTCCCTTGTTGCTACAAGCAAAATTTATTTTGCAACAGTTGTGGATATCGAAAATAGGCTGGGACGAAAAACCAGATTCTTCTATCATCGACTCTTGGAACAAACTTCGTTCTGAATTCCCGCTTCTTTCCAATTTCCAACTGTCAAAAATCAATACCTGTTAAATCATCGGCTTCTGTGACGCTTCAATTCGAGGCTACGCAGGCGTCGTATATTTTCGTGTAGAAGAGGAAAACAATATATCTGTTTCTCTTATATCTGCAAAATCTAGGGTCGCGCCTATAAAGTCACAAACTTTGGCTAGGCTAGAACTCCTAGGCGCATTTCTTTTAAGCGAATTAATTGACTTCGTCTTATCTAGCTATGAAGGAAAAATAACTTTTACAAATATCGTTACTTTCTGCGATTCGCAAGTCGTATTGCACTGGCTTTCATCCCCTCCTAATCGATGGCAAACCTTTGTTGGAAATCGAGTCAGTAGAATCCAAGACATCATTCCCTCAAACTCATGGCGCTACATTCCTTCTGCTTTAAATGCAGCCGATATTGCGTCACGAGGGGCCACCCCTTCACAGCTCATTTCATATGACATGTGGTGGAACGCACCGTCATTTTTGTGGTCTCCCGAAAACAAATGGCCCGATTTTCATAAATCAAAAATGCCGATTGATTTCGGAGACATTAATCTGGAGGAAAAGCCAAAGGTCTGTTGCAATGCGATAATTGACGTTAGCTTCTTAGATCAGCTTCTTATCAAATATTCATCTATATCAAAAATTCAACGTATCATTTGTTATGTCCTTCGAATAGTTAACCTTTTTCAAAACCATTCCTATCAAAAACCCACTAAGCCACTGAACCAAAAAATTATTTTTGAAAATATTGTTTTTCCTACCACCGGTGAGATGCAAAGTGCGTTACACCTTCTTATCAAACGCGTTCAAGGTTCTTGCTTTTCTGAGCTTTTTTCCGCGTTATCTAATGATAAACCAATACCGAAACCTTTTCGAAAACTTTCACCTTTTCTTGATGAAAATAATATCATTAGAGTCGGTGGCAGATTACAAAAATCTGACCTTTTGTCTTATTCTGCGAGTAACCATCGTTTAACTACGCTTCTTATCGAGTCCACTCATCGACAATACCTTCATCCTGGGTTTAAAACATTACATAATCTGCTTTTACAGCAATTTTGGATATTATCTGCCAGACGGGCAATTCAAAGAACCATATCCAAGTGTTTGCAATGTTTTAGAATCAACCCTAAACCCTATAGACCGCCCGTAATGAGTTCACTTCCCGCTCATCGAATCAATCAACTTAAACCTTTTTCGAGTGTAGCTATCGACTTTTGTGGACCTTTCTTTGTGATTCCTCATCGTTACCGTGGTTGTAAAGCTTTCAAATCGTATGTCTATGTATTTGTCTGTACGGCCACACATTGCGTGCATTTGGAATAAACCATGGAACTGGCCACCGAAGGGTTTGTAGGTGCATTCCATCGATTCATTTCCACACGTGGAAGCGTGACGCAATGCTGGTCAGATCAGGGCAGTAATTTTATAAAGTTTCGTAACCAATTACTTGATTACGCAAGAAGTGCGTCCATTAGACTTTCTATTCGTTGGCATCTGGGACCTCCTCTCATTCCACATTTCAATGGCCTGGCAGAAGCTGGCGTCAAAAGTTTTAAAACTCACTTTGTTCGAGTAGTCGGCGACCAGAAGTTGTCCAACATGGAAATGTCCACCCTTACATGTCGCATAGAAGCCGTACTTAATAGTCGCCCTTTATCTCCTGTCTCTTCAGACCCACACTATCTTCAACCTCTTACCCCTGGGCATTTTTTGACACTTGAACCCCTTAATTCAGAAATTCCGGAGTCAGATTTGGCCGAGGTTCCCCTAAATCAGCTCTCGAGATGGCAACTAATCCAAAAACTACATAATGATTTTTGGAAAAGGTATTCTGTAGAGTCTTTGCATACGCTACAACAGCGACACAAGTGGGCTGATTCGTCCCCAAATATCAAATTAAATGATTTGGTTATCATAACGAGTGATCACATCCAATCACCTTTGAAATGGCTAGTCGGTCGGGTTCTCGAATTGCATCCCGGCGGAGACGGTCAAGTGCGTGTAGCGACGGTACAAACGGCTACCGGTGTTTACAAGCGGCCAGTTGTAAAACTGTGCCTCTTGCCGAATTGAAAGTAATTTTAATTTTTTCTATCTATTGAAGTCAATTATTACAATAGGTAATTCTTTATTATTATTTTTTTTTAATTTTGTTTGTTTGTTTTGACTTTTTCGGGTTTTCGTTATCTCTAAATAAACTTACGCTACTTATCTGTTTTTCATTCATTTATATTTATCGGTCGATCATTTTTCTTATATCTATATCTGTCCGGCTGATATTCTGAAATTGTGTACTTTGGAGGGCAGTTATGTTAGCTCCCGCTAAATTTCGCGGTTGTTTGTAAATTTTAAAACCACACAATTGGATGACGGACAGAGTACATTTTTCGCGCATTTGGACATGCGCACCTAGAATCAGTGAGATCCTTTTTCTACCGCCTCGAAAAAATGGCGTGTTAATTTCTTTCTCCAACTATTTCAAATTTCTACACTTAAAAGTGCTCGATTTTGGTGTACTGAAGCATAGAACTAGAAACTTCAGCCCTTTAGCTACGTGGTGTCATCATTAGATCAAGATAGGGGCCCCTTGGAACGTGGAGAAATTGGCTGCAAACTGGTGAGTGCTTTGTTTCTGATTTCCGTTGTGTGGTACCAACAATTAACCTATGGACCTTAATTATTTCGTGATTTCATATCAGTATATTTATGTTTGTTCGCGCTTTCATTAATTAAAATATATACAGTCCATTGCAGTTATCGTTTTTCTAACTGCGGGCAAACAATAGGTGGTTTGGAGTAGGGAGAAAAAAAAATTAAAACAAATGATGCTAGGTTGTTAAAACGCGAGGGTTCGAAATGCAATCATATTTTAATTCAAAAAAAAATATTTAAATAACCCGGTAAAAGAATTGTAGGGCAAGGTACTACTATGCACCAAAAAAAAATTTTCCAACAAGAAAATCAAGCTTCCTTCCTTAAAAAAAATATTAAAAAAAATATATTAAAAAAAAATATTTAAAAAAAATATATTTTCAAAAAAAAATTAAAAATATTTAAGTGTGGTTGCAGCTCCTATTCACGATTTTAAAAGAATTAAAATAAAATAAGCACTAGAAAAATCTTAATAGAGTTATGTCATGCAACAGTTTTTGTTCTTTTCCTTTAAAAAACAGTTGTAGATTTCCTTTCCTCTCCCAAAACTGTGTGAATGTGAAAAGTGAATGAGCTAGAAAAATTAAATTACTATACGAAAAAAATTATTGAAAATAAAATTTGCTTAAAAATCATAAGGTATAAAAAAAATCGTCATTGCAAAATCAATCAGTTTAGGAAAAGTTAGAAAATAGATATGTTTAAAAAACAAACGATTTGTTTAAAATTATTACTTAAGGAAATAAGCAACGTTAGTACTTATTTACTGTACCACTATAATGTGAAGAACCTAAGTTTCAAACTTTGCACTCAACCCCGTAATGAATTATCTTGTGTGCACTTTCAGAAAACAACTATGAAAACAATTCCAAGGTCCAACTATAAGACCGTTATAAAACTAACTTTATCTACTCGAATTTATATACACAACATCCAATAAAAAAATGTTTTACTGCTTAATGCATTCTCAGATCCTTATTCCTGGTGTTCACGAGATATAAAATTAAGTTGGGCCCTTCCCACAACTATTAGTCAAAGCAAAATTACCAAATGTCCAAGGGCTAATGAGACCCTATTCCTACAAAAGACATTTTGCAATGAAACAGCTGGGAATAATCCTGCGTAAAAACCAGACAACAAAAATCAAGAAGCCAAAACTATTACATTAATTTTAAAAGAGCATAGTAACCTCCCGGCCCCAATTAAACTTTTGTTATACAAAACTCGGCCTAAAATCAAAAAATCTTTTTATTAGACATTTCCCTTATTTCCTAAGTATAATGTCAATAAACCCAAAACTTGTAATTTCCATTCCAATCCAATCTGGACCCTACATATTTTTCAAACGGTTAAACGCCCACAGGCGAAACAATATCTTATTTCAAAGAAAGGGTGAAGATATTTTGAAGCACCCTGTGAAAATGAGACACTATTATGGAAAACTGTTCAGATCAGTGTTCTTACTAATTTTTAACCTAAATATATCTAGTTCCCTCATGTGCATGTTACTATTTAATTCATAACTAACCAGATCACAAAATTTGTCTCTCTCCGCAAGTCTGCGAGGTCCTGGAGAATATGAGGTTCAGCCTGTAGGCCAAATTTGTGTGTATTTTAATTTAGCGAAAACCGAAGTTGCGAAATCCTTAAAAGATGAGTAGAAAGTTCTCGTTCATCGATTTCTACACTCCGAACCAAACATTTCTTTCATTTCCACACAGCTCGCGGGAGAAAAAAAACCCTAATTATTGCAATATAAAAGGTAGGTAGTTCTTTTATACCTTCTACAACTATCAGATTAAAAAAAATAGATGCCCTCATCAATGTTTAGTCGCATCAAGGAAAACCTGTTGTTTTTAAATTTATTCTTGGGTTGAAATCTTTTTTTAAAAATCAATGATCTTAAATTTATTGTTTAACCTGAACACTTTCCCATTTATTCCCCAACAGTGTATTTTAATTTAAAATTTTGCTTCATTATTTGAGGTCACCAGTATGAAATTATTTAATAATAAAAGAAATGAAATAAAAAAAATTATTTCCCAATTGTCCACAACTTCCAAGTTTTCATGGAAGTCTAACACAATCCATCGTTATCCAACATATCGCTTTAATTTCAGAAGCAACAAAACGAAGATTGAGTTCAAAAACTAAGCAAGTAAGTTGTAAGTTAAGTTACAATGGGCGCAGATGACAGGCCCCTTTAAGTACACGCCTTTGTTCTGAAATGCAAACTATCAAAAAAAAACTAAAGACTAGCATATCTGCCGTCAAACAACATTTGTCATGAAATAAAAATAATTCCATATCATACCAGTATCCTCAAAAACAAACGTTTTTTATTATAAGATCCAAACACCTAACCAAAAAATCTTGTTATTTAAAATTATGATTCGGAAGTAAAAAGATTTATTTATTCCTGCCTGATCAACTAAGACAAAAAAGTTCCCCTTTTGTAACTCAAGAAGTTCCCGTTTGGTCCCCTAAAAAAAATATAACCTGTCTGGTCACCCTTTAAAACTACGACCACTATACAAACCGTTTTGACCAAAACAAGATTTCGAGAAGTTATGTTTACAGAAAAAAAAATAATCTTTTTAAGAAAAATTAAATTATTTATAAAAGAAGTAACATTTTGAAATATTTTTACCAATTACCCCCGCCTAGCTTTTATATTTAGTTGAAAGACTCTCTTAAATTCACTGACCAATTTCACGGTCTCAAAATGACATTACTTAAAAAAATTACTGAACTTTACAAATGAAATAAAAAAAAATCAAAAAAACATATCTATATCTGTCTCAGTTAAACATTTCTTTTGTGGTATTATATCTAGTTGGGCTTCAAATTCATTTTCTCTGTATTCAATCCGGAGCAGGCAAAACTTCTCAAGGCTCAAACATAAATGTTTGCTCTCCATTGGCCATGACCAAGGCCTAAACCTGAACGCAGAAAAAAAAATACAGAAAAATTAATTGTGAACCAGAAAAACTTTAATTGATAGAAATACCCGTGGGTCATTTTTAAAAAAAGTGCACTCCAAAGCCCAACGCTGTATTTTCTACCAAAAAAAATTTGACCGGTCACGCAACCACAAGTAGACAACTAGACTTGGCAACCAAAGACCTAAAAAAACTGCCCCAAAAAAGTACCCAAAAAAATGTTAACTGGACTTTTGGCATTGATGTTCAGCCAATGTGTTGGTCTAGGGATTTTAGCCTTGTGTTTCCTAACCTCCCAAGCTGACACTAAATAGTAGTAGTACCCTCCTCTGACCCGATGTAACTGAGTGACGTAAGATCTTAATTGTCATCAACAGTTACCACCAAAAAAACAAGAAAAGAAAATGACAAAACAAAATAAACTCATTTTCCCTTTATTTAATTTTCATTAATTTATACTTTCAACTAAATAAAATTACCAGCTGTTAGGCTATATTTACTTTAAAACAACCCAGCCAAGAAAAATTTGTGTGAAACCCTGTAAAAATATTCCAACTTCCAAGAGGTGATATCCCACAAAAAATTAAAATTACCAAAAAAAAATAACTTGTTGACCTAAATAAATTGACTGCACTAAAAAATAATCGGTGAAACAATTTCTATCTTATTACAAGCAGGAAATAATAACATATAAGTAAATGAAACTGCAAAAAAAATTGTTAGAAAAACACACTACCTATGTCATATATTTAAAACATAAAAAGACCATGTCTGCCTATAAATCAACAAAATTAAGTAAATTTCCACAAATAAACTTTAAAAAGAATTAAGAATATGATTTGTTGAATGAATTGAACGCAGTTGAATAAAAACTGCCATGCTTTCTATTTACTTATTTTCTTACTAAATAAAATGGTTCTTTTGTTGTCCAAGAAAAACTCTCATCAACATAATGAATTTCAAAACTACGCTCCAATTGTACCAAAAAAATATAAAAAATGTTATTTCCAAAACCAATGATGATGGAAAATCTTGTTTTTTATTAAAAAAATGATTCAGTGTCAAAAAAACCGACAGCCACTGAAAGTATTTAACCTTGCTTTGGCTGTAACACAAAAAAAAAGTTCTTTTAATTGAAAAAAATTCAAAAAAAATTTTTCCAACTTCAAAAAACCAAAAAAAAATTACATCAAATGTTAAAAAAACTAGCCAAAAACTGACGTAGGGCGCCATTTGTGGCCAATTAAAATGCGTTGGGTGACATTTGTGGCAAAATAAAAGACAATGCCGCCATTTTGTGACACAGTAAATCGGACAATAACGCTGTGCCAATTTGTGACACAAAAAAAATTACTGAATAATTAAACAAATATCTGGAAGCAGAACTGTATTTTCCAGCTAGGTAAAACATTGATATGCCCGGTAACTTTTATACAGTGGAGAAGGGGGGGGGGGTTCAGAAATAAGAAAATTTTATGTGCGCCACAGTGTTTTAATACGAATGTTTTACAAAGAAGATCTTAATTAAAATACAGTTCAACTCAAACGTTGTAGCCAAACAATGAAACTCTACCTACTTCCAAGTCTTCCAGAGTATTTGCGTAATTAAAAAAACCAAAAAAAATTGACTAATAAACAAAATAAAATTTTAAAAGATTGAATTATGATGACAAAACTAGAGGCGCGTTACAGGTAGATGGACTTGCAGGTAGAATCTCCAACAGGTCGTAGTGTACCTACATTTGAGTCAGTAGTGTAAGACTCAATTATATAAATGATTGTTAAAATAAAAATAAAAAAAAATACTTCCAAAATCGTTCCATCATAGGGGAGATATGGACCAAATATCTGCTGTCATGAGAATGAGACGGACAGCAACCCAGTCCGAGATCTACCCCATGAGGTAAAACAATGTAAGGAAACCGCAAAAAAAATATATAATCTCTCTTTTGTCTCTGCAAAGTTGGTTCATTGGATTGTACAAATAACACGAAAATTAGTTCATCTTGTTTATTTTTTATATGGAAAATTATATGTAAAAAAAAATATATCTAAAGCTTGCTCCTACCTTGGTCCTTGCTTATTGTATGAGTGAATAAGAGGGTGTTTTGTTTTGTGAACCTGGATGTGTTGTACCAGACATTCCTCACTGCTACTCCACCGGTCCCAGTTCTGCCCGCGCCTCCCCTAGTGCTCGCTTAGCACATCATGCTGGGCAACACAGGGCCTTAGATCTGTTGCGGGATCCTTGCCCGAGCATGAAAACCCTGTGAAAAATGAAATGAAGTTCCCCTAAACCAAGTAACTTAAATCAAGAACCCCATGTCGACTCAATAAAATAAAGCAGATTTCAACAGATGAACTAAAATAACCCTAACATACCTTTCCCAGGATTACAATGCTACACCCGGCTTCACACCAGCGTCCAGCACAACTGTCCCGTCGATGGAATGGACGGGCTGTAACCAAAGGAAAATACAATATATAGTTTTTATCCAAAACGTGGTTAAAAAAATATATAAAAAAAACTCCAAAAATCCCACACTTCTGCTGTAGTAAAATTACATTTCACACGAAAAAACAATTACAATTTGGGATGCAAATATTATCTTGAAGAGTCCTTAAATAATAAAAAAATAAAAATAAATAAAATCGAACTTACCACTGCTCTTTCCGTAGGAATGGCGTAGGTCGCCTTTTAGTCCCTCTCAAAGAGGATACGAGCCGTCCACGAGAATACGCCTCACGACGGACTCACTTCTACAGTTTCTGGGATATTTCCTGCAATCGCTGCAGTGCCAATAACCAAAAACAATGGCGATCCCGGAAACTGTTGTCGAGCCACCGCCGACTCTTTAGGAAAAGGAACGACGACACGTCCAAAAAAAAATAAAGGTGCCGGATATGCTATTCCTAAATTTGGTGGGGACCGTACCAACCAAATTTTCCCGGTCAAATTCAAATAAGAATGCAACTGCATTTAAAAAAAAACTCGCGAACCAAAAACAATGGCGATTCTAAGTTGGTCAACCTGGCTTCCGCCGTTTTCCAACCAGCCAATGAAAAAAATACACTAGTACTTCCGTACACTGCGCATGAGGTGTTGTCGAATCTATTTCCACGGTTGGAATTTTTATAGCAAGGACATCGAGACACCCTCCATACATAGACCGAACATTTGCCTACCGGACCCCTGCCAACATAGCAAGTAGGAGGAGAATATCCCGCTAGACTATAAGAAGTTCAGCATTAAAACCATCAACTGTAAAATAAATTACTGGAGATCAGAACATGCATCAAACCCAGGACTAATCGTACACTCAACCAATTCCCATATGAGTAAAGCCATACTAAGTGTAGAATTTTAGTTGTATTTTAGTTACAGTTTTAGTCAAAAGTTTCCTTTGCTCTCTATATATAATTCATATAGTTTGACTCCACCTTTGTAAAACATTTTTACATTAATAAAGTTGTTTCTGAACTTGAACCTAAAAATACACATTGAACTACTGCTTAAACTCGGCACAAGAGTGTTCAGATGTTAAGTTTGCTCACCACTAGTTAGCCCTACACAACCCTTCAATCCGACTGAGTTAGCTATTAACTTTATTTAACTATGATTATATGTAAATTTATATAATATAAAAATACGATTTTGTTTATTCTTTTAGTCCTGGTTTTTATCCCTTGTTTATCTCCCATTTATAAAAGTGCATAACTCGTATTTATTTTATCTTCTCCTTATCAAATTAATAAAGATATCAAAGTGGGCAAAGCCTCGGTTGTTCCTGGTCGAACCGAGGACCCAAATATATTTCCGTGCTATCAAAACTAGCTAATCCGTGAAGGATATGAGGTTCGGAAGAGAAATCATTGTCCCAATATCCTCGAAAATAAACATAAGCGAATGAAATGTTCATCTAAGTGTTTTCTTCCTGTTACTGAAACCATTTGTGATGCGGCAACGCCGCCATTCCCCAGCAGAACAGCTGTTTATCTTTTTGAACGTCAAGTAAACGACGAAACTACAGAAATAAACAAAACAATCAAGAGTTTTAATGTGATTTTTCCCGAAACCTGTGATCTCAAACTCCAATTAGAATGCCCAAATAATACGATGTGCGCAGTGTCTACAGTAATTCGATGGGATGCCTCCTTTATAAGGTAACTTTTTGGACACTATATAACCTCCAAACCTATATAATACCCTTAATTTGTGTACAGAAAGACGAGTCGAAGAGCCTTGATTATTTACCTAAATAAAACAAATATGTAACGTTTGCCTTAAACGGAAAAATGACACGTTACAGTCTCAACAATAGACTACTTGAAAGGTAAACTTAGAAAAATAGACATAGGCTATAAACCCATCTTAAACCATTAAGAATTTAAATGCTCTCTCTTGGAGCTTAAATAGCAGGTTGTGTACGTGGAATTCACGAGAGCTTTCTTGAATATATCTTAAAACATAGGTTTATTTAAAAGTGAACCGCTACATCCTCTTCAGTCGTCTCTTACGATAGGCCTAGGGTTACCCTGGTTCTATTTTTTTCTTTGGACACCATACCGAGAGCACTGTTACATTATCATACTGTTAATGACGCGTAAAATATTGAAATCAATGAACGTATTCACACTGCACCGTAATAGCACCGTAAGGGCTGTGGTGTTCATTGCTTTCAACATAAGAATATTTGACGTGGCTTCGATGTTAATGTGACGCGTTGGTAGCGGTATGTATAGTATGAATCGCACCTTACACAGTTCAGCATACTTTTAAACTGTCAGCAGGGAGTAGCCACTAGTGAGTGACAGTTTCGTTATATCGGAACGAAATAGCAACCCTAGTCAGACCAGATTTTGAGTCACTTGTGTCGAATAGACATCTCTAGCGTACTTCGCTTAATGATTTGTTAAGACCCTAACGGCCCAAACAATTGTTTTTAATTTACGTGTCATTTGCCAAAATAGCCGAGGCTAAACAACAGCAGTTTGCGATGAATGGCTCGAAGCGGCTGCAAACGGCATAACAGATTATAAATCCATCACTACAAAATAATATTTGTGTTCGTTTAAATTATGGTTACAGTTTTTGGTTGCTAATGAAGTTTATTGTTATACAGGGTGTTATACATTTTCTGTAAATAATAATAATTATTAAAAAGTTTTACAGGGGTGTCTTTTGCTTTTTATCGTTACCAGGGCTGGGCTGTATTTTTCTATCTAGCATGCGTGATCGCAAATCTACTCACGCCGAGCGTTGGATGCTAAACCCCATTAGAACAGTTAAGAGAACGATAAAATAACACAAGTTATCGCCAACCAATTCTTTCGATTATTTATAAAATTGATGTATGAAACAAAAATAAACATAACCATACCAAAAGTATATAACTAAACCAAATTGACCTAACCAAATCTAAAATAGTTCATTTTCCATAATGTGGGCTGTTTACCGCTAGTGATTCCCGATCGCAATTGGGGTTTAGAACTCATGCTTAGAATCGGCCCGGGCGCCAAATAAGAATATCGGGCTCGGCTTTTAATTCATATTAAATTTGAAGTTGGAAATCATGAAAATTTGTAAACTTTAGAATAGGTTGTTTAGTTAAAACACCTACATAAACTGGAGCACCTACTTAAACGCCGCCGCCAAAAAATTTAAATGCGATGGGTGACATTTGTGGCAACCTAAAAGACGTTGCCGCCATTTTGTGACACAGTAAATCGGACAATAACGCTGTGCCAATTTGTGACACAAAAAAAATTACTGAATAATTTAACAAATATCTGGAAGCAGAACTGTATTTTCCAGGTAGGTAAAACATTGATATGCCCGGTAACTTAATACAGTGGAGAAGGGGGGGTTCAGAAATAAGAAAATTTTAAGTGCGCCACAGTGTTTTAATATTAATGTTTTACAAAGAAGATCTTAATTAAAATACAGTTTAACTCAAACGTTGTAGCCAAACAATGAAACTCTACCTACTTCCGAGGCTTCCAGAGTATTTACGTAATTAAAAAAACCAAAAAAAATTGACTAATAAACAAAATAAAATTTTAAAAGATTGAATTAAGATGACAAAACTGGAGGCGCGTTCCAGGTAGATGAACTTGCAGGTAGAATCTCCAACAGGTCGTAGTGTACCTACATTTGAGTCAGTAGTGTAAGACTCAATTATATAAATGATTGTTACAATAAAAAATAAAAAAATATACTTCCAAAATCGTTCCATCATAGGGGAGATATAGACCAAATATCTGCTGTCATCATTCTACGTTGGGTAGAATGAGACGGACAGCAACCCAGTCCGAGATCTACCCCATGAGGTAAAACTTTGTAAGGAAACCGCAAAAAAAAAATATAACCTCATCTCTCTTTTGTCTCTGCAAAGTTGGTTCATTGGATTGTACAAATAATACGAAAATTAGTTCATCTTGTTTATTTTAGTAAAACTACTGAAAAAAATACTGGAAACATGAAATATGTTTTTAAAAAAGGAAGGAAACAAGTTCGGGCCAAAATAGCAAGGCACTTTAAATTTGATAGTAAAATTATCTTAAATAGTAAATACGCCGCAAAATTGTGGTTATGACGTCATACCTTAGATTGCGTTTACAAGAAATGCAAAAGTTCGACTTAACAAAAAAAAATATATGGAAAATTATATGTAAAAAAAATTATATCTAAAGCTTGCTCCTACCTTGGTCCTTGCTTATTGTATGAGTGAATAAGAGGGTGTTTTGTTTTGTGAACCTGGATGTGTTGCACCAGACATTCCTCACTGCTACTCCACCGGTCCCAGTTCTGCCCGCGCCTTCCCTAGTGCTCGCTTAGCACATCATGCTGGGCAACACAGGGCCTTAGATCTGTTGCTGGATACTTGCCCGAGCATAAAAACCCTGTGGAAAATGAAATTTTCAGTTTCCTGGAATTTGTCGGTTTTGCACGAAGTTCCCCTAAACCGAGTAACTTAAATCAAGAACCCCATGTCGACTCAATAAAATAAAAGATTTCAACAGATGAACTAAAATAACCCTAACATACCTTTCCCAGGGTTACAATCCTACACCCGCCTTCACACCAGCGTCCAGCACAACTGTCCCGTCGATGGAATGGACGGGCTGTAACCAAAGGAAAAAACAATATACAGTTTTTATCCAAAACGTATTTAAAAAAAAAATTAAAAAAAAACTCCAAAAATTCCACACGTCTGCTGTAGTAAAATTACATTTCACACGAAAAAACAATTACAATTTGGGAGGCCAATATTATCTTGAAAAGTCCTTAAATAATAAAAAAATAAAAAAATAAAATCGAACTTACCACTGCTCTTTCCGTAGAAATGGTCGCCTTTTAGTCCCTCTCAAAGAGGATATGAGCCGTCAACGAGAATACGCCTCACGACGGACTTACTTCTGCAGTTTCTGGGATATCTCCTGCAATCGCTGCAGTGCCAATAACCAAAAACAATGGCGATCCCAGAAACTGTTGTCGAGCCACAGACTCTTTAGTTGACACGTCCAAAAAAAAAATTAAGGTGCTGGATATGCCTTTCCTAAATTTGATGGGGACCGTACCAACCAAATTTTCCCGGTCAAATTCAAATAAGAATGCAACTGCATTAAAAAAAAACTCGCACACCAAAAACAATGGCGATTCTAAGTTGGTCAACCTGGCTTCCGCCGTTTTCCAACCAGCCAATGACAAAAATACACTAGTACTTCCGTACACTGCGCATGAGGTGTTGTCGGATCTATTTACACGGTTGGAATTTTTATAACAAGGACATCGAGACACCCTCCACACATAGACCGAACATTTGCCTACCGGACCCCTGCCAACATAGCAAGTAGGAGGAGAATAACCCGCTACACTATAAGAAGCTCAGCATTGAAACCATCAACTGTAAAAGCAATTACTGGAGATCAGAACATGCATCAAATTCAGGAGTAGTCGTACATTCAACCAATTCCTATATGAGTAAAGAGTGTAGAATTTTAGTTGTATTTTAGCTATAGTTTTAGTCAAAAGTTTCCTTTGCTCTCTATATATTCAGATAGTTTGACGCCACCTTTGTAAAACATTTTTACATTAATAAAGTTGTTTCTGAACTTGAACCTACAAATACACATTGAACTACTGCTTAAACTCGGCACAAGAGTGTTCAGATGTTAAGTTTGCTCACCACTAGCTAGCCCTACACAACCCTTCAATCCGACTGAGTTAGCTATTAACTTTATTTAACTATGATTATATATAAATTTATATAATATAAAAATACGATTTTGTTTATTCTTTTAGTCCTGGTTTTTATCCCTCGTTTATCTCCCATTTACAAAAGTCATAACTCGTATTTATTTTATCTTCTCCTTATCAAATTAATAAAGATATCAAAGTGGGCGGAGCCTCGGTTGTTCCTGGTCGAACCGAGGACCCAAATATGTTTTCGTGCTATCAAAACTAGCTAATCCGTGAAGGATATGAGGTTCGGAAGAGAAATCTCCATTTCAATTGGCACTATTTCTAACTTCGTTATCCATGAATTATTAACACTTAAATAATATACAGGGTGTCCCAGATAAAGTTCGATTTCGAAAACTGTGTAAGAAGGTTTTTGTAATGTCGAGCAATAAATAAATATATAATAATAAAGACAATTTTTAGTTTTTGCTTTTTTTACATTTATCCAAAGTTGTATTTCTTACATATATCTCCATAAAATAAGTAGGTAAATATATCTGGAATACATACTATATTTAATAGGCCTAAACTTTTCTTTTAGTTTTAGTACCTGCTTATCTACAGGTAAATATTTGCTTTATTTCACCTAAAAAAGTAAATTCGTAGTATTTTCCCTAATAAATGGATAAAACGAAACAGCCATCGATCGTTTCGTTTACGAGTTACATCAGTTTAAAAGGTTTTTTTTCATATACCTACTCAGAGAGGCAAACACAAAAACTTATACTAACGCTGTTACCGGTATCATATACCGCTATTTCTATATGACGTTGTTTTGAACCCATTAAAAATTATTATAAAATAAGTCTTGTTAATATGTTCTGGTTTATTGAAAATCCAATCTTCTAGTGTACCCTTTTCAACTGAATTTGCCGCCAACTTTTGAGGGCTCTTTATTTTTACTGTTTGTTAAAACGGCCGGGAATGCAGTCTTGCCTGAGGTCTTTCCTTTCCTGAGCTGGTTACTAAGATTAAAATCCCTTGTTTTTTGTATTAGGGACTTATTGCAATAGTGCCAGGCACTAATTGTGCCGGGCACTATACTGACAGATTCGCTTCTCTTCCTGGCACTAAAATTAGCCAAGAGAGTAAGAAGGAGATGTCACGAGAGTGAGCCAAAACAAGATATATATATATATATATATATATATATATATATATATATATATATATATACAGGGTGTCCCAAAACTGAGTCCACTTAAACATCTTCTGAACTATTGAAGATAACTGAACCATATTTGGCAGTAATCGTTAACATCAAGAATCTATTTTATGAAGAGGCGGTTATTCTGCTCCTGCATTAGGGGGCGACATAGGGGCGATCAACTTAAAAATTTTAATTATAAATCCTTATCGATTGATACCTCGTTTTAAAGATATTAGACAACTTAATACATTGTGTGAAAACCAAATAGTTTTAACTTAATACATATTTTGATATAGCCGTTAATTGTCTACACAATCAAATCTGTCAAAATCTATGGACTGTCAAAACTAATTTTTTTCAGTTTTAAAATTTACAAGTTTGTTGTTTTAAACAAAAACCCTATTGATAATAATATATGGGTATAATATTTTTTGGTGTTGGTTGATTTTTTTTCAGGGCGGCAATTATCTCGGACGGCAGCTTTATTATATTGGTATATTCTTAATTAAATTCAGTAAAATTTTTGAGGCAAAGTTAACTTTGGGGGTTAAAGTTTAGAAAGCTTCATTTACATATTTTTAAGTTAAAAATGGTGAAAACGCGAATAGGCAGTTATACTGATTGTTATTACCTGATCAAAATAATTTTTTATTGGGGTCTTTCTCAACTTTCCGTAGGGGTCTTACCCAAATTTTACTTGGGGTCTACTTCAAAAATAAAAATAGGAGACTTTATATATTTTTTTAAACCATGTCTGAAAACAAAGTTTTTTTTACTTTACATGGCAGTCCAACATTTTTTTGTTTTAAATGACTGAGAAGTCTGATGCAAGTCTCAACGGTGACTGTTTCGTACCGGTCCAACTTTAGGGTTCCAAAGACTAAAATTATTTTGTCGGACAGTATTATCTTGTAGTGACCGGTTAGAAAAAAAAAGTTTAGCACAGCCCGACTTTATAGTCATATTCAGACCAAGGTATTGGTCTTAGCAATTGGTTGCCTAGTGACGGTGATAAACTTTTTAGACAGACAGACTGATATAAGGACATGGGGTGAGGGAAAATAGAAATTCTGGTTAAACCTAATGTACAGGGTTTTGAGATTTTTATTAAAACGAAGCACAGATTCATGTACAGGGTGTTGAAAATTTTTATTTAAACCAAGCACAGATTCATGTACGGGGTGTTGAAAATTTTTATTAAAACTTAGCACTGTTTCATATACAGGGTGTTAAATTTTTCTTATTAAAACTAGATACTGATTATATACAGAATGTTAGGAAAATTTTTGATAGAGTTTGCTGAGTAAAGACAATACACTTGTTTAGATACAGGGTGGTTCTTTTTTTTATATATTTTTTTCAAATTCAAGTTTTTTTAAAATTTTAAAAATCTCTCCAGATTTTGTTTAGCAAAACATAATTTTGAAATGAGAATAGAGAACATATTTAAAGGTTTCATTTGTTAAAAGTTTGAATTTCTAATCTATTCATTGGACAATAATTTTTTTAACCTGCTGCTTATTTAAGGCTTTTATTAAATAATTTAAGTGTATTTGTTGCAAATATTGACTATGCAAAGTATGGGAAAAATTGTTTGAAATATTTTTTTGAAAAGGTTTTTTTCTTAAGAGGTTTTAAAATTTTCTTCAGAGATTTTTTTTGAGAAACTTTTTGAGTAATAAAAATAATTCTTTTTAGAGACTTATTTAATACTTTTAATGCCACTATTACCTTGATACTAAATAGTTTTAAAAAAATTAAAAAAATAATAATAATAATGTAGATAATAAAATAAAGATTACATACATTTTTTAAAGAATTTTTTCCCCTATTTTTTTAAATTAAATATAAAAACATGGATTTAGCAAAGCATATTTCTGAACAAGAACTAGAATTTGAATTAAATTTGAGAGAAATCTACTCAACGAGACCAATTAAAGATAAACGGTCAATCCTGAAGAAACTTTTAAAAAAAGAGGCTACTTCTGGTAAATCTCTAATAAATTTAAGTCAATATAAATACAGTTATACTAAAGAAAATAATGAGATCACAACATCTTTGAATACAATTAAATCAGCAATTGAAGAATTTGAGGGTACAGAACAAGACTATTCTTATTTAAAAATAAAATCGCGTCTTTTCCATTTATCTGGGAGGATTAAAATTTTACAACTTCCAACTGATGAGAGATTGGAGGCTAAATTATTTAAAAATGAGTCATATGCCTCGTGTATTCAATATGAAGCAGAATTAGATGATAAATTGACTACAGTAGAGTCAAATCAAACAATGTTCAATCAAACTAATGTATTTGTACCTCAGGTTATTCAACAAAATATTTCTTGTTCTTCTAGTTCAGGATCAATCTCAAATTAAGGCGTAAAATTTAATGGGGATCGTAGCAAACTCTATCCATTTTTAGAAAGAATTTCAAAACTTTCGGAATCACGAAAAGTTTCTGAAGAAGAAATTTTTAATTCGGCAGTTGAATTATTTACTAACGATGCACATGCTTGGTATAAAAGAGCTAAAAGTAAAGTTTCAGACTGGCCATCGTTAATAGAAAAGTTAAAGAAGGATTTTTTCACTCGGATAGTGAAGATTTAATTTGGGAAGAAATTAAACATAGGAATCAAAGAAAAAATGAATCACTGGCAGTTTATATTGCCGTTATGGAAACGTTATTTAGTCGTTTATCTCGTCCAGCTCCAGAAGTGACTAGAATTACATTTATAAGACAAGGTCTTCACTCAGAGTATATTGATCAGTTAGCTTTGCAAGATATAACTTCAGTCGATCATTTAGACTTTTTGTGCAAAAGGTTGGAAGAAAATGCTTATCTAAAAAGTAAACAAAATAAACATCATGTTGCAAGCTTAGGTTGCAGTGGTAATTACAATGCAAACTCATTTAGGAAGGAAACAAAAAATAATAATAGAAATATTAATGAACATAGAAACAGTTTTAACAGATACAGTAATGAAAACAAAAATAACGCGACATTATCCGAAAACTGTGATGGTATACAGTCTAACTATCCACATGCGGAAATTGTTTTTTTAGGCGATTTCAACGTCCACAATATACCCTGGCTAAAGCACCACAACAAAACAGATAATGAAGGCAGGGAAGCAGAAGCTTTTGCCATAAGTTGTGGTCTAACGCAGCTTGTCGATGAACCTACCCGTATCTCAGAAAGGGGTGAATTTGCAGCTCTTTTAGACTTGTTCCTAACTACAAATCCTGACTCGTACACAATTCAAGTAGATCCCCCACTTGGTTCATCCGATCATAGACTTGTAATAACAAAGTGCGAAATGCTCATACCACCAAGCCAACAATCGCTTTCGGTTCATTGGCTCGTAAAATGTGGCAATATAAATCGGCAAAATGGAATGACCTTAAACAGTTTTACCTGGATTTTCCATGGCAAGAGATTTGCTTTAAAACAGCTGATCCCACTATTTGCTGTAATGAAATAACAAAAGTAATCTTATCTGGAATGGATGCATATATCCCACATACAATAAAATGCAGAGCAAATGCAAAACCTTGGTTTAACGGCCAGTGTCAAACGGCTGTATAGAAAAAACACAGAGCATATAACCTTTGGAAACGACAACAAACCGCTCAAAACCACACAGAATTTATTGAAGCCAGAAATAGTTGCAAAATTACTATTGACGCCGCCAAACCAACATACAATCAAAAATAAAAAACAGGTTGCTGAATTGTCCAAGTAGTTCTAGGTCCTTTTGGTCTCTTGCAAAAGCTTGTAACGTGTCATTTTTACGTTTAAGGCAACGTTACATATTTGTTTTATTTAGGTAAATAATCAAGGCTCTTCGACTCGTCTTTCTGTACACAAATTAAGGGTATTTTATAGAGCTAGGTTTGGAGGTTATATAGTGTCCAAAAAGTTACCTTATAAAGGAGGCATTCCATCGAATTACTGTGGACACTGCGCACATCGTATTATTTGGGCATCGTAATTGGAACTTGAGATCACAGGTTTCGGGAAAAATCACATAAAAACTTTCGATCGTTTTGTTTATCTGTGGAATTTCGTGGTATTCTTTGACGTTCACGAAAATAAACAGCTGTTCTGCTGGGACATGGCGGCGTTGCCGCGTCACAAATGGTTTAAGTAACAGGAAGAAAACATTTAGATGAACATTTCATTCGCTTATGTTTATTTTCGAGGATATTGGCCCACTTTGATATCTTTATTAATTTGATAAGGAGAGGATAAAATAAATACGAGTTATGCACTTTTGTAAATGGGAGATGGACGAGGAATGGAAACCAGGACTGGAGGAATAAACAAAATCGTATTTTTATATTATATGAATTTATATATAGTCATAGTTGGATAAAGTTAATAACTAACTCAGTCGGATTGAAACTTAACATCTGAGCACTCTTGCGCCGAGTTTAAGCAGTAGTTCAATGTGTATTTTTAGGTTCAAGTTCAGAAACAACTTTATTAATGTAGAAATGTTTTACAAAAATGGCGTCAAGCCATATGAATCTTAGAGAAAACATATATAAAGAGCATAGGAAACTTTTGACTAAGACTGTAACTAAAATACAACTAAATTCAACACTCAGTATAGCTTTACTCATATGGGAATTGGTTGAGTGTTCGAATATTCCTGGGTTTGATGCATGCTCGAATCGCCAGTAATTGATTTTACAGTTGATGATTTCAATGCTGAGCTTCTTATAGTCTAGCGGGTTATTTTCCTCCTACTTGCTATGTTGGCAGGGGTCCGGTAGGCAAATGTTCGGTCTATGTATGGAGGGTGTCTCGATGTCCTTGTTATAAAAATTTCAACCGTGGACTATTTCCACACCTCAATGTGAGTTTTACTGTCCCCACAAAATCTACGAACGATTTCCGGCAACTTCATTTTTTTTGTGTTCTCGACAAAGTGCCTTGTCTCTTTCCTAAAGAATTTTGGCTGAGCTGGTGGCCGTCTATTGGTGTCGCCATTGTTTTTGTGGTTATTGGCACTTAATAGCACCGCAGTAGTTGCAAATTATACCAAAGACGGTTTAACTGTGAGCCGTCGTGTTTAGGCGAATCTAAGTGACGCTCACACCCTCTGAGAGGGATTTAAGGCGGCCTACGCCGTTTTTACGAAAAGAGCAGTGGTAAGTTCGATTTTATTTTTTTTATTTTTTTATTAATTGAGGACTCTTCAAGATAATATATGCCTCCCAAATTGTAATTATTTTTCGTGTGAAATGTACTTTTTCGACAAAAGACGTGAAGAATTTTTGGAGTTTTTTTTATATTTTTTTAAAACCACGTTTTGGATAAAAATTATATATTGTTTTTCTCCTTTGTCTACAGCCCTGTCCAATCCATCACTGGGACAGTTGTGCTGGACGCTGGTGTGAAGCCGGGTGTAGCATTGTAACCCTGGGAAAGGTACGTTAGGATTATTTTAGTTCATCTGTTTAAATCTACTTTATTTTACTGAGTCGACATGGGGTTCTCGATTTAAGTTACTCGGTGTAGGGGAACTTCGTGCAAAATAGACAAATTCCAGGAAACTGAAATATTTCATTTTCCACAGGGTTTTATGCTCGGGGCAAGTATCAATCAACACTCGAGACCATGTGCTGCCCTAGCATGATGTGCTAAGCAGGCACTAGGGGAGGTGCGGGCAAACCAGGACCGGAGTAACAAGAGGAATGTCAGGAAACACCACTTCCAGGTTTAATAAAACACCAAACTAACAATTAAATAATTGCAGGACCAAGGTAGGAGCAAGCCTTTAGACATAATCATTTCATATAATTTTTCAATATAATTTAGACAATCTTTTCATATAATTCTCAATATAATTTAGACAATATCTTTCCAGATAACTTTTTAATATAATTTTAACACTTCTTGTGAACGCAAGATAAAGGTATGACGACATGACCTCAATTTTGCGGCTTAATTAACTTAAGTTCTACTGTCAAATTGTTATTGAGTGTTATTCTGCCCCTAACTTGTTTACATCCATTTTATTTATTTATTTATTTTTATGTTTTTGGTATTTTATCCAACTTTGCCATTAAAATGAACAAGATGAACTAAATTTTTGTGTTATTTGTACAACCCAATGACCAACTTTGCGGAGACAAAAGAGAGATGAGATTATATTTTTTTTAGCGGTTTCCTTACATTGTTTTGCCTCATGGGGTAGATCTCAGACTGGGTTGCTGTCTGTCTCATTCTACCCAACGTAGAATGATGACAGCAGATATTTGGTTCGGATCTCCCCTATGACAGAATGATTTTGGAAGTATGTTTTTTTTAACAATCATTTAGATAAGTGAGTCTTACACTACTGACTCAAATGTAGGTACACTGTGACCTGTTGGAAATGTGCATCTACCTACAAGGAACTTTCTATTTGCGTCATTTGGATTCATTTAGGAATCTTTTAGATATTTTATTTTGTTTATTAGTCAATTTTTTTGGTTATTCTTAATTACACAAATACTCTGGAAGCCTCGGAAGTAAGTAGAGTTTCATTGTTTGGCTACAACGTTTGAGTTGAACTGTATTTTATTTAAGATCTTCTTTGTAAAACATTGGTATTAAAACACTGTGGCGAACTTAAAATTTTCTTATTTCTGAACCCCCCCTTCTCCACTGTATAAAAGTTACCGGGCATATCAATGTTTTACCTAGCTGGAAAATACAGTTCTGCTTCCAGATATTTGTTTAATTACTCAGTAATTTTTTTTAGTGTCACAAATTGGCACAGCGTTATTATTCTATTTACAGTGTCACAAAATGGCGGCAACGTATTTAATTTGCCACAAATGTCACCCTACGCATTTTAATCGGCCACAATTGGCGCCCATCGTGGGGTTTTTGGCTAGGTTTTTTAACATATGATGTAATTTTTTTTGTTTTTTTTTTAATTTGGAAAAAAAAATAAAAAACTTTTTTTTGAATTTTTTGAAAATGTTATCAAAATTTTGTTGTGCTACAGCCATAGCCAGGTTAAAGGCTTTCAGTGGCTGTCGGTGGCTTTGACATCATTTTTTTACTATAAAACAGGATTTTGCATCATCATTGGTTTTTGAAAATAACACTTTTTAAATATTTTTTTAGTAATATTTGAGCGTTGATTTGGAATTCGTTTTGTTGTTTTAGTAATTCTCATAGTTTTTTTGTTCGCTTATCTTCACAGATTTTTTCTTGGAAAATAAAAGAAAATATTAAAGAAGAATAAGTAGATAAAAAAACATAGGAGTTTTTATTGAACGGAGTCCAATTCATTAAAGTTTTTTGTAGGAAAAACATGTTTTAATTTTCTTAAATTTTTTTTAAGAAAAATAAATACAGCAATGTAAATTTACTTCAATTTTTTTTTGTTGATTTATAGGTGGATGGACCTCCAGACATGGTCTTTTTATGTTTTAAATATATGACATAGGTAGTGTGTTTTTTCTAACAATTTTTTTTTTCAGGTTGCCTACTACTAATATGTTATTATTTCCTGCTTGTGATAAGATAGAAATTGTTTCACCGATTATTTTTTAGTGCAGTCAATTTATTTAGGTCAACAAGTTATTTTTTTTGGTGATTTAAATTTTTTGTGGGATGTCACCACTTGGAAGTTGGAATATTTTTACAGGGTTTCACACAAATTTTTCTTGGCTAGGTTGTTTTAAAGTAAATATAGCTTAACAGCTGGTAGCTTTGTTTAGTTGAAAGTATTAATTAGTAATGAAAGAAAAAGAAAATGAGTTTACTTTGCTTTGTCATTTTCTTTTCTTGTTTTTTGGTGGTAACTGTTGATGACAATTAAGATCCCACGTCACTCAGTTACATCGGGTCAGAGGAGGGTACTACTACTACATAGTGTCGGCTCGCAACTTTAGGAAACACAAGGCTAAAATTCCTAGAGCAGCACATTGGCTGAACATCAATGCCAAAAGTCCAGTTAACATTTTTTTTTGGGTATTTTTGTTGGGGCAGTTTTTTTTAGGTCTTTGGTTGCCAGTTTAGTTGTCTAGTTGTGTTTTCGTGACTGGTCAAATTTTTTTGGTAGAAAATACAGCGCTGGGCCTTGGAGTGCATTTTTTAAAAAAAATGACCTACGGGTATTTCTATCAATTAAAGTTTTTCTAGGTTCACAATTATTTATTTCTGTATTTTTTTTCTGCGTTCAGGTCATAGCTTGGTCATGGCCAATGGAGAGCAAACATTTATGTTTGAGCATTGAGAAGTTTTGCCTGCTCCAGATTGAATACAGAGAAAATAAATTTGAAGCCCAACTAGATATAATACTACAAAAGAAATGTTTAACTGAGACAGATATAGATATAAGTTTTTTTGATTTTTTTTAGTTCATTTGTAAAGTTCAGTAATTTTTTTAAGTAATGTCAGTTTGAGGCCGTGAAATTGGTCAGTAAATTTAAGAGAAACTTTCAACTAGATATAAATGCTAGGCGATGGTAATTGGTAAAAATATTTCAAAATTTTACTTCTTTTTTAAATAATTTAATTTTTCTTAAAAGATTATTTTTTTTCTGTAAACATAACTTCTCGAATTCTTTTTTTGGTCTAAACGGTTTGTATAGTGGTCGTAGTTTTAAAGGGTGACCAGACAGGTTACATTTTTTTTAGGGGACCAAACGGGAACTTCTTGAGTTGCAAAAGGGGAATTTTTTTCGTCTTAGTTGATCATGCAGGAATAAATAAATCTTTTACTTCCAAATCATAGTTTTAAATAACAAGATTTATTGGTTAGGTGTTTGGGTCTTGAGGATACTGGTATGATATGGAATTATTTTTATTTCATGCCAAATGTTGATTGACGGTAGATATGCTAGTCTTCAGTTTTTTGTTGATAGTTTGCATTTCAGGACAGTGGCGTGTACTTAAGGGAGCCTGTCATCTGCGCCCATTGTAAAGCAACTTCCAACTTACTTGCTTAGCTTTTTCACTTCATCTTCGTTTTGTTGCTTCTGAAATTAAAGCGTTATGTTGGATAACGATGGATGGTGTTAGACTAAGAATGTACCTATTTAGGGATGAAGACTTGGAAGTTGTGGACAATTGGGAAAATTTTGTTTTTTTCATTTCATTTTTTTTTTCATTTTAAAATAATTTCATACTGGTGACCTCAAATAATGAAGCAGATTTTTACACAGGGTGCTTCAAAATATCATCACCCTTTCATTGAAATAAGATATTGTTTCGCCTGTGGGCGTTTAACCGTTTGAAAAATATATAGGGTCCAGATGGGATTGGAATGGAAATCACAAGTTTTTGGGTTTATTGACATTATACTTAGGAAATAGGAGAAATGTCTAATAAAAAGTTTTTTTTGGTTTTAGGCTGAGTTTTGTTGAGTATAACAAAAGTTTATTCGGGGCCGGGAGGTTATTATGCTCTTTTAAAATTAATGTTATGTTTGGCTCTTGATTTTTGTTGTCTGGTTTTTACGCAGGATTATTCTCAACTGTTTCATTTCAAAATATCATTTGTAGGTGATAGGGTCTCATTAGTCCTGGGACATTTGGTAATTTTTGCTTTGACTAATAGTTTTGGGAAGGGCCCAACTTAATTTTATATCTCGTGAACACCAGGAATAGGGATCCGAGAATACATTAAGCAGTAAATTTTTTTTTGATTAGATGTTGTGTGTAAAGACACTTGAGTAGGCAGATTTAGTTTTACAACGTTCTTATGGGTGAACCTTGGAATTGTTTTCATAGTTGTTTTTCTGAAAGGGCACACAAGATAATTCTTTACGGGGTTTAGTGCAAAGTTTAAAACTTAGGTTCACATTATTATAGTGGTACAGTAAATAAGTACTAACGTTGCTTATTTCCTTAAGTAATAATTTTAAAGAAATATACTAACATCGTTTGTTTTTTTGGAACATAAATATTTTTTTCACTTTTCCTAAACTGATTGGATTTTTTTTGCAATGACGATTTTTTGTACTTTATAATTCTTAAGTAAATTTAATTTTCAATACTTTTTGTTTTTTCTTTCGTATAATTAAATTTTCTAGCTCATTTACTTTTCACATTGCCACAGTTTTGGGAGAGGAAAGGGAATTGACAACTGTTTTTTTTAAAGGAAAAGAACAAAAACTGTTGCATGACAACTCAAATAAGATTTTTCTGGTGTTGATTTTATTAATTTTTTTTTATTAAGGTTCGCTAATAGGAGCTGCAGGCCTGCTTAATCATTTTCTAATTTTTTTTGAATATTTTTTTAAAACTTTTTTTAAAAATATTTTTTAAAAAAGAGGAAACTTGATTTTCTTGTTGCAATTTTTTTTTTGGTGCATAGTAGTACCTTGCCCTACAATGGTTTTACCAGTTTATTTAAATATTTTTTTTTCTGAATTAAAATATAATTTCATTTTGAACCCTCGCGTTTTAACAACCTATCATCAGTTCTTTTAATTTTTTCTCCCTACTCCAAACCAGGATAGAGTAAATTTTGACAATTTTAACGAGCCAGTAATTAATTTTTTTTTATTATTGGGCTACTGTTTTTTTTTGGACACCTTTCGGTACGATCCTAGGGTCTTCTTGACCATGGTTTGCATCAATTTAGTTAAAATTTTTGGAATTTCATTTTAACGATTATTGGAGAGTTGCAGTCGTACCAAGACGTTATTTGTGTAAATTTTTTATTACCATCGGTAATTTTTTAAAATTTTCTTTTAATTTTTTAATTACACACAACATCCTTACTAGTCTAATTCAACGCAATTTTAGCGAGCGGATTTTTTTTTAATTGAGCATATTTTACGATTTCTATAACATGAACATCTGTTTCGATGTTTATTGCGTTCACGTATATACTAAGGGATGATGTTGCCTTAAGCAATGCATGGTTCGTGTAACCTCGGGATAGGTAAGCAGGTTAAAGTGGGTTTTGATTTATTCTTTCGAGAAAAATCATTCTGTACGGCGATTTGGGTTTTTTTTGAGGAGTTTATTAGTGGAGCCGTTCTGCAATAGCAGGAGTATACCCTAGCGTTAACTGTGTACAACAGCTTTGGGATTTTTTGGTATAGGTAGTCTGTTGTACGTTCCATTTAGAGATAAATTTACCTATTCGGTTGCTGAGGTAAACAAACATAACTTAACTTTAATTTTAATCCAGTCCAGCTAGGATAAGCGCAATTATTTTTTTTTGGTTTTACTCACGCAGGAGTGGAACATAAGACCTGAACACTGCCAAAGCACTTGTCTCTCTTTAATTTTTAATTTTTTTATGGCTACTTGTTAATTCTAATTTAGGATTTAAGTAGTTATTTTTCTCTGCAAGGTTGGACGTCATAGTTGGTTGTACAAATAATTAATATAAACTATGATTACATTTTTAAATACAAATCAATTTTATTTTCTTACTGCTCCGGTGTTTTTCGATTTTGTTCGCGTCTGCCCGTATTTAAGTTTTATATTTTCTACATTTGTGAGAAAATTGATAGTGATTTTCACTAGTGAATTTAAAGTGAACTTTGTGTTTATTATTGCGTGGTTTAGTTTTTATAATTGGGAGGTATAATTAACAGTTTTAATTAAAGTTTAAAGTTTGAATATAAAAGGCACCATAACTATTTCTTTGAGTCGGTTGTCTGACATAAGGTACTTAGTCAAGGACGAGTTAATCTACGAATCAACATGGAGAGGCATAGCCATTGGATCGGTGGAAGAGATGAAGCAACAGCTCATACTGATTAGACAGAGAGAAAGGACCGATGGAAGTATGAGGTACCCTCCGTATCCCTTTAAATTTGGCCAGGATGCTTTTAGCTGCATGAAGAAGCTAGATAGTCTGGTACCGCTGGTAGAGAAGTTCTCTGGTACGAGCAAAGGGGGAGAGTTTAGAAAAATCGCTGTAAGGTTCGAACACGTGCTAGCCAGGATTAACAACAAGAATCCGTCCAACTTTGAAGAAAGTCAAACGAAAGGCATACTGGTTTCGGAAACCTTGAGTTTGATTGGGAGGTTGCAGAACCAAGCAACAGATCTGCTAAGAGTTGGCGTGACCTCAGTTGATGATGAAGCATCTGAAACCCAATCAACGAGTCGAAGCTTAGACCACTCAACAAATGCTGGCAACACACCAAACCAGTCTCATTTCTCGCAACCACAGCACTCGACCACACAAAGAACAGCTCAACAGCCTACGAACCAACCGTCGGTCATTGCTCCAGTACAAATGCAAATGCTAACGAACCCAACTCAAACTTCAGTACAAGCACCACCTCCAATGCTGATCCAGAATGACGGTGCATCAGCTTTTCATTATCAACAACCGTCTACCGTTCCTTTGAGTTTAGCTGCCCTCCAAAGTAGCATAGCACCAATTGCTCAGTCACGACCATTTTCATGTTCGTCACCAGTACCAATGTCAAGTGATCCATCCATATCACGTTGCACCTGTACCTCCACATAAATGGAACTTAAAGTTTACAGGCGAGAGGGGTACAATCTCCGTCACCGCATTTTTTGAGAGAGTTGACGAGTTGAGTCAGGCTAGAGGAGTTAGCAAAAAGGTTCTAATGAACTCAGGCATCGATCTTTTTGAAAAGTCAGCCTATACTTTTTATAAAGATGTTCGTAGAGAAGTTCATACATGGGAACAGCTGGAACAGAGGTTCATGGCAGAGTATCTTCCTTCTTCATATGGCGAGAAGCTATTGAAGGAGATCCAAAAACGTAAACAAGGCCCTGGAGAGTCTATAGGGACCTTTATTGCTGTCATAAACACGTATTTCCAAAGACTTGGCTGTCCTGTTTCTGAAGAGGCGAAATTAGCTATCGTCTTCAGAAATATCGCGGACATTTATAAGAAAGGGTTGATTGCTACTGTCAATAGCCTATCACATTTAAAAGATTTGTGTCGTAGAATAGACCAGAGATATGGGTTAGAAGAGGAGAATTTTATTCCTAGAAGAAACCAATCTATTGAACCTGACTTGGCCTACGTTGACGTAGAGAGCGATATTGACGATTTTCCAACAGGGGTTGATGCAATTCAAATATCAGGTGCCGGGCATCGAACCAACAGAATTTAAATCATCCTGCTAATAGATTCGACAGAAATAGGCAGCAGCCAGCAAGCAGTTTCTCTGCTAGAGCTGATAGAGAGAGACAACAACCAGCTAGTGGTCAGTCTAGTGTAAATGACAGAGATGGACAACCACCACAAGGTGCTAGGTCTGGTAGGGCGAACAGGGACGTTGTTTGTTATAGATGCAACCAAACAGGGAACATGGCAATCGGGTGCGCATTACCTAGAGGTAAGCAGTGTTATTCGTGTGGTCAGGCAGGGGTAACAGTCGGAGAATGTCGAAATTGTAATCGTCAGGGAAACGGACCCAGGCGCTCGTAGGTGGTCGACCTTCGAGTCAGCCTGAACAAGCATCGACCGATAGGCTAACGTACGTCTTAGATTATGTGATAAGTCATGCTCGTAAAGATGAGAGGCCTTATTTAGAAGTGGATGTGCTCGGAAATAAGTTATTAGGTTTGTTGGATTCCGGGGCTTCACGTACCTTTTTAGGGAATCATGGTTGGTCAATCATCGAGAGGTTTAGTTTTTCACTTGATACGACGAAGAAGACGAGTTGTATTGTGGCAAATGGTCAAAGCACGAGTAGTATTGGGACAGTGCAGCTTCCTATGCGAGTTCAGGATAAATTTAGGTTAATAGAGGTCGTCGTCGTTCCTCAGTTGCCACATACTTTGATTTTGGGATTAGATTTTTGGATTTCGATGGGTATAGTACTAATGAGTGGCACTTTGCCGATAATAAAGATGTGATTTGTTTTTTAGAAACATCAGACCAACAAACAACTCATACACCTTATGAATCAGAACGACTAGAGGAATTGGTCGTTAAATATAAGACTATTATGGGTGACTCACTGGGATGTACAGACAGAGTTGAACATAAGATTACAACAGATGCAGCACCGATAAGACAACGTTCTTATAAGGTCTCACCGGTCATTCAAAAACTTATTGTTGACGAGATCGACGAAATGCTGAAAATGGATGTAATAGAACGTAGTAGTAGTTCATGGGGTTCACCAGTGGTAATGGTACAAAAAAAAAACACAAAGAAATATCGGTTCTGCGTAGACTACCGCAAATTGAACTCAGTGACGGCGCGTGATAGTTATCCTTTACCACTCGTATCCGAGACTCTTGACAAGTTGAAAGATGCTAAATACTTGTCAACTTTAGATATCAAAAGCGCTTATTGGCAAGTACCAATGGAAGAATCATCGAAGCCACTAACAGCATTCATCTGTCGACGAGGTCTCTTCCAATTTAAGCGTTTACCTTTTGGTCTTCATAAAGCACCTGCAACTTGGTAGAGACTCATAGATAGCATCATAGGAAACGACTTAGACCCATACGTGTACGTATATCTCGATGACCTCGTAATTGTCACACAGAGCTTTTCTGAAAATCTTAGAATTCTTGAGGAAGTCCTACGAAGATTGCAGAATGCAAAGATAACGGTAAGTTGGGAGAAATGCCAACTTTGTAGGCCAGAAATGACTTATTTAGGATTCGTAATGGACCGTCGAGGCATCCGAGTTGACCCTAATAAAATTAGAGCCATGTTAGAGCTCCAGAGGCCAAGAACTGTCAGAGAAGTTCGTAGAGTTGTAGGTATAATTTCCTGGTATAGACGTTTCATAGAGAATTTTTCAGCGATAATAGCTCCAATTACAGCTCTAACTAAGAAAAATCAAAAGTTCGATTGGACTCCAGACTGCAAAAAGGCATTTATTAAGATTAAGGAACTTTTAGTGACTGCACCGATTCTTAGATGTCCAGATTATACCAAAGAATTTGTCATTCAAACAGACGCATCAGGATATGGAATAGGAGCATTTTTAATGCAAACTTATCCTGAAGGAGACAAAGTCATATGCTATTTGAGTCGATCTTTGACTAGGCAAGAACGTGTTTACACGACCACCGAGCGAGAATGTTTGGCATTGGTTTGGGCGATAGAGAACATCCGGCCTTATATTGAGGGGATCTCATTTAAGGTCATAACAGATCATTTTAGTTTAAAATGGCTTCATAGCTTGAAAGAGCCCAGTGGAAGACTTGCTCATTGGTCTGTAAAACTGCAGCAATATGACTTTGATTCAATTTATTTTACAGGCAAGGAGTATATCCATCATCATGGAAGTCTGCCGCAGTACAACCTATTTCAAAGAAAGAAAAAAAGACAGATCCGTTAAACTATAGACCAATTGCTCTTCTTCCGGTGATATCAAAAGTAATGGAAAGAGTTGTGAACAATCACCTAACCAAGTACTTGGAAAAGTACAAAATTATCAACGACAAGCAATACGGATTTCGAAAATATAGGTCAACTGGCGATTTACTTACATACGTCTCTCACTTATGGCAAAAAGCGATTGAGTTACGGGGCGAAACAAGAACAATTGCCTTAGATATATCAAAAGCATTCGATAAAGTCTGGCATGAAAATCTGCTCAGCAAGCTCAAAGCAATGGGATTTTCGCCGAAACTTTGCACTTGGTTTGAAAGTTACCTTAAGGATAGATCCATTTATGTTGCACTGGATGGCCGGAACTCCAACTCTTACCAAATAAATGCTGGTGTGCCACAGGGAGCAATCCTTTCGCCAACACTTTTTCTGATTTACATAAATGACCTCATAGATAAAACAATAAATCCACTTTATTGCTTTGCAGATGATGGCAATGTAGTCTCCTCAGTCATACCACCCACACAGTGTCTATCCGCACGTGAATTCTATCATCTTAGACTAACTCAAATATCGCAGATAAATAACGACCTGGAGATAATAGAGGACTGGGGCAACAAAAACCTTGTACAGTTCAATGCGCAGAAAAGCCAAGCAGCCCTGTTTTCAAAAAAGACCAGCACCGGTGAGCCAAACATCATGCTATCTGCAAGTGCTGTCACATTGCAGAGCCGGTTAAACATCCTAGGAGTCACTGCAGAGACCAACCTGTCTTGGCACAGTCACGTGGCAGATATAGCTAAAAGGGCGTCCCAAAAGCTTGGGGTGCTATTTCGTACAAGACATCTGTATACACCAAGCCAACTGCTGACACTCTTCAAAGCCCAGATTCGACCAACTATGGAGTACTGCTCACATATATGGAGTGCGGCACTCAAACATACCTTAATGCTTTTGAACACAGTGCAAAAACGAGCTATCAAGCTGATCAATGACCTCGCACTTACCCGTAGCTTGGATAGTCTCGAACATCGAAAAACTGTGGGTGATCTGTCTCTCTTCTACAGGTATTATCAGGGAAAATGCTCTGAAGAGTTGGCACGTATGATCCCCCCGGGAGTAGCTCCTACTAGGCGAACACGTCAAACAGACGGTAACCATCAATTTATTGTCAAAATAGAGGCACCAAGAACCTCATTATATCAGAAATCATATCTCTGGAGAACAGCATCGCTGTGGAATAAACTCCCTGCGACAGTTTTCCCTGCAGGTTACAACCTGAACCGTTTCAAAACCAACACACACCAACATTTCCGCGCACTGGCCGCTTCTCGAGCGTGATAGGGATCTCTTTGCAAGTGCGCTTAACAGTTAAAAAAAAACTATTACAAAAGTATTAAAAGTAGGGATAATTATAACAAAAATAATAGTTCATCATATCGTAACAATTTTAATAATAATAAAAGAAATAATAATTCGAGATTTCAAAATAATAATTTTTGAACAAGTTTCCCAACTTGTTTTTATTTTTGTAAATAATTATATTCTCTAATTTTCACTTAAAATTCGAGAAGCTATCTCTCTTAGTTTTTAAATATTTTTGGGTTACATTTTCTACGCTTACAAGCGTTTCTAGAATATTATTTTGATTTACTTTACGCTATATCTTTCCATATTTTAAATTTAAACTTCGCGCGCTTCTTCCAGCAATGAAGGATTTGAGATAAGCGGCTAAATTCGGCCTAGCAGACGAAAACGCCGATTGTCTGAGTGAACAACTCAACCACGCGCCACGTGCAACTAAAGTCACCGCACCGCTATTATTTTATATTAAAATTGTGGAAACTATTAATTTTACGCTTTAGTTTATTAGATATTAGTGTTTGGAACATTTTGAACTATAGAACAATGGAGAGTCTGGTACTTCGCGTATAATCGGGCTGGCCAGCCAAGTAGCTACGAAAGACATCTAATGGTGAGTCGTTTCTTGATAATTTTTCATTGCTACGCTATTTTTAGTAAATAAGTTTTTAGGCTCTTTTTTCCCTGTCGGAGCCCTGTGGAAAGATACAGTCCCTCTTAACTCCCACACGTTTTTCTCGAGCTATCTCGAGTGGTCCTTCGGTATATTTTATTTTCTACAGAAGGCCTGACCTCACCATTTGGTCCAGGTTCGAGCCTGATAACAGGACCCCGGGAAAAATTAAAGTCTAAATCGCATTTTGTTAAATATAAAATTTTTAATAAATACGCTGACCTTGCTCTTTTTGCTGTGCTCGCAGTAAAAATAACAAGTAAAAAAGTACCGAACGCGCATTGTTTTCGCGCATTTCCTACCTCTTTTTGGCTTGGCGTCACCTGCACGTAGGAAAAGTTTCCACCACATCGCTGTAAAAGATATTAGAGAGGTAAATGAGACTTGTTTACATTTTTTATCGCCTATTTTCTTTTCTTTTTAAACGCTTTTAATTTTTAAATATTAAAAATTTCGGAAACTAATCGTTCACCTGTTTTAACGGAGTTTTTTCAAAACATTACAATGAGTACGCAACTTAAGAAGTTAGAAGCACTCCGTAATGTGCAACATAATCGCATTAATACTCTTCATAACTTAGCTAATGCTTGCCTAACGGATGATACAAAAAAACCGTGTTTACAGGTTCGACTTATCGACCTTGATGAAATGAAAGAAACATTTTTTATTTATCAAAATCAAATAATAGAGGCTTATTCGGCAAGTCCGGAGAGACTGGAAGAAGAAAATGAACGCCTTACTGAGTTTGACGACAGCTTCTATGATATTAAACGAATTCAAAAACAACTATTTGAGGTGAAAATTGAAGCTCCTCAACCTCAAAACTTAACGCAAATTTCAAATTCTTCTGATCCAGACCACTTTATGGCGTCTTTAATGCCAAGACTGCGCATTGTCGAATTTCATGGCGACATCACTAAGTTTCCAACCTTTCTAGATATGTACAATAGTTCTGTACACAATAATCCTAGTATTCCTACAAACGCTAAATTTAATTTGTTACTGTCCTACCTAAAAGGACCGCCTTTAAACGTAGTTAAACATTTACAAATAACCGACGCTAATTATATGATCGCTTACAATACGCTTCTAAAACGCTATCATAACCCCCGCTTATCGGCTCAAACTTATTGGCGCTCCGTGTATAATTTTCCCGCTCTCAAAGACGACAATCCAGAAACGCTGCGCACGCTGCTTGATGTTTTTTCAGAAAATATTGAGGCTTTAAAAACTCTAAATTACGACACTGATCAATGGTGTTTTCCGCTCGCCAACATTTTACTAGATAAATTGCCTGAGGTACTACTTTCGCGCTTTGAACTAGCTAATTCTAGGTCTAATGAAATGCCCAAATATCAAGAAATTTATAATTTTCTTGAAAGTCAATGTAATTCGCTTTATTCGCTACAATCTAAAAATAGATTTAAAAATAATAAACAGTTTTATAAAAATAACGCCTCGCCTTATTATACAAAAACGCTCCTTGGTATGGAAAATACTCATTCTAAAGATAGATGCGCTTTTTGTGATTCTAACACACATTCAATATATTTATGTAACGCATTTAAAGGTAAATCTCCCTACGAACGCTATTCTTACGCTAAAAATAAAAAACTATGTTTAAATTGTTTAAGCTCAATACATTTAACAAATTCTTGTCAAAGTCTACGCTCATGTCACTATTGCCCTGGTAATCAAAGACACCACTCATTAATTCATTTTGAGCGAAATTATAATTACGCTAATTCTCAAAATCAAAATAGATCACATTTTGATGCTAACGTGAATTTCTCACAAAATCTCTCTAATATGTCTCCCAACGCATCTCCAAGTAGTTTACCACGTGGTTACTTGGCCAGTCAGCAAAGTTTTAGATCCCCGGCTACTGGGTGTCCGCTTCAAAATTACTCTACTCAAAATAATAACAATTTTACTTCGACGTCTTCTAATTCACAAGTACCAATCGCAACTCCTTCGGGTTCTAACCCCACGCATTGTGGTTTTATTTCTGCGCAATCGCAAGTTTTATTGTCAACTATCCTAGTAAAAATTCAAGATGTCCGCGGTAACTTTCAAACAGTTAGAGCCGTTTTAGACAGCGGTTCGCAAAACACTTTCTGTTCTCAAAAATTAGCGCAACAATTGGGCCTTCCCAGACAACCCTTATGTTCAAATATACAGGGGGTTGGAGGCAACTCTCTTACTTCTGATCTAGGATCGATTTTTATTAAAATTTGTAATTTTCAAAAACCAGATATTTTTGTGTCTACGCAAGCGATTATTTTGCAAAAGGTTTGTACTGATTTACCGTCAGTAAAAATAAATACAGAAAATTGGCATTTTATAAAAAATTTACCCTTAGCAGATCCCACCTTTTACAACCCTTCGCCTATAAATTTACTAATTGGTATGGATCTATTTCCACTAATTATACAGGGTGAAAAAATCGCTAGCGATGATCCAAATCATCCCTTTGCTATGGGAACTATTTTCGGCTATATTTTGATGGGACAAATAAATCAACCCTTAATTTCTACCCCGCCAATTAATGCTCTTTTTTGTCAAAATGAAAATGACTCGCTTTCGCAATTAATTTCAAAATTTTGGGAAACCGACTGCGTCCCCCAAAAAACTCATTTGAAACCAGAGGATGAAATTTGTGAAAATCATTTTAAACAGAGCGTGTCGCGTAATCAAGACGGCCGGTATACTGTCTCCCTTCCCTTTCGCACATTTGCAAATCCACCGCAGTTTCCTGGAATAAAACAAGTCGCGCTAAATCGTTTCTTATCTTTAGAAAAAAAACTGCTTCGCGATAAAAACTTGTATTGTGAATATTCTAAATTTATGAATGAATATTTGGAATTGGGTCATATGGACTATGACTCAGAAAAAGAAGACGATTCAGACAGCTATTTTATTCCACATTTCGCTGTTGTTAAAAATGAAGCTATCACTACTAAGACAAGGGTAGTTTTTAATGCGAGTATTACAGACCCTTTTACGCATATTTCGCTTAATCAAGTATTATTATCGGGTCCAAAACTACAAAAAGATATTATTCAAATATTATTACATTTTCGCCTTAACCCTGTGACGCTCACCTGCGATATTCAAAAAATGTATCGGGGTATAAATATCAACCCTGATCATCAAAAATACCAAAAAATATTTTGGCGGTTTAACCCTAATGAAAAAGTTTCCGTTTTTAAACTACGAACTGTCACTTACGGAGTGAACTGTTCACCATATCTCGCTTTACGCACCCTTCAGCACTTAGCTGAGTCCGAATATGATAACTACCCTCACGCTGCTCAAGTTATACTTAACGATACCTATATTGATGACGTCACTACTTCATGTAAAACGGTTCAAGAGGCGTTAAATTTGCAGCAAGAGCTTACGGAGTTATTAGGAAACGCTGGCTTGAAATTACACAAATGGTCTAGCAATCGCTCAGAAGTGATCTCTCATTTAGATCCCTCCTTAGTCAACCCCGCAGTTTTATCTCTCGATTCGGATGACGTCACTAAGGTCTTAGGCCTGTGCTGGCATCCTTCCTATGACGAGTTTCGATTTAACATATTACCTAATCAGCAAAGCTGTACTAAAAGGACGCTTCTCTCTTTTTTAGCACGCTGCTATGACCCCCATGGGTATCTTACCCCAGTAACATTCACTTTAAAATATTTGATTCAACAAATTTGGTTACTTGGTATTTCCTGGGACGCCACGCCTACTTTAGAAATAGTTCGTCAGTGGACACTCTATCAGTCTGAATTTCAAGTTTTAGAAAAATTTAGTTTACCCCGCCACATTGACATCACCAACGCCGAATCCATCGATCTCTGTGGGTTTTGTGATGCGAGTGAACGAGGGTACGCATGCGTAATATACTTACGTGTCTTACGAAATGCTAAATATCACATATATTTTGTTCTTGCGAAAAGTCGCATCGCTCCACTTAAAAAATTTGTTAGTATTCCGAGAATAGAACTTCTAGCCGCTACTCTTTTATCTGAGGTCTTAAAATACACATATGATATATTCATAAAAAGGTTCACAATAAATAATATTTACGCTTTTTCGGACGCAATGGTTGTTTTACACTGGATAAAATCCCATCCAAGTAAATGGAAAACTTTTGTCGCAAATCGTGTTAGTCTTATCCAAGATAATATTAATCCAGAATGTTGGTTATATACCCCCACCTTTCTCAATAGTGCCGATATATATAGCCAGCCGCGGCTGCTCGCCGAGTGAGCTTTTAAATCATCCCCTATGGTGGGCCGCCCCTAGTTTTTTACAAGAATCTTTCAATAAATGGCCAACAAAAACCCCGCAAGTCAAAATAAATGACAGTTTAGAGACTGAGGAACGAAAAAATGTTGCTCTGATTTCTTGTGACCGAATAACGGAAAACTTTTTAGATTCGCTTTTAAATAATAAATCCGATTTTTACGCTATTCAACTACTTTTAGCCCGCAGTTTACGATTCATAAATAATTGTAGACTATCCGCAGACGTCAGAAAAAAGACAAATATAGATTATATCGATCTCTTTAACGCTTTAAAATGTTTGGCTAAGCACGAACAACAAAAATACTCTTCTGAAGTAATTCTTAACCTTCAAAACCAGAAAAAATGCATAAAACCCATACAAAAATTGAATCCCTTTTTAGACCAGGATGGTCTTATAAGAGTTGGAGGACGCATTCAACAAGCCATGACTATTTCTTACGGACAAAAACATCCTCTTCTTTTACCCAAGGAAAGTAGACTTTCTTATATTTTTATTGAATATATGCACAAAAAATATTTGCATGTCGGAGTGCAAACAGTCCAATATCTCATTAGTCAAATTTTTTGGATTTTATCTGCCAAACGCTTAATTAAAACGGTTTTATCCAAATGTGTTCGTTGCTTTCGCGTCAAACCGCATTCTTATGAGCAAATCATGGGACAAATTCCGTCCTACCGCTTGATTCCACAAAAGCCTTTTACTTTTAGTGGAGTAGATTTTAGTGGTGCTATACCTATCACTCTCAGTAAACACAGAGGTGTAAAAACACAAAAAGCATATATCTGCCTTTTTATTTGTCTAAATACTAAAGCTTTACATCTCGAGTTAGTGTCAGATCTAACTTCGGACGCTTTTTTAGCTGCGCTACGTCGCTTTGTTGCCCGAAGAGGTTACATAAAAACTCTTTTTTCAGATAATGGCACAAATTTCGTTAAATCAAGCAAAGAATTGCTTGATCTTGCAAGAAATGCTTGCACGCAACAAGCTATCGCCTGGAATTTTATCCCTCCATCAGCTCCCCACTTCGGCGGTCTTTGGAAGTCAGGGATAAAATCAGTAAAAACTCACTTAATTCGTACCATTGGCTCGCAGATTCTGAGTTATGAGGAGTTGTACACGGTTCTTTGTCAAATTGAGGCGATTTTAAATTCTCGCCCCTTGACCCCGCAATCTACCGACTGTAACGATCTACAGGTTTTAACACCGGGACATTTTTTAACACATGGACCTTTAGTTTCTGTTCCTGATGAAGATTTTTCAAGTAAACCTGAGAATCGGTTATCGCGATGGAACTTGGTCCAACGAATACAAGCCGATTTTTGGCGTCGTTGGAGCCAAGAATTTTTACATACCCTTCAAGTACGAAATAAATGGTTGGAACCATGCGCAGAGCCAAAAATAGGTACCCTCGTTCTTATCAAAGACGAGTTATCACCGCCCCTTCAATGGCGGGTAGGTCGCATTATTGAAATTTTTAAAGGGCCTGATGGGCACGCTAGGGTGGCAAATGTTCGTACCGCGTCCGGTATCTTTAAACGACCTTTAGTCAAGCTTTGCCCCCTTCCAATTGATTCAGATTCACCTACCGAAAAATGATGCTCATTTTGGTGGGCCGAATGAACAAGTTTCCCAACTTGTTTTTATTTTTGTAAATAATTATATTCTCTAATTTTCACTTAAAATTCGAGAAGCTATCTCTCTTAGTTTTTAAATATTTTTGGGTTACATTTTCTACGCTTACAAGCGTTTCTAGAATATTATTTTGATTTACTTTACGCTATATCTTTCCATATTTTAAATTTAAACTTCGCGCGCTTCTTCCAGCAATGAAGGATTTGAGATAAGCGGCTAAATTCGGCCTAGCAGATGAAAACGCCGATTGTCTGAGCGAACAACTCAACCACGCGCCACGTGCAACTAAAGTCACCGCACCGCTATTATTTTATATTAAAATTGTGGAAACTATTAATTTTACGCTTTAGTTTATTAGATATTAGTGTTTGGAACATTTTGAACTATAGAACAATGGAGAGTCTGGTACTTCGCGTATAATCGGGCTGGCCAGCCAAGTAGCTACGAAAGACATCTAATGGTGAGTCGTTTCTTGATAATTTTTCATTGCTACGCTATTTTTAGTAAATAAGTTTTTAGGCTCTTTTTTCCCTGTCGGAGCCCTGTGGAAAGATACAGTCCCTCTTAACTCCCACACGTTTTTCTCGAGCTATCTCGAGTGGTCCTTCGGTATATTTTATTTTCTACAGAAGGCCTGACCTCACCAATTTTAATAAATATTCAAATAATAATAGATTTACTAGAAACTCAAATATTTATACTTCTAATGCAAACACTAATAATAATTCTAATGCTAATCAACAACCATCTACTAGTAGAGAATCTGAAAATGGGTTTATTTGTTTTAACTGTAAATTACCAAATCATTATTTTAAATTTTATAAAGCTAAACAAACAGTTTTTTGATATAAATGTGGGGAACCAGATGTTAGATGAAGTTAAAAACTGCCCAAATTGTTCAAAAAAACGTAAAAAGGGAGTAATTTTTAAGGGTCGTAGTTCTACTCCTAATAATTTTACACCCACCTGAGAAACAATTTTTAGTTTTCAAAAAAAGGCCCTGGAAGAGATATTCGAATATTTTAAAAATATTAAAACACACAGTAATAAAAATAAAAATAAAAATTCAACAGAAATTTCACCTCTTTTTATTAGTAAAGCAAATGACAATAAACCTTATATTAATGTAAACATATTTGATCAGGCGATAACAGTTTTGTTTGACAGTGGAGCGAGCGCACCGGTCGTAGGTGCTTCGGGAATAAAAATTTTAGAAAAATTTCAGATAAAAATTAATAAAACGGTACCTAAAAGTGTTAGTACGGCAGATGGTACACAACTTAGTATAGTGTGTGTCCACAAATGTGGAATTGTGGATTTACCAGTTTATATAGGAAACATTTGTAGGATAGTATCTGCTTATACTGTACCAGAACTACAACATTCTTTTATATTTGGTTGTGATTTTGCTAGACTTTTTAATATTGTCGTAAACTTTAGTAATGATACATATAATATTGAAAGTAAAATTGAGGTCTCTGAGATTTGTATTGTGGATAAAGATTCTTCTTTTGAGTTTCCTTTTTTGTGTTCTATAGAGGATTTTAATTTGAGAGAGCAAAATTTTGCGCAAGAAGTAATAGACAGTTTTAGCGAAATAAGTAGTAATGATCGCTTGGGAAGAACAGATAAAATTACAATGTCGATTGATACGGGTGATTCACTTCCAATTAGAAAAAGACCTTTTGTTCTATCTCCTTATATGATGGAGATATTAAATAAAGAACTTGATGAAATTTTAAAACTTAAAGTGATAGAACCATGTAATAGCCCTTGGCGTTCACCAGTTATGTTGTTAAGAAGGCAAATGGTAAATTTCGCTGTGTTTTTGACGGGAGACATATAAATGCAGTTACTGCTTATGATTCCTATGCACTACCTAACAGTGATAGAATTCTTACTTCTTTGCGTAATGCAAAATATGTTTCATCAATTGATTTAAGAAAAGCATTTTGGCAGATTCCTTAGGATGAAAGTTCAAAACCCAAAACATATTTTTCTGTAATTGGTAGAGGCAGTTTTTGTTTTATTGTGATGCCATTCGGTTTATGTAATAGTGCACAAACACAGCAAACACTAGTAGATGCAATATTCGGTCCGAAGTATGAACCACGCGTTTTTTCGTATTTGGATGATATATTGGTTTGTAGTGCGAATTTTGAGCATCATGTTGGACTTTTGAAAGAAGTAAAAAATCTTCTGAAACTATAGTCTTACTATTAACATTAACAGTGTGAATTTTTTAAAACAGAGCTAAAATTACTAGGATATATTGTAGGAAATAATTCGTTACGTACAAATCCAGGAAAAGTGTCTGCAATGGTTAACTATCCTAGACCAAAAACTGCAACTGAAATTAAAAGATTCATGGGCTTATGTAGTTGGTATAAGAGGTTTATTAAGGTCTATTTAACTCTTATGTCACCAATCACAGATTTGTTGATAGGAAAAAAGAAGAATCAGCGTCTACAGTGGAATGAGTCTGCAGAAAATTCTTTTGTAAAAATAAAACAACTTCTAGTTTCAGCTCCTATCTTGTCTCAACCAGATTTTACACAAAAATTTATTGTTCAGTCAGACGCGTCAAATACTGGTCTTGTCCTTACTCAATTTATTGATGGAGAAGATTGCTTATGCTTCCAGAACTTTATCAAGAACTAAGAGAAAATATAGTACCGTTGAAAAAGAGTTACTGGCACTTTTGTTATGTTTTGATAAGTTCAGACCATATATAGAAGGTACCAAATTTACTGCAATCACAGATCATTATAGTCTTCTATGGTTGAATAACCTTAAAAATCCTAGCGGAAAATTGAGTAGATGGGCTCTTCGATTGTGACAACATACATTTGAACTTTTACATAGAAAAGGCTCCAGTAACATAATTCCAGATGCCTTGTCTCGCATTCCAGAAAGTAATGATAAACAGGAATCTGTAGTTTCTTCGTCTAATTCTATCGAATTTTTGAATTATGTAGAAGTTAATTTAGATCGGGTTGACAATTGGTTCATAAAATTTAAAAAAAAAGTTGAGAACTATATGGTCTTTAAACTAATTCCATGTAGTTCCCCTATAAATTCTGATCTTCCAGAATGGAAAATTTTGGTTCCAACTCCTCAAAGGAAAGAAGTTATAAATCGTGTCATGATCCTTCGACGTGTGGTCACTTTGGTTTCTTTAAAACTATCATAAGATATATTAAAAGTTGTTATGTATGTGCTCAACAAAAATCTCCAAATCGAGCGAGAACGGGTTTAATGGGTAAAGAGAAAATTGTAGATCGTCCCTTTCAACTTATAGCAGTAGATTTAAGGGGTCCTTTTTCTCGTTCTAAGAAAGGACATCAATGGCTTTTGGCGATTACTGATTTCTTCTCAAAATATACTTTACTTTTCCCGCTTCGTAATGCTACAGCTAAAGCAGTAAGTGAAAAAATAAAATAATAAATTATAAATAATAATAATAAAAGAATAACGTTTTTCTTGTGTATGGAGTACCAGAATATATAATTGCAAATAATGGGAAACAATTTGTATCAAAAGAATTAAGGTCTGTATGTAATAATTATGAAGTTAAACATATTTGGTTTACACCATTTTATTCCCCTCATTGCAATTTTACAGAAAGATATAACCGTATACATGGTACTGCGATACGTTGTTATATTGATACTCATGACGATTGGGATAAGGAAATCTGGTAAACTTATCACGTCCTTGCAATGCAACTATAGGTAAATTTAGTGGGAATAAGGACACTGTTGTTCTGGTAAATATACGTTTTAATCCATCGGTAACGTTTCGACAATGGTTTTTGTCTTCATCAGACTAAAAAGGTTACAACTCATTAGTAAGATAATACAAAATACGGCACATTAATACATCACCAATTAAAAATTATTATTCTTTTCCCAATAAATAACATTTAAAATGACCTTATTGACAATATATTATTTTTTTCCTAAATATTTTTTTCCTTTTAATGTATATGTAACTGATTTTTTTATTTATTTATATAAATTAATAATTATGGTTTATTTTTTTTAATATACATATATAAAATTTTTTATACAAAGGTTCAAAAAAATTTTGTCACTATAGTATCTGATGGGTGGCTCAATAAAATACGCACAAAAGATCAATCAGCTATTCATATAAAAACAACAATAACAAATAAAACCTGTAGCAAGCCATAATACCTGTGATATTCTTATTTTAATGGATTGAGAATAATTTATTCTTTATATCAATTTAATGACAACTTCTTAATGAATACTTCAAACAATCAAAATATATCATAAACAAATATACAATCTCTCTTCAATCATCATCCCCTTCAAGCTTTTTACATCATTCAATCTCTTTCTTCTCCCCCAATCGAATAAATCTTCGGTTTCTAATTAAAATTCTTCCACTAGGTAGTTTGATGGTGTAATTTCTATATTGTCCAATATCAACAATAACTCCAACTCTATTCCACCGTTTAGACCGCCAATCTTGAATCCATACGGTTTTGCCAATAGGGATGGCCGCCAAACTCTTTGAATGTTGATCATAACTATTCTTCATTGTTAATTGTTGTGTTGCTTTACGGTCGTATACATTTGTGTGGCCAAAGAGTAATTCAGCTGGCGAAAAACCTTCTATTTTGGGAGTGTTTCGCCATTCTAACAGGCCTGCATAATATTTTTCTTCATTTAAGTATCCTTCGCACATGCATTTTCTGACCAAATCTTTTATAGCTTTTACAGCTGCTTCAGCATGACCATTACTTTGAGGGTAATGAGGAGTTGAAGGAGATCGGCTCACGTTCCACTTCTGCAAAAATTGTTTTATTTCATACGAATCAAACTGGGGTCCACAATCTGATCTTAATCTAACCGGTACTCCTGTATCGCAGAATGCTTTTCTGAGAAAGTAATTACATCTGTGGTGTTAGGACAATTGTTTCCAAATTGGCAAATTATTGGCCATCCAGAAAATCTATCTGCATATACTATAAAATATTTTCCATTACATGTAAATAGATCGGTTGACACATCTTCGAATGGTCTTGTATCTGGTGGATCGACAATCATTGGTTCTTTTTGCTGTGATGGTTTAAATTGCAAACATAATTGACAAGAATCAATCAAATTTTTGATATCACTATTTATTTCTGGCCAAAATACTGTTTGTCTTGAACGTCTTTTTGTTCTTTCTATTCCTTGATGTAAATCATGAAGCCTCTCTAAGACTTCTCTTCTTCTATCTTTAGGTATTAAAATTTGATTGTTTTTTAATACCAAACCACTATCTACACTTAGATAATGTCTCATGTTCCAGTATGGAAATAAATTAATTTTTAACTCACTTTTATTTTTTGGGAACCCTTCTTTAATTTGGCTTATTAATTCTTGATATTCATTATCTTTTTCAGCAGATTTTTGTAAGTTAATCAGAAGTGAATCTTGTAGATGAGATTTTCTGTAACTTTCTTCAGTATTGTTAGCAATAGAAATTTAACGGTCAATAAAGGAAATTATCTGTTGAGTAGATTCTTCTGCCAGCATATCTTCTTTTGTGGGTGTTTGTACTGGACATCTTGACAATGCGTCAGGAATTTGATGTTCTTTACCTTTCTTCCAGAAGGCTGTGAATCGATAACTACATAATTTTTCTTTTAGTCTCTGAATTCGTGGATTTTCTATACTGTCTAAATTTTTGTCATTTAGGATGGTAATTAATGGTTTATGATCGGTAAAAATCGAAAATTCGTTTAAACCCAGTAGATAAGTTCGGCATTTGTTTATGGCCCAAACAACTCCTAGAAGTTCAAGTTCTACCATGGAATATCCTGATTCAACATCTGATAAAAATCTTGAACCGCATTGAACCATTGTGCAATTATTTTCATGCTTTTGCATTAGTATAAATCCAAGACCATTTAATTTTGAAGCATCAGTATGTATAGCGGAAATTCTTTTAGGATCAAAATGAGACAGTATTGGTGGTTTTGTCAAAGTACTCTTGACGTTTTCAAAAGCTCTGTCGTGTTCATAGGTCCATAAAAATTGATTTTTAGTTTTTAATAGAGTTCTTAATGGATTAGCGGCAGAACTCACTTTATCGGAGAATGAACCCAATTGATTTACTATACCCATAAAAGAACGTAGTTTCGTCAAATTTTTTGGAGTTGGAAATTTTTTTATAGATTCAATTTTCTTTGAATCAGCTTCAATTCCGTCTTTGCCAACAATATACCCAACATATGGTACTTTTGATTTGGCAAAAACAAATTTATTGGAATTTAAAGTTATTGAATTTTCACGACAACGTATTAACAATTTTCGAATACGATTCTAATGGTCTTCAAATGATTTGTCATATAATAGAATATCATCCACTACTTTTTCCATATTACCAATATTTTCTAATGCTTGATCTCCACGTCTGCAAAATTCGTCACCGGAACTGACAAGGCCCATGGGACATCGAAGAAACATGTATCTGCCCCAGGGTGTTAAAAAAGTTGTCAATTTTTGACTTTCCTCATCTAAGGGAAGTTGCCAATAACCGCTCGCAGCATCTAGTGTCGTAAAATATTTTGAATCTCCTTGTATATTGGAAACTGCATCCCATGGACATTTAAATGGATGGACAGGTCTTAAAATATATGGATTAAGTTTTGTATAGTCAACACAAATCCTTAATTTTCCATTAGACTTTTCAACAACAACTAAAGGGCTTACTGATTCAGTAGGAATACCGTCTAGTGGTTTAGCAATTCCTTTTTTGACCATATCATCCAATTCTTCTTCGACTTTTTCTCTCGAAAAAAATGGTATTTTTCTAGGGCAGCTAATAGAATGTAAAACAGCATCTGACTTTAAGTGGATGTGAATTGGTGGTCCATCCATTGGTTTTAAATTCTCCATGTCAAAAACATCATGAAATTCTTTTATCAAATCTTCTTTAATTTTTTCATAATTATCTTCTTTTAAATCATTACATGAAGTCACATTTGTTACACAAATAGATTTTGGAAGTGGATTTGGAAAATCTTTGTGAATAATTCCAAGCTCGATTAATGATTTTTTATCCAATAAAAGTTCTCGTACACCTTTGCATATATATATATATATATATATATATATATATATATATATATATATATATATATATATATATATATATATATATATTTGAATGGTTGCTGATAAGTTTTGAAATTGAATCTTGCAGTTTACATATCCAAGTATATGCAGTGGTGAAGTATCAGGTGTACTCAAATTTTGATAAGAATATTGTAAATTTCTTCTTGAAATATTCAGGGATTTTAAAAATTCTTCTCCTGCAACGGGAACTTCGGCACCAGTATCTGGTATAGCTCGGTAAGAAATTTTACTTTGGTTGCCATCTAAACAGACATCTACCCATATATATTTTGGGTTTTTATTTATTGAATTTATGATTAAATGTCCAATGGTTTGATTTTGTTGAATATCACTATTATTATTTGTGTGTTTGACAGATTTTGTTCTGCAATATTGTGTAAAATGCCCCTTTAATGAACATTTTTACATTGAAAGTTTATAGCTGGACAATCATCTAAAGCTGTATGCCAATTTTTATTACATCTTGCACATTTTCTTGAATTAAAATTTTGTGTTTTAATTTTATAAACTTCCACGTTCTGCTGTTGTTCTTCTTTTACGGCAGAATCTTCTGATTCACATAATTTGACAATATTTTCAATTCCTGTATTATCTGGGAGCATTCGACATTTTTTTCTTAGTTCTGGATTAAAAAGTGATTCGATAATGTGATCCGATAAATATTGGTCATAACATGATGAACAGGGATCAGTTAATTGGAGAAGCTTAAGTTTTTCTCTATAAAACATAATAAAAAGTTCATTTTCACCTTGTTTTTTATTCAAAAATTGGCTTTTTCTTACGCGATTATTTTCCTTTTTTTTATAGTAGTCCTCTAGTTTATTTAATATATCAACCAATCGTACGTTATTAAAATTTTGAATTTTTAATACTAATCTTGCTATATCCAATGTATCTTGGCTTAAAAAGGTGGAAAGTAATATCGATACGTGGCCAGATGATTTTAGGTCTAAATTTTGTAATATCATGTAACCTTCAACTTTAAGCCTCCAATCTTTAAACTGACTATAACTTAGACTTTCAATAAGCTTTTCTGGAACGGGAATTCCTGGTTTTAAATTTAAATTTTGTGAGGAACATGGCTGTGTTTCATCAATGTTTATATCTAAATTATTTTCCTTATTAGGTGTAGTATTCTGTAGAAACATATCTTGAATTATGTCCCTGAGATCTGAAAATCGTGTATCCATTCGACTTTCTATTCGATTTTCTAAGTTTGCCATTGCATCTTTAATTTCCCTATTTGTACCATCTTGGGACGTTTCGGAGACGTCTTGAATTCTAGTAGATCTTCTGTTACGCTTTCCAGCCATTTTTAAGTTTGATTTGATTCAAATTACCGACTGCGCCATGTGATATTCTTATTTTAATGGATTGAGAATAATTTATTCTTTATATCAATTTAATGACAACTTCTTAATGAATACTTCAAACAATCAAAATATAACATAAACAAATATACAATGTGAATTATATCACATCAATACCATGTAGAAAATAACAACAATGTACACATTATAAACCTATGTTAAAATTTAAAAAGGACTGTTAAAATATTTAAAATTCCGTACTCACCCTTCAGACTAGATCATACATTGGAAAAACAAAAAACAAGAATTCAAGCACATCAGGAAAACAAACGGCACAAAATTAAAAACGAAACCCAACCTTAATCTGCTAATTATTTATATTTTCTTTTGTTTTGTTTATCAGACAGGTTATATTATCGGCGGCAAAATTAGTCCGCATTGTTGTCACTATTCTGGATTTTCATTGTTCCGAAATATTAAAACAATTAAAATTCTTTAAGTTTAAAGCAAAAGGCAACCTTGAATAGAGTGGAACTAGTAGTGTACGGTACTGATTTAATTTAGAGTGGGACAAGTGTATATAGTATGATACCGCCGATAATATAACCTGTCTGATAAACAAAACAAAAGAAAATATAAATAATTAGCAGATTAAGGTTGGGTTTCGTTTTTAATTTTGTGCCTTTTGTTTTCCTGATGTGCTTGAATTCTTGTTTTTTTTTTGTTCCAATGTACGATCTCGTCTGAAGGGTGAGTACGGAATTTTAAATATTTTAACAGTCCTTTTTAAATTTTAACATAGGTTTATAATGTGTAGATTGTTGTTATTTTCTACATGGTATTATGGCTTGCTACAGGTTTTACTTGTTATTGTTGTTTTTATATGAATAGCTGATTGATCTCTTTGTGCGTATTTTATTGAGCCACCCATCAGTTACTATAGTAACAAATTTTTTTTGAACCTTTGTATAAAAATTTTATATATGTATATTAAAAAAAAAAAGAAGAAAAATAAACCATAATTATTTCTTTATATAAATAAATAAAGTCAGTTACATATACATTAAAAGGGAAAAAAATATTTAGGAAAAAAATAATATATTGTCAATTAGGTCATTTTAAATGTTATTTATTGGGAAAAGAATAATAATTTTTAATTGGTGATGTATTAATGTGCCGTATTTTGTATTATCTAACTAATAAGTTGCAACCTTTTTAGTCTGATGAAGACAAAAACCATTGTCGAAACGTTACCGATGGATTAAAACGTATATTTACCAGAACAACAGTGTCCTTATTCCCACTAAATTTACCTATAAGGAAGTCTCTAAAATTCAACCAGCAATAAATACTTCAATAAATGAATCAACCAATCCTTGTGTTTTAGTTTATGGTAGACATGCTCCATTATCAGGAAAGTTTTATAATCAATTTCGTACTGATCTAGTGGATAATGCTAAAGATATGGTACGACCAGATTTTGTTCCTGAATATTAAAGGTTTAAAGGAAGTTTTTGTAGACATTAAAAAGAGATTACATGAAGCATATTTAAAGAATCAGAAAACGTATAATCTGCGTAAAAGATATGCAGAATTCTTTGTTGGTGATAAAGTTTCTCGTAAAAATAAAGTACTTTCTGATGCGGCAAATAAATTTACTCCAAAATACATTCTTTCAGTAGTTAAGAAAAAGTATTCTAAAGTTGCGTATGAACTCTGTAATGCTGATGGTACTAAAGCTGGTAAATGGCACATTAAGAATTTAAAGCCACATTTTGAATATGTTTCAGATGATATCACAAATGCCTCAAGTAGTGAACAGACAGATTAATTCATGAATTTGTTTTGTACATATTCCAGTCCTTTAAGTAGTATTCGTTTTTCCAGATTTTGACAATTATGTATATATTTAATTTTTAGAGTAATAAGATATTTCACATAATGTAAGTAAGATTCTGATCTTAAGAGTTTATACTGTATTTCAAATCATAGAAAATGTTAGTGAGTTTTTTGCAAGTTTTTGTTTGCTAGACTTATCTATATTGACCTTTTTCTGATGTAGACTTAATTATTTATTATCGATTTGATTTCCTTTAAAGGACGGGTTATACACGAAGTTATCAAGAATTAAACAATATGAGCATAAAATAAGAATAGTTTGTTTGATTATTTTTAACTTGATGTTAAGTTTTTACTATAAAAAAAATCGTCTTGCTAGGAATCCTATTTTTTCCTATGGAGGGAGGCAATGTAACATTTGCACTGTCTAACGCCACTGCAAGTTACAGAGGATTTATTGATTTGAAAAACCGTGTATTTCTCATTAAAAACTTACCCTTATTTGGCATCCTCAATGATCAAATGCTGTGAGTTTGTTTACATTTTCAGTCTGATTTTGATCACGCCATTTTTATTCCGTAAATAATTTTTAGGTGCACCAAAATTATTTACTATATTTATTTCCTTGAAAGGCCTTGTTTGCCATTAAAAATTTGTAACTTAAATAAGAAAAATTTATGAAATATTTTAGGTTAGTGTTTGTTTATAAACTGCAACCTTGAATCAGCTGAAACGTTTCTGGTTAGGTATTTGACACTGAAATAAATTGTAAAGAGAGCGGCATAATTTTTAGGTTGAAAATCACGTGATTATTGAATAAGTTATTTGTTGTTATGTATAAAAAATTATAGTAATGTTTTGATATTTACATTATTAGAGATATGAGAAATGGCTGATATGAGTTGGTCATATTTTTAACATAGATAATAGAATATATATATTACTTTTGAAAAGTACAGTGCATAATTTGTGAACAGCCGAATTTATACTGAACCTGATTTTCAAACTCAGTATAAAATGCAAAGTTGCACCTGATTAAGATGACAATCAGCTGATCATCAGCTATTGTCTGTTTAGTTTCTTTTACATAGTTTTGCATAGGAAATTTTGAATTTCCCTCCGAAAAGGCATTTCCTGTAAATTGAAAAATTCGAGAATTTACTCGAAGCCAAAATTTGTTAAAGGAAGGGGTAGAGCTTCCGGTTAAAAATTTTGATGAGCCGCCATGTTCTGGCTGGAGACATTGTAATGTTCAATTGAACACATAAGTGTAAATTTTGTAATGAATTACTGAATTTTTTAGTGGTTACCCTTTACTATTTTAAAGGTAAGAAGTGTATTTAAAATGTAGATAAACTTTTATTAGATTAAAATTCTTAATTTTAATAAAATTTAGAGTTATTTAAATCAACTATTTCATGCCATAATTTTGAGAACCATGTGGTACTGGGGTGATGAGACTGTGCTCTAAACCTGTGTTCTCTAATGGGGGGATATCACAGTCTAATGCAAATCCTAGTAAATTTTGGATTTGATTTATAGTAAAAATTGGGCTGTTTTATTTTTGTCCATAGAGACAGAGTTTAGGGTTTAAAATAACTTTTTTTAAAATTAAATAAGTAGAGGGTTGCAAAAGCTTACGATTCAGTTTTTATAGCGCATTCGTTCTTTTGTTATAGGGTCTTAGATTAGAGTCCTAGGCTGAAAGTCTAGGCCATGATTTTAAACCAGAGTTTGACAATGAATACGATGATTTTGATCGGGCTTTCGTTAATCATGCTCGGCTAAGGTAGCTGTGCCCGTCCGGGTTGATTGTTCGTCCTGGGAGAACCACTAACAAGTGTAGTCCAGATGCATCCATATCATTAAGCAGAGACATGGAGAAATGGAGAAATAAAGGTGAGATCAGTCCATTATAATTTTTTTTGTGATTGGCATGAGGTTTCCATAATTAATAATAAAAGGAAATTACAATTTTTTTTTAAATTAAAATAAAATTAATTTTAATTAATATATGGTTAGCATAAAGAAAATAAAATTTAATCTTTTCCTTTTTACATAGGTACTTTAAAAATTAATATTTGTAAACTATAACTCACGAGTTACAGGTAAAATCTTTAAATATATTTTTTTAATGCGTCAGGTAAAGTAAAAACTTAGTCTTTAAGATTTAGTTTATAGAAATACAATCAACCAGTTTTTTTTAAATATATAGAAATTCATCTTTAAATAAGTGATACTTTCTGAAGACATAAATTTTTTTAGTTAAATGCACATGGAATTTTTGTTTTAAAGGATTTTTAAATAAAATCTATTAGTAATAGAAAACAACAGTTCTTTTTATTTTTGAAGATACATACCAAGAGATTTTGAATAATATTAAGCTACTTTTCTCAGCTTATGTATCTGATTAATTTTTTTGAAAGCTGAGTGGCGTCCAAATATTAAAAACCAAAGTATATTATAATTTTGTTTTAATATCGCTACAACTTACAAGATCAAAAACAAATCTCACGAACATAACCTAGAGAAGTAAATAGACTGAGCTTAACTCCCTCTTTTACGGCGACAGCGTACTAGTCACAGATATACCTCTATAATTGTCACGTATATCTTTCCTTCGTTTTTTATGTATTTGTTCCATTTAAATATTTTTGGAAAAGATTCCGTAATCTCCAAAACAGTTCTTCAGTGCCATATTTAATAAGTTTGGCTGGGATATTTCCGGGTCCGGCAGATTTACCGCTTTTTAAGTTTGTGCACACGTTTTTGACCTCAGAGATTGTGAGGGGTACTGGAGATCCCATCGTTCTAATTATATTGTCTCTTGCGTCTTCCTTGAATTCTGCTCTATCTTCAATAAAAATTTTTTAAAATCTCATCCCATTCTTTGTCTGGTATTGGTGAAATGATATCTCTACATGTTTCATTTTTAATCGATCTTATAGTTTTCCAGCTTTCGGTACTTCTCCTACCTCCTAAGTAAGAATCTATTTTCTGGCACTTTTGCTTCCATGAGTGATTTTTCTTATCACTGATCATTCTTCTCACCTTTGATTGCGCGATTTTGTATTCTTCTCTGCTTCTATCTGTCTTTTGGGATAAGTAGGTGTGATATAATTTCCTTTTTTCCTCTATTTCTCTTTCAATCTCAGCATCCCACCAGTATGGTTGTCTTCTTTTAGAAGTTTCTTCCACTAATCCTAGTGCTTCTTTTGCAGCTTGATGGATGCTTAATGTAATACATTCGTATTCCTCATCTGGGGTTTCACCTGAACTTGTATTAAGTTTTTCTTTCAGTCTCTTTTTGTAAAAGTTTTTTACGCTGTCATGTTCTAGGCTAAGTAGATTATATTTACAGTGATCAATTTCTTCAATCACTGTTGTTGATGCAGGCTTCGGCCTTGATAAGGAAAGAGAATTTTGTACTCCAGAAAATAGTTCATGTTGATCCACGCTATGTTCTGACATCTTGAATTTTTAGTTTTGTCTTTTGTTTAGTGATAAGATAATCAATGACGGATTTCAGGTTTTGTGAGGGTTTGGTCCAGGTATATTTGTGTATTTCCTTATGTTGAAAAAAACCGTTTTGGATTTTTAGGTCTAATTGCTCTCATACCGTAATTAGCCGGTTTCCATTGTTAACAACATTTTCTCCATATTGGCCAACTGTCAGCCAACTCCCAATATGACAATTTATCTAGATGTACTTACTGCTGATATTTCGTTGTGTATTTCTTCAAAAAATTGTCTTTTACGGCTACATTTGCATCGTCATTATACGCATAGATTCCAAAAATCGTCTCATTCCTTTTATTGTTATATTCATTTTAATTAGCCTTTCCTTTACTGCTTCCCAGTTGGTGATAAATTTTCTAAATCTTTTGTTGACCAAAATTTTAAATTTACCTCTGAAAAATCGTTTAAAACTGACAGATACGTCAAAGTCCATGAGACAGCTAAATAGATTAAATTAAGCCTTACAACTGATATTTAAAACATTTTTTGATATATCTCTTAGTTTTTGAAATATTGAGGGGTTCCGGTCTTCTTTCCCCAGCCTGTATATATTATTTATATGTTAAATTTAATTTTTACAGGGTTTTAAGCTAAAAGTATTTTGGCACAATCAAAGACGATGTAATCGATGATGTTAGTTACGCAGAATTTCAAAAGTTGTGGTGATTTTGATATAAATTAGTACGATTGATAAACTTAATAAACATAATATTTTTTAGGAAAGTTTGATTTTAGTTTTGAGTGGACAACAAGTGTCCCTTTCTAACAGGTTGTCATGCTTTAGAAGCGTAATTACATTCCTTTAAATAAAAATTGTTAAATTTAGTTTTTATCAAAATTAAAATATTTGTATGCGTCCTTAATTTTAATTTATCTGATACGGTTAAGTGGTTTTAGGAGTCCTTTTGGGTTCTTTTTTATACTAAGGTTCCTTTTGAGTCTGCCTATAAAAACGAGTGATAACTTGGATTTTTTCGTTTTGCAGAATGATAAAAAAAAGTTTTAAAGTTGGCAAAGTCGGCTTTTTGTTTAAATACAGAGATTTGGCTCATAACAAAATCGTAGTCAGTCTGGTTTGGTCCATGTGTACGTTTTCTCTGTGGCAAAAATTAATAAAAAATCGGTTTTTCCAGAAGGCAAAAATCGCCTGTTACCCAGGATTAATAAATTTTTGCTTGGCGAGAGACTCTTGTTGTAGCTGGAAAAGTTCATTTGTGTGAAGGATCTCTTGCACGCTTTAAGCGGCTCAGAAAAGTGAAAGTGACACGTGGCTAGCTGACTCAGCACTTCCATTGGGTAAGGCACTACTTTTTATGTATATATTGTTCTTAAAAACAAATGTGAATACATTTTTTTTCCTCATAACGTAGGTTTTGAGGTTAGAAATTGTGATAGTTTTGGCTGGAAAATATTTGTTAGTACGTTGTTGGTCTTTGTAGTCAGCAGTGCGAGTAATTTGGGTTACCAACAACAATCCCATTTAGAACAATTAAATAAAACCCTCTTCCTGAACCGTAGAGGCAGTTGAGATTGAGCTTGGAAATTGAAGGTGGAGTAGAAAAGTTTTGGGCTTCTGGGATCGGTTCCGAGAGGTAAATAAATATTTTTTAATAAATTCTTCTTCCACAGTTATTAATATTTGAGGGATTAAACGTACTACAGCGACTGGCCAATATTACTAAAATTTTTGTATATAGATTTTCTTCTCTCTCTATCATTTTAGCTCACACATATACTATCCTATAGAAGTGTGAGCTATGGTGATCCTAATTTTTTTTAGTTTTGTTAACTTTTTATACTTTGTCTGTTTGAGAGGCTGTTTGGGAAATAAAGTTTGTCCTTTTATGGAGTGCAGGAACACTGTACGAGAACTTTCTAAGGACATTGTAGAATTTTGCAACTGTGTTCGTTCCGCACTCAAACAACATCCTTGAGTTTGGCTGCAGGCCATGACTGTGTCAGCTTTAGGACCCTACAGACTCTCAGATTCGTAAATTCTTTTGTATACAGTACTTCGGGGAATTTCCCATAAAAGGGTACCTCGCCTGCATTTATTGCGGCATGGGTGTTACTAGAGGGGCAAGGTTCACTCCTCCCACCCATTACCTTCCTTCTTCTGAATCCTGTGTTATGGGGCCACCACATAGTTCTTTCCTATACTTCATTTTCCTATTTTTTTTTGTATGTTTGTATGTTTTATGTATTACTTTGAACTTATAGATTAGTAATTTGCTATTATGGAATCCTGTAGTGCGTTCAGTCCTGTATTTAACTATTTTATAGCCCTTCGGTTACCAAAAACATTTGTGGTTATAAACTAAACAACTATAAATCTTAAATATTATTTATTATAAAATAGAATATAAAGATAATAAATAAAAACTAAAATTTGGCTAATGGGAATTTATTTCTTGTTTTAGAACCATCACTTAAGGGAAACTTGAGGGGGAACTATAATAATAGTTAGGGACATTTGTAAGGTTGACTTAAGGGATCCCTTTAAGGGTTACTTAAAGAAATATTTTAAGGGATACTTGGGAGTGCGTTCGATTATGCACTTCAATTATTTATTAATTTTTGAAGCTATTTTATTTTATTTTTTTATTTTGTTTTCTTTTCCACATGAAGGTGTGTAATGAAGTAGAAATTTTTTCAATAAAAATAATTTTATAATTATTTTTAGTAGTACGATTCGTTCACTTTGATGTACGTCTGAGGAAGTAAATTTATATTTTTCTAGCAAGCGAACAAGTCAATATAGCAATCGTTTCGCAACTTGAATCTTAGTCTTTTTTTGGTTTTATTTTCGTATTCTTTGTTAAACTACTACAGTCATCAACAGATTTCAAGTTATCAAATAACTTTCTTTTCATAAAGCGATAAAACTTAATAAAGTAAAAATACCGAATCATTCAATAACTTTAATTTATTGGCTAAACCTTTAACGAAGGATGACATAGGAGTTGATTTATTTTACTTTATTTTTTTTTGATCGTGTAAATAAAAGTTAATAACATTAAATGTGAATAGTTAAAAATTAAATAGGGTTTCTAAGATTGAAAAGACTGACACCTTGTTTTATTTTTAGGGTTTTGGTTCCCGGACAATTTTTTTCTTCTTGGATTTTTTTTTTCATCCTGGATTTTTTTCTTTCTAAATTTTTCTGGGAAAACTACAATTTTCTTTCCCGTTATGTTATGCTGGTTTGATTGTAACTATCAGTTTCAAATCGGACAACCTACCCAATCTTGGAAAGACGCCAGTCTTTTGCTTAGACTAATTTCTTTGGATCGGACTTCAACATTTCCATCTACTGATTTTTGGAATTCCATGGGGGCAGTTTTGACTCATCTTATCGTATGCAGCTAAGTGGTTATTATTCCAAACAAATCAAATAAAGAGGAAACGTAAATTCGTAACGCAATAACTTAAAATAAAAACTTTTAAGAACTAACTTAAATTAAAATATTATGAACTAACCTAAGACTATGAGAACTTTTCAGATAAAGCTTAACTCAAGTTCATGATTACTCTTGCGAACTAAATTAACACAAGGTAAATTTTCTACTATAGTTAATTTTAGGATTTATTATTGTGCGGCCATGCGGATTATGTTGACATAAATCGTGCGCAATATTTTTCTAGATTTAGATAACGCTTTAGTTGTGCTTATATTCGTAAATACTCGCCTTATTTATTTAAAAATAGTTCGGCATTAATCGAATTCCAAACTCAGATTTTGTTGAATCTTGTAAATAATTATTTCGACTTTTGTAAAAAAAACCCGATCTGTATAATTACTGTTTTATTTCGACTTTACAACTGGGATAGCTATGAATGAATTTTTCGTTTATCGCAAGACCGACTGTGCTTTCTTAATTTGAGTACAGTCAGTCTCAAAATAAATTACATCAGCTGGTGTGTCTATTTGGAGTAAATTACGTGGCGCCTATAAATTTAACCGACTCCATTCTCGCTGTCTTAAAGCTAGCGGCCTCCAAATATAGGCAATCTAATGCATTGAACTTGTTTCATAAATAAGTTAAAACCCAGTGAAAAGAGAACCTTAACTTTTCGACTAAATTCTTAATTTGCTAAGCAAACATCTTAAAACACAAAATACTTCCTAACTACTAATTAGATTATACTAACCTATAAACAGGGTGACCCAAAAGCCTAAGACCCCCCTAATATCTACGAAATCAAAATAAACAGAGAAGTCAAATTTCACATACTTAGATGGTTTGCAACAATTATCTTTTTTGATGCTAATATTCCGACTAGTCATTAAGGGGACGTAGCTATGCCGGCGACGTTACTTTTTTAAATAAAATACCCTGTGTATTTTTGCAATTTTGAATAAAGCTTTTTTTTCTGTTTCCAAAAATACCTACTATGCTACGTTTTTATGTAACGGTTTTTAAATAAAATGACAAAACCTTTTTATTAAGAGCAATTAGTTAACCAATAAAACCCTTTGTCTACATCACTCTTTTGTTTGTTTTTGTCATTTTATTTAAAAACTGTTAGAGAAAAAGGTACATTATTATAATAGGTAGTTTTGGAAACAGAAAGACAAGGTCTATTCCAATTTGCCAAAATATGGAGGGTATACCGGGTGTTTTAAATTGAATGGCCTATTGGATTATTTTGGAAACTATACAATAGAAACTTTTAAAACTTTCTATTCTTACATACTTCCATGTAAAGTATATTTACAAAACACTTTCATAGTTGCGGTGTTGCCATTTGCAGAAAAAGTTGGCAACAACTTTTTTATTTTAAAAGAAACACCCTGTATATTTTTCGATTCTTTATGAACATTTTATGTAGAAAAATTTATGTAATTTTTTTCAACAATTGTTTTTTTTTTGCACAATTTCTTTCCAAGATGGGTATAAAACCAATTTGTGCAATGGAATTTGTTGTAAAATTTTAAACAATTGTGCAACTGTTATGTTTGTACAATGCTATAATAATATTGTACAGGCCTGTTTAAAAAATGTCACATATTTTTGCACAATTTGTTGTAATTTTGCATTAGGTTTTTTAAAATGTTGGAAATATTGCACAATTTTGTGCAAAGTATGAAAATTTTTTTATACAATAATGTGTAATTTTCTTATTCTGTTTTGTGCATTATAAAAGATGTGTGTATTTTTTTTACATTGTAGTGTTATATTTTGCAGTTAAATTTTTATTTTTACCACAAAAAATTTAATATATCAATATAATATATTATATATTTTACAATAAATAATTTTAGTTACGCCCAAATTGCACAATTTTGTGCATATATTTCCTACAATTTTATGTACAAAATTTAACAATTAAATAAAAAGTATCCCTGAATGTGTACACAATATTGTAGATGTTTTTTTTTAATTAGGTTAATAAAATGATCACGTTAACTTATAATTTTAACTGCAATTACATATAATTTTGCTTTTTGTTTTAATTTTTGTTTATATATTTTTTGTATATATTTTAAAAAAACGCTTTATTGCTTTTTATAACAAGCACCAAATGTTTAGTTTTTATTTGACAAAAAAATATTAAACTAAAAAATCACTTGTTAAAAGACCCTTATTTTCGTTTTTCTTATGAGTACAAACAATTTTAACACATTAGTTTATTAAATTATTTAACCAATATGATTATGCTTAATGTATTAACCTGAACGTAAAATATATCTACTTAAAGATTCTTGTTTGCTGGGCTTCCATTGTTCGGATTTTCCATTGTTTGGGAATCCCAGAAGGCAGCGAAGACAAAATAACTGCTTGTCAGCTAAAAAAAATAGCACTAAGTTTAACGGACATTAAAGGATTTCTATGTAATAGCAAATTATTCTGACTGATATTCTGATAACCTTTAAATAAAGGTTACAGTTTTATAGATACCACATTTGTCAAAAAACTGGCTTTATTTTCCAGATATGCCATTGCAAAATATGCAAAATAAAAACTAAAAAAAAAAATGTTAAAATATAAAATTTTAGTATCGGCCGTTATAAAAAAGCGCAGTTCAGGCCAAAAGTAGCTTAAGCGATGAGTCACAAGGTGAAATTTTGTAAATAGTTTTATTTGGTCCAGACGCCCAATTTTTTCTCTGCGAAAATTCTTGAAAGTAATTCCTAAGAGAGTGCGCGGGCGCAGAAATGTTTTGAGCTTCAGACTGGCTAAACCAAGCCAATTTTGGGGACAATGTTGTCATCTACTTTCAAACACATTTGATAAATCACAGTTTTACTGTTGCTTTTTTTATCTTGTAATTAATAAGAAGAAAAAGTAACCGAAAAGAATAGGTGACTATTAAATACTCTATAAAATATTTCACACTTAAAAAAAAACAAATCATCTTGCACAATTGTTGAAAAATTTTGCACAATTGTACAAAAAGTTAAAAATGGCGGGATGAACGGATTTAATAATTTTCGGACAATTGTAAAGAATTTTAAAATTTCCAATTTGTCTAATTGTCTAAAAATTAATAAAATGGCGGGATGCACTTAACTAACAATTAAAACAAAAAGGAAACAAAAAGTGGAAGAAAGGGAACGTCCTTAAATAACCCCCCCCCCTCCCCCCTCCTAACGTATTTACAAGAAAAAAACACATTAAAAAAACATTGTGTGTAACGCAAGGCCAAGCCCCCCTCGCCCCCCTAGAGCGTTATGTAATTTAACGAGAGGCCCAAATCGCTGAAAATATTTGCAAAATTGTTTGAAAAGATAACAAAATTTAAAGTATGGAATGGATTTAATACTTAAAAAAAACGAAACATATTGTCTTGCATACTGTTGAAAAATTTTGTACAATTCCTGGAAAATTTTGCACAATTGTATAAAACTTATCAAAATGGCAGGAAGCGCTTCCTTAATGGTAATTGTTTAAAAAGATAACAAAATAGTATGGGTTGCACTCTTGGACGCATTTTACGCTATAAAATAAAAACAAAACATTGGTAGTACTTTTTTAAAGTTGTTGGAAAATTTTGCACAATTGTTGAAAAAGGAAGCCAAACGGCGGGATGCACTTGATGCACAGTTGTGTTCAACTTTATTTATTTTATAGTTTTCTCAACAAGATCCAACAAATATACCTTTTAGGAACCTACCTCAATACCTACCTATATAGTTCCACTTTCTTTGTTGTTATTATTCCAAAGAAAATATATCAACTCTACTCAAAAGCTTGAGACATATGTGTAGTAATTTACTTACCCCGAAATCTCTCTTTGACGACTGCAAGTAGGCACCCAATCCCCTAGTTTTTCGAGAACTAATTCCACAAAATCCATGGAATCCATTACACATTTAACGTTGACAGAAGAACTTATCAATAATTGGCACTAACCTTGTACTAATCACCTCACTGACCAGCTAAAACACAAATTTAAACTTACAGAACACCGAAGGAAGTCCCTAAAACGACATTTATCGAATCAATCCGACGACCGATTTCAACAATCTAAATTTATTACACAATGGGCTTTTCCACAACGCTGCTGAGATTAATTGTACTGTTGTGTAACATTTTTACATAAAATAAGTTACACAATCCAATTGGAAAAATTAAAGCAGATTTATTCGTTTCTTTGAACAATTATATTTCTGCACAATCTCAGTTGCACAGCGTATTGAAAATTGTTGCATGGAGATTTTTCTCTGTGTATCGTCTTACCTTCAATTGTTTTTAAAATATTAACAGGTGAAAATTGATAATTTGTAACTTTAACAGGTCGTAACATCAAAACTTATCTTAGCTTTTTACAAGCTATCGCTTTAGACTACTTTTAGATTTAAACCAGGGTTAAATTAACCTTGAAATATTTTAACCCTAAACTAATTCTAAATAGTATAAAATAGCTTTTAAAAACCAAGATAGGAATGTAGAAACCATTTTGTTCTAACGGTTTTGATGTTACGAACTCTTAAAGTTACAAAATGTCAATTTTCATCTGTCAATATTTTAAAAACGGTTGAAGGTAGGTATAGGACATATGATGTTCTTAAGTTTTTTGTAAAATTCAAAAATGCAAAATTATACAGGGTATCTCTTTAAAATAATAAAGCTGTTGCCAAGTTTTCCCGTAAATGGCAACACTGCAACTATAAAAGTATTTTATAAATATACTGTACATTGACGTATTTAAGAACAGAAAGTTTTTATTGTATAGTTTCCTAAATAATCTAATAAGCCTTGAGACACCCGGTAAATATCATTTAAAAAAGTAACGTTGCCGCCTTAGCTCCGGTCCCTTAATAATAATAAATTTTACAAAGACAAATAAATTTCACAAAATTTCACACACAAGCTACAGGATTTCACAAAAATTTTCAGATTTTTTCAAAATTTTACAAAATTTCACAAACATTTCACAGAATTTCACAAAAATTTTACAGAATTTCATAAAAATTTTACAGAATTTCACAAAAACCGAACTGAACCGAACCAAATTTCACAAGTGGTTTAGCCCTCGGGTAACATTTTGTAATTTTTACGATAACCAACCCCAATCTAGAGAAGTACTAGCAGGTTAATGGCGAGGTTAATGGTTTTAACAGAAAATTAGTTAAATAAATGAAATAAATAAAATTCTAAACATTAGGGCGGAATGTTATTGGTCGGATTTTTGCCAATCAATCGGACAACTTCGGATCGAAACTCTTTGTCTGTTGTGCATTAGAAAAACAAAAATATCTGTTGCCCTCATCTTCTTTATCATATTGAACATGAGACCAAACAGTATTTTTAGAAGTGAGACAGCTAAAGAGTTCACCTTAGCAGGTGCATCGATTTTGTTCTACACTTTTTTGGTTATTTGTTATATTCAAATAAATAAAATTCTTGTAGATATTATATAGGGTGTTTTGGACCGTTTTGCCACTTAATTCTTGTTATCGTTATTCTTCGTCGGCACAGTAGCGACTTGCTGTTATTTTTAATAGGAATAGCAAGGCGCTGTATTTACAGAAGATAAAAGTTGTACTCGAGGTTGTACTTATTGTTATTTTTTAGCATATTTAACCATTTCTAAAATCTAATTTCTTAAAAATTTTACCTTATTAGGTAACTAGGTACATTTTTGGTTTTTGATGAAAAATCCTTTCTGGATGCACTAAGGGGGGCCCTAGGAACCTGAATCCGCGACCGGAGAAACGTTTTTTTTTATTTTTTGAATTTTTTTGAGTTTTTATTTTTATTTTTTGTGTTGCTTTGAGTCTGTTTACGTTAGGGTGAGGTAATTAAGTAAAAAATAAAAAATGAAAACATTTTAAAAAAACGCCAAACGCAGATTCGCGGTCTTTCGGACCCCCCAATTTTTAGTCTTAAAAACCAAAAATAGCAGAAACCCGTATACTAAAATCTCTTATGTCTTATTTAAAGCGACTAAATTACTTGTTTGGCTAAAATGGATATTTTTATATGGACCAATGAAGAATATGCACCGACCAAGTCAAATATCTAATTTGATTGGGTCAAATAATTTTACGTGATATATATTATGTACAAAAATATTTTCTATTGGAAATAAAAACCAAGAAAGAAAGAATTTAAAAAAATCCTATTTGTATATTTATTTATAAACAAAACTTAATTTAGTTGTTTCAAATAAATTTACTGAAGAATATTAAAATTATCAATTTATATAATTGAAACAATTATTTAGTAAATCTGAGCATTAAAAAAAAATAAAAAGCAATTGAGTGGCTTTAAAAAAATTAATTATTTAAGTATACGGTAAACAATTTTTTTTAAATATTATTATTGCCAAAAAAATTTAAACATATAATTTATTTAATTCGCACGTACAATGTTTTTTGTCGTAACAATAATAATAATAAATAGATTTGTTTGATCCAAACTAGAATTATTTAATCTAAATATTTTTTTCAAATAAATTGGTTTATTTGATTTAACCAAACACTTTTTTCTGTGTGGGGCAAAAAAAAACTGACAAATTTTTTTTAGTTATAACTCTTGAAATATGCTATTAATTTTATTGGAAAAAACTGAAATTTGCAGGGAAATTATTAAAACTTAAAGCAAAAATAATATTTGTCCGTCATCTTTATTTTAATTTTTCTTAGATTTTTTTTTATATAAAAAGTCCTATATCTGCCACGTACGAAAGTGGTAGGATTATTAAAATCACGTGGATGGTTCCTGATAAATAATTTTTTGTTTTAACCATTGTTCTACAGATTATACGATTACCTTTTGCATTCTGTCTGCATTCACTTCCTAATAAATTATTTTATTACTCAACCAAAAAAATTGATTGCTCTTTAAAGACTTAGACAAAAACATTATTTCTAATATAAGTTTTTTCTCCTGTTTGCCCTTTAATTATTATCAAAAGCAGCATATTTTTTTCTAGTGGGGGAGGGTAATTACCACGTAAGCCAGGAACACGATATCTTTGTTTATTGGGCGCTGCGGCCCAAGCGTGCCGAATTATAGGGGCGCCAAATCGGAGCTCTAAAAGCGCCAAATTGTACATTTAGGAGCGTCGGATTAAAGATGTATTAAGAAGTATAAGCCTATGTGCTCCAATTTATTGTTTCGCCCAGGCCACCTAAATATCTAGGTCGGTTATGCTTTAGTTACTCAATATATAAATAATTTATAAATTCACAGCATTTTAAGTCATAAAACATATTAATATTTTTACAGCAATAAATTCAAGTTTTGGTGTCGGCAAAAATTAGGGTTCTCTTTAAATTTAATAGGCAGTATAGTTTTAAACGTTATAAAACTATCATTTGTAAAACGATATTTAAGGTAAATGTTGTGTTTTTGGGAATTTCGACAATTTTTCAAAAAGTGCTATTTTTAAGCATGTTTGACATAAAAACTCCTGCACAATTTTTGTAAAAATATCAGCTTTTTTGAAACACGTTTCTTAATATAATTAATTCTAGTGGAGGATCAAAATCTCTCAAAAAACAGAGAAATCACAGGTACACAAATGAAAATTGCATCCTAAATCCAATGTTTCTTTTACATAGCATTACTTTGTTTTACATGTTTGAATTTGTTCGGTTCTCCACAATATTTTTTTAAATAATTTTGTTTAGTTTTAATAAAAAATGAGCAATAAATAAGAATAAAAATAAGTAGTAATATTTAAAAAAATATATTTAATCTTAAGACCAATTTTTAATTTTTTTTAAATAAAACGCTAATTTTGGTATTTTTTTGCACAGGTCGATGTAAAGATAATATAAAAATTTAAGCTTATTATGATTCAAAAAATAAAATAATTTTTATAAGAAATTAAAATCACCACTAAACTGTTCAGGAGGGAACCAAATAATCCAAAAGTTTTAAAACTTTTAAATTTAAATTTTGGTGAAAATCTCATTTTTTATTGACAAATATTAAAATATTTCTTGAGATTGTTATGAATTAAAGTTAAAACAAAATTGTCCTACATAATATCGTTTTTGAAATATTTGACAGCAAAGTACTATTTTTTCCTAACTTACTTTGGAGTCTTTAAACACCATGCTAAGTTATATCAAAGTCACCCAAAAATTGAATATTTTAAAATTGACTGCCCGAGTATAAAAATAGGAGTCGGTTCTACCATTTGATTTAAAAAGTCTTTAACCTTAAAATCGCGTCGGGGTTGGTTATTATGAGATCTATTTGTTACAGTGCCAGATGAAGTATCCATTGGTTCTGGTCGACCGATGGGCCAGGTTGTTAAACATGGGCCTATTTATTGGTAATCGCGGTGCAAATCCGCTTGGTTCATTTTGAAAAGTGGGTGTATTTTGGCCCTATCTTCCAAAGCTAAAAAATTGATTATTTCGTGTCGGAAAACATGAGTGTATACGCAACTTTATTACCCCTTTTCTAAATTATTTTCCGTCTTTTAATAAAAAGCTAATGCCATACAAATTCAAAAATTTGGCACCAAGCTACAATGCGCGTAGCAGTGACATGCGCAATAGACACAAACTCATCTCTTTGCCGGGTTTGAAGCAAGTCCATGTGTAAAAATATCCGTAAAAAAAGTTCAATATTTCTATTAAAACTCAACATAAAATTCTAATTATCCAACTATTCAGTGAACAACAACCTAGCTTTTACGTGGAACGGAAAAAGAAGCAAGAAGAAGCAGGCCCGCTGGCTGGAAGACACCGTCGAAGATTCCTTCACTGTCAGAACAAGGTAGGTGCCATTTTTCTTATTTGCGATTTTGTATGGCGCTCGGACTGTAACTACAATATTTGGGAAAGTTGCCTATAGTATACAGTCCACTAAAGTAATCGAGAAAATATAATTTTTTACCCAAAATTCACCTCTTTACACACACATTTTTGATCCTATCGAGCCAAATAGGGCACTTGGGTCAGTAATTTTCTATTTTCCAAATATTAAGAAATCTTTCGATTCTTTTCCGGTCGCCATAATTGGGAGGCGCGTAGTAACCAATTGTACCCCATCTTCATTTCGGCAGGTTTCCCTGCCACAGAACGGCGCGATCTCCGAATTTCACTTTAAAGGTTGTTGTTGTTTACAAAATTTTAATTCCGAAATAAGTAGGTTCATAAAAATGCAAATTATTCAAAAAAGACCTACAAGTAAATAATAATCAATTAAAACGATATCTTTTCGGCTCGCGCGACCAAAAGAATATTAGTGCATTTTAGTACATACGGTGTATACAGAGTTCAAGTGATCAGTGAATCAAAAAAAAAAAAATTGCATTGTTTTTTTAGATTTATTATTTACAAGTTTATCAGGTTTTTAGCAAATTTTCTTAATTTATTACACTAAAAACATTTCAAATATTTACAACGGCTGATAAAACAACAAAAACCCTAAATAACAGAAATTATTACGGCAGCACAATTAGCAAAAACCGATGTTTCAAAACATTCTTTATTTAAAATACAGTTTGAAACTTTGGAAGAACATTATTCAGATTTTAAATTTTTGCATAACGACCTCATTGGGCTCATAGGGACGGATGAGGAGTTCACTAGTGAGGATGCAGTAAGACAAGGTTGTGATAGCTATTATTTTTCAGCAAAGGAGATTTACTATGAGTTGTTTCCAACTCCAAAAACGTCTTCTTTGACTCCCTACGCTCCGTCAGTAGAACCTCCTCCTTAAAATCTGTTTTCTGATCAGCTTAAAATGACTATTCAACCCTTTAACGGTCAAATATGGCCTACGTTTTACGATCTTTTTTTATCCATGTGTCATAATGTCACAACGATTTCTGATGCCACAAAATTTCGTTATTTATTAACTTTGCTACAGGGTGAACCATTAAATTTAATCAAATCATTGCCTGTAACAGACAGCAATTATTCTATCGCTTTCCAGATCTTAATAAAAAGATATCAAAATATACGCCTTTTAGCTGCAACTTATTGGAATTCAGTAACACAAGTTTTTGCAATAAAAACTAGTCAAAACTCAAAAGATTTAAGGCATATTCTAGATGCTTCTAGTGAAAATTTGCAGGCACTCAATGCCCTAAATTTTGACACCCAAGGGTGGGATTTTCCTTTGTTTAATAAATTATTGTCAAAAATTGATACGCCTATTAGGTCAGCTTTTGAGGTTAGATTTGCAGACAAGGAGATTCCTAGTTACAATGATTTATTTACCTTTTTGGAAAGACAATGTAAAGCATTAGAATCGGTTCAGTACGTTCCGATAACCTAACTCATATTTTAATAAATTTTCGAAACCTTCAGGATCTGGATTCAGTGGTTCTAGGACTCAAAATACACAAAACAATATTTATAAAAATTCTTTCTTGACAAATACGCTTCCGCAAACAAGAAATAATTATCAACAAAATTCTACAAGAAATTCTATGCAAAACTCAAACCATTTTAATCAAAAACAATGAGCGATTTTCTTACAAAAAACTCAAGCAGATCGTATTTCTTATCTAAAACAAAATAACGTTTGCCCTAACTGTTTAAGGACAAATCATTTTTTACTAAAAGATTGCTTATCACCTTACAATTGAAAGGGGTGTGGCTTGCGCCACCATACTTTGGTTTGTGACGTCACCAATCGTCCAAACTCTACACAATCAACCAATTTGCAAACTTCTGCATATATTTCACATATTCAACCTTCTATGCAACAGCCAATTGGCACCTTGTTGCCCACAATCAATAAACAAATTCAAAATTCAAGTAATTCAACTTACAACTCTCCTGCGATCATGCAAGATGAATCAGCCAATCCAACCAACCAAACGTAAATTTATGCACATCTTTTAACCCAAACTTGCAAAGCACTGTTTTGCTATCTACCACGAAATTGGAAATCCTAGATGCAAGAGGAAACTATCAAACTGTAAGAGCAGTACTAGACTCCGCTAGTGAAGCTTGCTTCATCAGTGAAACCTGTCTAAACAGGTTGGGTCTATCAAGAAAACAATTTTCGATCCCTATCATGGGGGTAAATCAATCATCTTCGGTCACAAAAGGCATTACAAACGACATTATCAAACCTTTAGGAAAAATGCATCCTACCTTTTCTTTTAGTGGCTTTGTTGTGCAAAAATTTTGTTTTACTTTGCCAAGTATTCAACTTAATGATGATAATGAATCGAACCGAACCGAACCGAACCTACCATTGGGTGATCCAGAATTCTATAAACCTGCATCTATCGACCTACTTCTAGGCGCCGAAATCTACGCCCAAATTATAATATCTGGTCGAGTTTCTGGGTGTCCTGGACAACTCATAGCTTTAGAAACCGAATTCGGATGGGTCCTTCTAGGAAAAGCAGAGCAAAATTCATCATTTTCTCAAAGTTTTCCAAAATTCAAAAACTATTTTACTACGTTCAAAAACTCCCTAGGATCCTCAATGAGAAAATTCTGGGAACTAGAATCTATTGCACAAAAGATATTTATGTCCTGAGGAAAAAAAGGCCGAAGAAATCTATAAAAAAACCGTATTACGTGATTGCACAGGTCGTATTATGGTAGCAACATTCCGAGCCTGACTTAGGTGATACTTTTTTAGTAGTATATCGCTGCTTCTTATCTACAGAAACAAGACTTCTTAAAAAACCTGAACTTTACTCGCTATACTCAGATTTCATGCTGGAATACCTAAAAAATGGACATATTCGTCTAATTCCAAGCACTGAACCGAAACCAATGAAAATATCTTATCTTCCGCATCACTGAGTTCTTAAACCAACCAGTACGACCACACAAATTAGGGTGGTTTTAAACGGCTCGGCTAAAGGTAGTAAGGGTTATACAATTCTACTTCGTTTTCGTTTTCACAAAATTGCAATGCTTAGTGATGAGCAAAAAATGTTCTTACAAATAAGCTTAACACCAGAACACAGAGACTACCAGAGACTATTTTGGCGCTTTCACCGCAATGAACCTCTGCAGGAATATCGGCTTAATACGGTGAGCTTTGGACTTACGTCTAGCCCCTATCTAGCCATAAGGACCTTGCGAGAATTAGCATCTCAAGAAAAAGTAAAATATCATAAAGCTGCTCAAGTTATCCTTGAGGATGTATTTATGGATGACGTCTGCACCGGAAGTTCCGATTTAGCATCTGCGCAGGCGCTACAAAAGGAACTTATTTCATTGCTAAAATCCGGAGGGTTCGAACTTCGCAAGTGGGCCAGTAACGACCCCAGGCTACTCTCGGCTTTGTCTCCTGCAGAATGTCAAGTCCCTGTATCTCTTAATAAAGAGCAACCTACAAATATCAAGGTCTTGGGATTGCAATGGAGTTCTTCTTCCGATAGCTTTTCATATGATTACAATCCTGATGATAGCCCTTTGACAAAACGCAAAATTCTTTCGACAATTGCATGCAGCTTATGACCCTTGTGGTTATTTAACTTCGGTTACTTTACTCGCAAAATCATTCGTGCAAGATTCGTGGAAAGAAAAAATTGATTGGGAATCCTCACCACATATCTTAAAAAACTGGAATCAGTTTCAATCTGAACTTCCTAGTATATCCAAACTAACTCTTTCGAGATATATATCTTCAACTCAAATTCAACGTTGCCAAATCTTAGCCTTCTCAGACGCATCTCAGCGCGGCTACGCATGAGCAGTCTACTTGCGCATCGAAACGTCTGACCAAATTAAATCTTCTCTTGTACTTGCAAAGGGAAAGGTAGCGCCCTTGAAAACCGTGTCTATTCCTGGACTAGAGCTTCTCGAAGCTACTCTTCTTGCAGATCTACTAAAATTCGTACTAGAAATCCGATTCTCCGCACAGGTGGCGAACCTTTGTAGCAAACAGGGTGAGTCACATACAGGAAACCATCCCCAATGTGCCATTCTACTACATACCTGCAGCAGAAAATCGAGCCGACTGTGCCAGTCGTGGATTATACCCTGAAACTTTGGTAGATCATACCTTATTTTACACAGGTCCTCCCTGGATATATTCCCCTCGTTCAGACTGGAGTTTACAAACACTTTCTGAAATCGCATTAAATCAATCAGATATTTTGCAAGAGGAGAATAAAATAAAATCTTTCGCCACAATTATCAAAACTGATATATTAGGTGATTTTCTAAGAAGCTATTTGGCGTTGTTATTTCTACAATTTAAAACACAAAAATGCAAAACGAACAGATTTTCTTACTATATTTGAACTACAAGAAGCACTACTGGTCCTTGTAAAATACGTTCAAAATCTTTATTTTTCAGATATAATTTCTCAACTAGAGAAAAACGAGCTTTTACCTAAACCTTATCGAAAGCTCGCTCCATTCCTTGATAAGCAGGGTTTTGTCAGAGTGGGCGGACGATTAAGAAATTCAATTACTCTTTCCTATGATGTAAAACATCCCCTCTTGTTGCCAAGGGATAGTAAGCTCACCGAGCTTATCGTGGAAAGCATTCACAAAACTTACTTTAATCCAAGTTTAACTACTGTTTTATATTTACTATGCCAAAGATTTTGGATTCTTTCAGCCCGTAGGGTTATAAAAAAATTATTTCGAATTGTATCCGATGCTTTCGCGTCAATCCTAAAGCTTTCGTTCCCTATATGGGAGACATGTCTAGCTTTCGCACTTCTCAAGATAAGTGCTTTTCTTATGTTTGTATTGATTACGCGGGCCCAGTGAAAATGAAAACTCAGAAAGCTTACATTCTTATCATAGTGTGCGTAGTTTCACGAGCAATCCACATAGAGCTTGTATCAGACTTAACGGCGGAAGGTTTCATAGCAGCTTTTAGACGATTTGTCTCTCGCCTTGGATCTTGTAATAGCGTATATTCTGATTCAGCAACAAATTTTAAGGGAGCTTATAAAGAGCTTTCAGAGTTTTCTAAGCAAGCCACTCAACATTTAAAAATCTCCTGATTCTTTAGTGTCCCAGCAGGACCTCATCTTAATGGGTTAGCCGAGGCTGGCGTTAAATCGATTAAAGCTCACCTCATCCGCCTCATATGTTGTCAAATCTTAAGGCTTGAGGATCTATACACTCTTCTCACCCAAATAGAGTCATTATTAATAGCAGACCCATGTGGATACAGAGCAATGACCCTAACGATTTAGCACCCTTAACTCCAGGGCATTTCCTAACCCTGGAACCATTGAACTCACTTCCTGATCCGGACTAGTCGCATTTAAAAATGAACACTTTATCTAGATGGCAATATATACAAAGATTAAATGCTGAGTTCTGGAAGCGGTGCAGACAAGAATATTTAAACACGCTTAACGGCGATCTAATTGGACCGATCCGACTTCAAAAATTGAATTAAATACTTTAATCATTATTAAAGATGAAAATCAATTGCCGATTCATTGGTCACTTGGACGAATTGTTGAAATGCATCCTGGCCCTGACGGCCACGTTAGAGTTGTAACGGTCAAAACAAAAAATGGGCTTTTCAAACGACCCATCGTTAAATTGTGCCCGTTGCCAATCGTTTCTTAATTAATATATAATAAGCGCACGTGTCATGTAATCGTCCTCAAATAATTTTAGGAATTTTCATTCTTTGGGAATACAAAAAATCAAAACATTTTTTAAATTTTATTTAATTTGTTCACTTACAGTGAAGCTAAAAATTCTTTTTATTTATTTTTATTAATTTAAAACTTTCGTTTTAGTGGGCGGAAAATGTATACGCAACTTTATTATCCCTTTTCTAAATTATTTTCTGTCTTTTAATAAAAAGATAATGCCATACGAATTCAAACATTTGGAACCAAGCTACAATGCGCGTAGCAGTGACATGCGCAATAGACACAGACTCATCTCGTTGCCGAGTTTGAAGCAAGTCCATGTGTAAAAATATCCGTAACAAAAACTTCAATATTTCTATCAAAACTCAACATAAAATTCTAATTATACAACTATTCAGTGAACAACAACCAAGCTTTTACGTAGAATGGTAAAGAAGCAAGAAGAAGCGGGCCCGCTGGCTGGAAAACACCGTCGAAGATTCCTTCACTGTCAGAACCAGGTAGGTGCCATTTTTCTTATTTGCGATTTTGTATGGCGCTCGGACTGTAACTACAATATTTGGGAAAGTTGTCTATAGTATACAATCCACTAAAATAATCGAAGAAATATAATTTTTTACCCGAAATTTACCTCTTTACACACACAATGAGTTATTGAAATTATTAGAATTTTGATTTTGTCTAAAAAGAGGATTGCTCTGAGGTTGACACAAGAGTGTAAAATTAGGTCTTTGAGGTAAATATTTAGGTAGTAGGGATTTGAAAATTTGTCTTTGTGGTTGGTGATTTCTAGGATCGAAAACATTACGGTTTTTAATATACCTAAAATTTTCTTGCTCTTGTGCAAAGCACATGTTTTTTTTAAGAGTTTCGGGTTTTTTAAAACGCACCACCAATTGCATTTCATAATATAAGCCACGAATAAAAGTTTTTAGCACTAACTTATCATTTTCACTGAGTTTTTATAGTTTTACTTCTCTCGTATCATTGCTTACATTTATTTTTAAAAACAAAAGATTTCTAATATCTTGGAGTCTGAGAACAAACTTTTATTGTATTTCATTTTTATTTGGTTTTAGAGACATGATCTTGTACTAAGCAATCAATCGATTTTTGATTGGCAAAGGTAGAAATTATTAAATGTTTTACGAGATCCCAACTTGTTAATTCTACTTACGACGCTATTAAATCTGCAGCCCTGCCAGTAAGTTTGCTTAAAATTGTATTAAAAAGGCAAGTATTGATAGTGGCCATCGCGTTATTTCTATCTGTGTGATTTGATAGGAAATTTTTATATGCGTATATTAATCGATTTATTTGCTTCGAATTACCCCCGAAACATGGGATATTATCCACTTGATATTTAATTAGCGGGAAATAAGTTGCGCCATTTTTCCTAATTTGTGGTATTTTATACTGAACTAAAAAATTTTAAAATCTAACCCAACCAGAAATAACCTAGGAACGTATCAATATTCTTATATACACCAATAATTCTTGGTATAATGAAAAATGTTAAAGGGATGCACTTACAATAATATTATGCATTTCTTCATTCCAATAGAATGAGCGATGCTGCCTTTTCCCTGATATTAACTATGAGGCTGTCTGGACGATGCTTGTGCCTGACATTTTGCACCAATAGGACATTATCTTCCTTGATCTGGTTGATTCACCACTTTTATACCACCGTACTATTTCGGAATTTTGAAGTTTTTGTAGATTCGTTCTACCACTAAGTGTTAAGACGAAAACGGGTACTTTCCTAGTTTTCTAGTCCGCTGACGAGAATTCTACCGACTGCACCAGTTTTTATTGCGCCAGTTTTTTATTTTTATTTTATTTGTACGCGTGCGGGGTGGCAAAAGCTGGTTAATATCTAACAACGCTTAAAATGAATCTTTACATTAATATATAAAGTACAAAATGCAAGGCCAGCAAACTAATATCTAATAATCGTTATTATAGTAGGTGTGACATGGGAACATACTAATCGCAATTTTTTACAAAGTTTCTATTTTTTTAAACTTAATTAAAGATTTTAGAAATAAAAGGTATTCTTAAAAAATATATTTTTAATCTATACATTTTTAAACAAATTCAATTATAAAGCAATATCTTTTATTTTAAAAATTATTATGTTAATCAAACACCATTTATTAATCTTATTACTTACCTTTGCGATAAAATTTAATAGCTCTAAAAAAATTCGAAAACGTTAACTTACTTATTATTATTTTTTTATTTTTTATTATGATATTCTTAAAAAATTGGAATTTCCACATCGAAATTCCAGATAGTATTAAATTCCATTCAGATATTGAAAGAGTCCGTAAAATGCCTCACATATTCTTCCATAATATACGGACAATATTTAGATATAAGTACATTGCAAATCCCCTACAAATAATCGTATCTCAAAGACTTGCCTTTCCCTTATTATTAATTTAAGAGAGACTTGGAATAGTTATACATGGGGTCAAGTTGTTTCACCTATCTTTTTTATGTTTATAGTCAGTGGCGTTAATAACTTAAAATTTTTAATAAAATTATTTTTTCTAAATTGCTTTAATTCTCGGATTTGCAATAAAGAAAATCACACATTTTCGATTTTTGAGTTCTTAAATACTCTTTTATTATAATTAAATAAAAATAACATTAATAATAATAATTAAAATCTTAATTTTAAAATTTCTAAACCCAAACTTCTACATGGTATATATTTGATCTAAACAAAAAATATGTGAAAAATGCGAATTTTAGTCTTTAAGCCAAGTACTATTTAGTACCTCCCAAGGACTGCATAGGTACCGCCTTTTATTATCAAACTACTGTCTAAGTACTGCCCAGCACTGCGCGAAGCACTACCTGGTACTGCTCAGGGATAGGGCACCTTTTATCGGTTTTGAAAAAAGTCCCTGTCCAAATACGGCCTGTTCCTGCCCAAGTACTGCCTGGCCCTGCCCATTTACTGCCTAGCCCGGAGATGCTATTTGCCTAGCCATGCCCATGTACTTCCTAATATTGTCCGTATACTACCTACTAACAAAACCCAAAAACATTTTAATAACGTCAAAATATTTTTTAATTTAAAAACATAACGTTAGGTTGGATGTTAGTTCTAACAACATATTCATAGTGAAGAAGAAGCCTAACAACCCGTTTCTGACGTTAGAAAAATAATCCTACGTTTTTCTAAAATTGAAAATAAAATGTTTTTCTAACATCAAAAAACGAATGTTTTTTTTTAATGTTTTTCAAACGTTAAAGAAATTCTATTTTTCTAACTTTGAAAAATAAATGGTTTTTTAAGAATGAAAACCTTTTTTTTTAATTCAAATATCTCCAAAGATAAGATAAATTAAATAAAGTAAATAAAACTAGTCTATCTTAGAAACTCAGAGCAGCAAGAATCCGTTGAAATTCTCGTGAACGCGACACTCAGTAAAGGAAAATCCGTAGCTTCTAGATATTAAATTTAAAATACTATGTAAACAAGAATTTTGTGGTAAGTGCGTCGCTGAGAGGCCAAACGAATGCCTCATTCGCATTCATGCTTAAGTGAATAAGCGCCTTGAGGCCAACAATATTCAACTGAATGCTCGATTGAAGTTCCCACTCTGCTTCTCATGCGTGTTGCTGTTAGTCACGCCTTTAAAGCACGTACATATACGTATGCGCGTTAGGCTTCACAGCAAGGCATGAGAATTCTGCCTCAAATGAATAATCGAACCGATCAAAGTGGGAACTTCAAACGATTGTTCGTCTCAAGGCGCGTATTCACTTGAGCATGAATGCAAACGAGGCATTCGTTTGGTCGCGCTGCGAGGCTTGCGAATTTACTTTTATTACCTATAACGTATGCGATGTGATATTTTATTCAAAACATTTTTTTTTTCCTTTAGTTTACTTTTCTTACTTTACTTTGTGAAATTTTATTTAAATCACTGCATACACATTTGTTGTTCTTTAACTATACCATCTTTCTCATACAACTGGAGTATATTATGATCCAAATATGTATTCACTCTCATTATTAAAACTTGTGCTTTTAATTAGCCACGTTGTTTCTACAAAGGGCAAATATTTTAACCAAAATAACCCAAAGCGTCTCTGTTACCAACTCGTATCAACTCGCAGCGAAACGCAACTAAAAATGGCGATGGCTCGTTCTAGTACTGAAACTAAAGTAGCGCCCTCTATAGTTTTATTTTTTTGAATGCCAAAAAACAAATCATTTATTAGATTCATATATCTTAAATTCAACGTTAAAAATGAGATCTAGGAAAAACATTAGAAAAATAAACTATATATTTATGGTGTTAATACAATTATGGTTCTTTAAATGTTAGGTTCTTAACGATATTAATAAATATATTTTTAATAACGATCTTATATGAAATTTTAGTTAGGATTTTCTACATGTTTTTTTAATGTGAAAAGTTGCCTTCATTTTAAAACAAATTTGTGTTAGAGGAAAAAGTTTATTTTTTGCAAGCTTTTTTAGCTTCAGATGTTCTGTCTAACTATCTATCTAACTATCTATCAAATCTTGTGAAGCGTTTTTGACACACTTCCAATTTTCCGATTTGGATGAAATTTGGTACACACATAGTGGTCCCATGACAATACAACATTAAGAAAAAAATATCCTCCCACCCCTACCTTCACCCCCTTCCATAGAAAAATTTGTTTTTGACACACATCCCGTTATCCGATTTGGATGAAATTTGGTATACATATAGTGATCCGATGACAATACCATATTAAGAAAAAAATATCCATAATATAATAACATCGTCAAAATTTCCATCAGTCGGCCATCGCTGTTATTATTATGATAATATTAATGTTAGAAAATTATTTTTTAATTTTTGTGCATTTTATAAAAGCTTGTGACTTAAAATTTTTTTTACCAATTTATTCCATTTGTATTTAACTTTTTTTACGATTTTATGCTTAGTGGGTCGTTGGGTCCATGAACTGCGCTTTTTATAGAATGTGAAAAAACTCCTGCCCAACAATTCTTCAGTCCTGCCAAAGTACTGCCTGGTCTTCCCCAAGTACTTTCTTGTTCTACCCAAGTACTGTCCGATCCAACCATGTACCATGTACCATGCATTATTGCCTTGTTAATTTAATTTCTAATATATATATTTTTTTAAATTAGGTTGTTTAGGTAAACCAAAAGTAGGTAATTGAATATCTTAATATTTAAATATATAAGTTGAGATTGTGCTAAAAATAGTGATTTTTTGATATGCATAAAAACTGCGTTACGGATTTGTTTTTACGTTTATGTTATACCCGTTTCAAATCTCTTTATATTTAAATATATTATTAATTTCTATCTCTTTATAATATAATAATAATGGTGGTTTCTTGATTTGCAAAAAAAACTACGTTACCGATACCTATACCGATACCTATTTCAGTGAATATTAGTCTATAAAAAGTTTATATTCATTTTCTTTTACCGCGACAAATAAAGACAAAGTCCAGTAGAAATGGGCGACCCACGGCAGGCGTTTGCTAATATCTGACCTTCTGTGCTATGATTAAATAAATTTAACTTTTCGTTTAAACTTAAAAATATTTTATATTTGTAGAGTTGTTTTTTAAAAGTTTATTTAAAAATAGCGGCTCTATTATTCATAAATTTTACAACAATTTAAATATTAACATCTTGTTTGATAGTTCTAATTCATATAAATAAAAGCTGATGTATTTTGATCGGTAAATGCGTAAAAGCATGAATAAAATAAAATATTTTTCAAACGTCCCCGTCAAGTAGATTATTATTCTTCTCTGTCAAATTGCAAATTTTCTTAAACGAGCACTTGCGGCTGCGCCTCATGCTATATATAATACCTACGTGCCTCCCAAACCTACCTAATACTGTGCCATAAGACTCTTCCTTTACTTACACTTGGTAAGAAGTTTTAATATTCGTTGGTCTAAATATTTAGACATATGTACTAATTTGATGATGATGATGAATGATTATTTAATTTTTTATTTTTTAACTCTTTAACAGTGGTTATAATTTTGTTATATCGATACGAATAGTAACCCTTTTACTTAACTTGTCCTGCAAAATCATCATATTTTGAGTTACGAGATTTCTTAAATGTTCGTATAAGCCGTACAAGAAAGTCACTTAATAAAGAATTCGTGTAAGAAATTTAATAACATTTTTATACAAAAAAAAAAACAATTTACTTTATCAATATAACAGTATTACTCTTTGGACCAAATAAACTTAGTTTTCTTATCTTTTGTTTTTAAAGTCCTGATTGTAGGTTAAAAGAAACTGGTGATTCCCGTTTTTCCAGTGTAGGACTGCAAAAAACAAATAATTAGTTACGGTCAATTCGCAGTGTAAACCTTGCACAATTCTTACAAGATATTTTATGCCCCCGCTACTACGTTATTAAGAATGCGGTAAAACAAATACCACCTTATAATTTGAAAGCATGTGCTGATCGTTAAATTAGGCTTGGTTAGCCAACTAGGAAACATTGAGAGTTCCGTCAAGGGCTTCCTAGTCCCTTTTAGACGACTATACAAGAAGCCACCGTAAAAACCCCATTCATTCTTGAGGAGATGGCTTCGGTTATGGTCGCACCCAGATGGTTACTTCTAACCAATCTAATTTTTTCATCTAGCATATGTAATGGCAAAGACCAACCCGAACCTGTCACGTAGTTATAAAATATAATTATTAAACAAAATCACAGCAAACATAATAAACCAGAAGGATATAACCATGAGAATGAAAGCAATGCATGGCTTAATGCTATGCCTTCTCCACCAATGGGAACTTTACTAGATAATACTGTAGCGGTTCACTTTTAAATGAACCTCTGTTTTAAGATATATTCTGGAAAGGTCTGGTAAATCACTTATCTTTTCGACGTACACAACCTGCTATTTAAACTCCAGGAGAGAGCATTTAATTTCCTAATGGTTTAAGATGGGTTTATAGCCTATGTTTATTTTTCTAAGTTTACCTTTCAAGTACGTCTAATGCTGAGATTAGAATAACCACTCCGTAGTGTTGGCGATCTCAGAATATAAGTTGCTGGATAGTTCAACCTCTTTGGGAACACTACCAGTTGTATTTTTCGATGAAAATTTGTGAAAAATTAAAATTGTTTTGTTTACCTATTTTGACACATGCAACCCAAGGTGCTGGGAATTGTCGTGCCGGAACGGTGCATTCTTTTCGGGGTACGTAAAACCGAGTTCCAATCGGCAGTGTGCATACGGTAGTTTGCACCGACTCGTATTTAGGGGGTGAACGCGAGGAGAAAATTCATGTTGAAAAGGGTAGTTTTCATGTCCAAGATATTTTATGGCGCAGTAAATCTTGACTAGGAATAAAGGAACATATGTGAGTGTATTTCATAGTGGTAATTGTAAGTTTTCATTTGGGTCCAAACGAGACCATTGGTCACCTGAGTTTTATGTCAAATCAGAAATGTACACATGGGTAGAAAGTGGCTAACTTCGTGATTGATGAAAGATCGAATGACAGAAGGTTGACAAGCGTTTTTTGTTTTACTTTTGGTGTGAAAAGCGCGCAAGGAAATGTTGGAAATTAAATTTTCCGAAATTGTGATGGCCAAATAAGATCTAGGTATGTTCATTTGATTCCTTTTTATATAGTCCACCAGGATAAATATCGTTTTTATGGTAACTTTTGTAATTCCCAAATTAGGCAAATTTCCCTAATTCGACCATGTATTCTTGTAGGCCTATTTGGGGTACCCGGCACTTTCCACCTTTATTTGAGACTCCATGCAAGCCTGAAAGTAAATCCTCCACCTTCTGCTGTGTAAACCATCTAACTAAGTGATTGTGATGTCTATTCTCAAGTCCTACTGTTGAGCCTATCTGCTGGTGCCTGCCTGCTGCCGTATGTCTGCTGTTGCCTAACCTCTGCTGCCTCCTTGCTGCTAGTTTCTTTAGAGTAAGGAAATGATGGTAACGTTGTGGCCAGGTATTTATTGCCACAGAAATTGATTAAGCCGACTCGACAGGTATGTGAACGCTGATGTTTGATAGTCAGAAGTCCTAAGTTTTGCGCCAGTATAGTTTTAAATATATTTTTTTGAACTTCTTGAATTTTTTTTCAACTTTTTGTCTTTTTTTCAAAATGCATTACGAGGATTTTAATATTGACCCTAATCATTTAAAAGTTTCTGAACGCAACTACGAGTTGATTATACGCGGTTTAAGTTTAGCAGAGAGGGCTGATGTGACACTTAGGAGAAGATTTTTGCGTAAGTAGCTTAAAATGGATATGGAGGCTCCAGGAAGATCGTACAACGGTGTAGAAGGTTTTGATTTCGCCACAGAAAAAGCGACGATTGAGGCGAGTGTAAAGTCAATTAGGAAAGAGGTTCATAAATTTGATGGTGTCAATAAAGAGGTTTATCATCGACTTACTAGCCGTTTTAGGCATATTTTGGGCAGGATAAGTAGAATACATACTTCCGGTGAAGGGGTCGAGGAAGAACAAATTCAATTCCGAACCGATTTTTTGATTTCAACGTCTGTACAGCAGGACGATTTGGACGATGTTTATAAGCGTTTTACAGATACCGGTGCTGGGATATAAAATACTTCTACATTATGAAACTCGGTGAGTCACCTGGTGTTCATTCTTTTAAGGCGGAACTGATTTCCAAATGGAATGTGACATTTGATGGAAAGACAGACAAACATCAAGTGGTTGATTTTCTTTTGAGAGTAGAGGAGCTTAGGGTGGCGAGGAGCTGTAATCTAGATGATTTGTATACAGGGTCAGTGGAGCTATTTACTGGCACTTCTCGAGAATGGTTTCGATCAAATAAACGTATGGAGCGGTTTACTGATTGGAGGTCTCTGGTCCAGGCCTTACGTAGAAATTTTTTGCCTCAAGATTTTGATGAGAAACACAAAATGAAAATATTACTTCGGAAGCAGTCACCTAATGAGTCAGTGGTCATCTACATTTCAATTATGGAAAATTTATTTAATGAACGGGGAGAGCCTCCTAGTACACAAGAAAGGTTGAAAATAATTCGAAATAATCTTTTAGATTGTTATCATCTACTATTAGCTTTTGAAGAGATACCTAATTTGAATGTGCTTCGAGAAGATTGTGTGGTTTTGGAAGAATCCGGGTTGACTTTCAAGAGGAGTGGTAGTGTTTATGCTGTGGTTCCTGAGATTGAAGCAAGTTCTCCAAGTACCAGTTAACAAAATTGTTTGGGATGCAACTGTGGGCATCAGTGTTCTTCGCTTTCGGGTGCTTCTGCCTTCAAGTCCAAAGTCGCCGGAGGTAGTTTTAATAGAAATAGGTACTCTTCAAGAGGAAATTTCTTGACATCGGGTTTTGCTAGAGGTTGTAGTGGCGGTCCAGTGCAAGGTCATCCTCCTCAGAATTCTGCTTTAGGTGGATCTCCTTTAGTTTGTTTTTCTGCGGTGCTAAGGGACATAAGGCTGCTGTTTGTTACAAAAGAGCTTATCTTGGTAATTAGAGGCAGCAAAATGCAGAGCAATCTAGCCAGAGGCAAACTTTCCAACAGAAGCAGTCATCTCGGAATGCGAAACCTGGGCAACACAGGCGAGATGAACAATTCAATTCAATTCAAAAAAGCTTTATTGTCTGAAGAATTAATTCCTATTGACAAAGCAAGAACTTAAGACTAAAGTAAATAGTAATAAATCAGCACTAATAAATACAACATTGTCCAGTCGCATAATCACACACAATCTATAATTAAGAGTAGCCCCCTTTTAGGCCATTGAGAATGTTCGAAGTTAAGCGCAATTCTAGTAAAATTCGAACGAGCATGTTTAAGTCAATATAAATTAAAATTGTACCCAACTATTTTAAAATTTCTGTAAAATATGGACAACTATGAATATGCACACATACACAATTACAACAGCACAATCAATCGATTAAAAAGTTGGAACGAAACTACTTACAAAAAAAAAATAATTGTTAATCTAAAATTAAAAATTAAAATTCAGGTTACTTAAAAAAATATAATAAAAATATAAGACATACAATCACAGTTAATCAAATTATGTACCAAGCCCATCTGTGTAATAATCATTGCAGCTATAGTAAGCTTTTGTTTCAAAGCAATTACGTACTAACCTTCTGAATACTTTTAAATCTTGAGTTTGTCTAAATGCGATGGGTAAATGATTGTCTAATTTTATACTTTCGTAAATCAATGAATGTTTTGTCAAAGCTAGCCTAGGTATTGGAAGTGGCAAGTTCCCAGATTGACGAGTTGTATGGTAACGACCAGTTTGAGCATTTGGTCCTTGAAGCTTCTTTTTATGAACCAGGCTGACTGTCTCCAAAATAAAAAGACACGGTAACGTTAATATCCCTGCAATTTTAAAAAGTGGCCTACAATGTTCTTGAGGATTGACATTAAATAGTTTGCGTACTGCTCGCTTTTGTAGAATAAAGACTGACTCAAAAAGGGTGACACAACAAAGTCCCCAGAATGCAATCCCATATCTCATCTGGGATTCAAATAAGGTAAAGTAAGTAGCTCGGGCTGATTCAAAGTTTAGTTCTCGCTTAACTACACTTATAGCAAAGCATGCAGATGATAATTTAGAGTTAAGAAGATATATATGCTGATTAAAGTTAAGTTTGCTATCAACAACTAGACCCAGAAATTTTACAAATGGTTTAGGGTCAATTGATTGATTCCCTATGCTTATAGATTCTATTGTTGAATGAAAGGAGAGAATGTTAGTTTTGCTTATGTTGAAGCAGAGAAGGTTACTATCGCACCATGCTCCTATTTTTTGCACTTCTCGAGAAACTATATGATCGATAGTTTCTTTAGGTGCTTTCCACTGGATGGTTGTATCATCCACAAATATTGTGATTTTTCCATCTATATCCAGATATGCAAGATCATCAATATAAATTTAAAAAAGTGTAGGACTAAGTACTGACCCTTGCCGAACGCCTCTTGTTATGGTTTGGACTTCAGACAGTTGGCCATCTTCACCTTTAACTGCCTGGGTTCTTTCAGTAAGGTACGACTCTGACCATTTTTGTTCGACATTTTTAATACCATAGTGTTTAAGTTTTTGCAGCAGTACCCTATGATCAACGCAGTCAAACCCTTTTGAGAAGTCACAGAACACCGCTGCAACACACTCTCCTTCATTTATGCCGAGATATATACTCTCTAAAAATGAGAACATAGCGTGGTTAGTACTTTTGTTTTTCTGGAAGCCAAATTGGACCTTTGAGAGCAAGTTAAGATTATAAAGATAGTCATTTAATCTTTTATTAACAATTTTTTCAATTAATTTAGAGATCGATGATAGAAGAGATATTGGGCGAAAATTAGCTGGGTCGTCTGTCTCTCCACCTTTGTGAATAGGGATCATTACAGCTGATTTTAAGCAGCTAGGAAAATAACCCTTGTCAAAAGAGTCATTTATAAGATCGGCCAATAACTTTACCGTTTTTATTTCAGCTAAAGTAGTGTGGTTAAACTGGAAATCGTAAGGTATATTTAAGGAAGGCAAAAATACCTTAAAGGTCTAATCTAATATTTCTAGATGCTATTTTAATATCCTTTGTTACCCAAACTTTTTTCTTTTTATCCCTGATTTTGTGAAGTGGAAAAGATTTGCAAAAAGTGTTTACTAAGATGTTGTGAAAGCAGTTGAATGGTTCATGGTGATCGTATACCTTAGCCCAACTGAACCTTAAGCATAACATCCAAAAATTATCAAAGTATTTTTTGCTGTATATGCGTCCACACTTCTATAGTTTTTTATGTTGGAATTTTAGCGAAGATACATTAAGCTGTATTGCATAGTGGTCTGACATACCTGGAATGATTGTTGTAGCTTCTAATTCACTATCAAGATTAGAGCAGGCATAATCTATCATTTTTTTAGAATGGTTTGTAACTCTGGTATATTCGGAATTGTGTACACTTATGTCAAATGCAGTTAAACAATTACCCAAATCCTTCTTTTCCTTCAAGTTTTCATTTTTAAAATCAATGTTAAAGTATCCACCGATAACAATCTTAGCATTTATTGGAATATTTCCTAATAAAAGCTCTAGTTTTTGTAAGAATTGCTGAGGGCTAGTCGATGGATTTGTGTATAAACAGAGAACATAAATGTTATGAGACTTATTAAATATGATAGAGAATTCAAACAATTTCTCTTCAATCAGATAATTGTACTGATCCAAGGATATGAAGTGCTCTTTGTTTCGCAGATATACTATTTACATTTTGTATTTCCTTTATCCGTGTACCTGTTCCGTTCTGGTCAGGTCTAAAAAATCCTGACTTTCGCTCTGAGAACTTTCCACAACTTCTACACTAGTTTTTAGGCTCATTACCCCTAAGTAAGAACTTGATTGATTATCGCATTTAACGGCAGTGTAATTATTTCTCTTTTTAATATGAATTAGGTTTGAGTACATATTAGCTTCTTTGTGATAAAATTTTTCAATAGTTGTACCTATGTGATACAATATTTAAGCCAACTTTTACAAAGCATTTATTATTTAGCTTAGGGTTTAGGGCTACTACTTTAATATTATTGTTCAAGTGCGATATGTTAAGTAAGAAGTCGAGAACCTGATTGTTTTTTGACCAAGAGTACTGTGGTGGGCTTAAATTATTATTTATAGGACTTAAACAAAATATTAAGTTTGTAAAAAAGCATTTGTTAGCTAGGTTTTTTATAGCCCTTTTTGAATAATTAGTTATATCAGACCCTACAAAAACCACTACATAATCTTCGATCGTAAAGTCTTAAATGTAACAGTCAATGTCTGGAACTAACCTGTCAAAAGAAGCTCCAGGCTTACAAGAGACCTGTACGGAATAGTCACGTTCTTCCTGTAGATGTTTATTGAGATATTCGTAAATGTATTTGCCATAGCAGTCGGTTAACAAAAGAACTAGTTTTTTTGAATTTGTACAATTTTCATTTATATTTATGTTCTCAATGCCATCTGTTTTGTTGTTAGTATTAAAATTATTGACGTTGTTGATTTTAGTTCTACCATTCTTACTTGTTTCTGTGCTCCTGTTGTTTCCCTCTAGAAGCTCTTCCTTAAAGCTAAGTTTAGTTAATTCCGCTAAGTCTCGATCGATTCTTTTTTTATCTTCTTCAAATACTCTTATCGTGGCAACCATCTCATCATTAAGCTCTTTAAGTTCTCTTAGTTTTGCTCTTTTTTCTGGAGAGTTTTATTGTATTCCGCTATTACGATCTCAGCCGTATTTATTTTTCTTTTTATTTCATTGATTTCTAGTTCTTTTTCAATAATAATATTATTGCTTGCTTGTAGCGTTTTTTCTAGGTCGCTATGCCTTTTGTTAGTTTGGTTAGTTAAGTATAATTCGCAGGTTTGTATGTCTTTGTTGATTTTATTAATTGATTCGGTCTGGGTCTCTGTGGTCGTAAAATAATTCTTTTGCCTAGCTTTGTCATACTCTTCAAGTTTGGATTTTAGTGTGTGTGGACCGACGTGTTTTGTATGTGGTCGTGTTGGTGTAATCAAACCAAACTGTCCTGTCTGTAGATCAAAAAACGGAGGAGCGAGAGGCAATCAGTAGGCGTTGCCCTCAGGCAGTTTATAAAGCCCTATAGTTCCTTGAGTGATGCAGATTGGCGAGATTGGAAGCAGCGGGTTCGTGCTTTATTCACATCTACACACCCTACTGCTAATATTTGCCCTTCATTTGTCCTTCAGGCTAATGGTAATAGGCCGTACGTGCAGATACATATTTTAGGCAGGCCTTTTGTTGCTCTGGTAGACAGTGGAGCTAGTCATTCTGTTATTGATAGTCCGGGAAAAATTATTTTAGATATTTTGGAGGCTAATGTGTTACCTTACCTTGACTGCAGATGGATCGTTGCATGTAGTGGAAGCCTATAATGAGATCCCTGTTGAGTTGGAGGGTGCAGTGAAATTGATTAAATTTCTTGTAGTGCCAAGTTTGTCACATAGTATTATTTTAGGTTCCGATTTTGGTAGGAATTTTTCGCTTAAGTTAGACTTTGGAACTGATTGCTATGCCGTGGGTGATAACTCGGATATTTCTATGGCTTTCGCCTTGAGTGATGGCAAGATGTTAGAAGTTTTAAATGTTTGTTCGAAAGCAGAATCGACTCCGGAACAAACAACACAGCTGGAAAAAGTTATTAAGAAGTTTGAAACATTGTCTTCTTTTACTTTGGGAACGACAAATAAACTAATTCATGAGATTGATACGGATGATGCTGCTCCAGTGAAGGAAAGACATCATGTGATGAGTCTGTATAAATTAAGCTTAAATGATGAATTAGATAAAATGGTGGAACAGAAAGTAGTTAGGCCTTCAAATAGCCCTTGGGCTACCCCGGTTCTAATTGTTGAGAAGTCCGACGGATCTACAAGGTTCTGTTTTGACGGAAGAAAATTAAATGCTGTAACTTATCCTTTGCTTTGATTAAGTTCTTGGAACGTTGAGTAATGCCAGATTTTTAAGTAGTATAGATTTGAAGTCTGCGTTTTGGCAAATACCTCTATCACCTAAATCTTGTGAGGAAACTGCATTTGTGGTCCCCGGGAGAGGTCTTTTTGAATTTCAGGTGATGCCATTTGGAATTTGTAACTCTGCAGCTCAACAGAAATTAATGGATAGTATTTTAGGACCTGAATTTGAGCCGTATGTTATGGTATATCTTGATGATATCATCTGCCTAACACCGACATTTGAACTACAAGTAAAAATCCTTGAGAAAATCTTTTAAAAATTGTCAGCAGCTAATTTGACTATAAACTTTAGGAAGTGTAATTTTATGAGAGAACAGGTTAAGTACCTCGGCTTTGTAGTCGATTCTAAGGGTTTGAGGACCGATTTCGATAAAATTAGGGCAATGGTTGAATTTCCTGTTCCTGGGACAGCTACGGAAATTAGGCGCTTCATGGGACTCTGCGGATTGTACCGAAGGTTCGTTAAAGATTTCAGTACTTTAGTAGCCCCTATTACCAACTTATTAAAGGGCAAGCGTAAATCTCAGAAAGTAATATGGAACGACAACGCCGATCAGGCTTTTACCAAAATAAAAGAAGCACTAGTTAGTGCTCCAGTCTTGGTATCTCCGGATTTTGAGAAAGAGTTTGTGGTGCAATGTGATGCGTCGGATGTAGGTGTCAGGGCTGTTTTAGAAATGTTACTGAAGATTCTGAAAAGTATCCCGATTTTGCTGTCGAGAAAGGTAAACTGTTAAAATATGTTCCTTCTGAATTGATAGTTCGAACTAACTTTCCTGAGCGGAAGATCGTAGTTTCTAAAAACCAAAGTTTGGCTGTATTTAAATAATGTCATGGTGACCCTTTGGTGGCGCATTTGGGCATTTTTAAAACTATAAACCGGGTAAAAGAGTTGTATTATTGGCCACGTATGTTGCAGGACGTAAGAAAGTATGTGAAGAGATGTCACATCTGTAATGCTCAAAAAGTAAGTTCACAGGCGAGGCCTGGAATGATGGGATAACCTAAAAAACTGGAATTTCCTTGGCAGTATCTTAGTATTGATCCCTTAGGTCCACTACCTCGATCGAAGAAAGGTAATTGTTGGATTTTGTGTGTATCGGATGTATTTTTTAAGGTCTGTATTGTGAGACCAATGTGTAAAGCTACTGGTAAGAAAGTGACAGAGATTTTAGAAAATCAAGTCTTTTTAATGTTCGGAGTTCCTCAAATAGTGGCCTCCGATAATGGCGTATAGTTTATTGACCAGAACTTTCGCGCTATGACGGCCAAATATGGCGTTAAACTTCACTACAACGCCAGTTATCATCCTCAAGTGAACAAAGTTGAAAGAGTTAATAGTACTTTAGAAACGGCTGTAAGATCTTATATTAAAAATGTTGATCACAGAGTGTGGGATGAAGAACTTTATAATATTAAATTTGCCCTGAACACGTCGATTTATGAGGCGACAGGCTTTGTAACATCTCATTTGAATTTTGGGTGCTATTTGCCCTCGCATGGTTCTTTTTATGGAAAAGTAGATGATATAAAAGATTTCAGTATTGATGACCTAAGTCGTAGAGATCATTGTGAACAGATGGATAAAATTCCTCAGAATTATATATACCGCTTTTCAAAAAAAATTGTACACCTATCATGAGTTTTTATATTGCAGGTGTACAAATTTTTTTGATAAGTAGTATACAATTGCGTAAAAGTTTAAATGATGCATATAAGAAAAATGCCAGACATTATAATCTTCGAAAACGAGATCCTGATATATATCATGCGAATGATAGAGTTTGGAAACGAAACTTTGTGTTGTCCAACAAAGGTAATAATTTCTCTGCTAAACTAGCGCTGAAGTACAAATTGTGTATAGTTAACAAAGTAGTTGGAAAATTGGTGTATGAGCTTAAAGATGAAAAGGGTAAGATTCTTGGGAAATTTCATGTCAAGGATTTAAAACGCTACACTGGGGAGAACCTGGATTTTGACGAGTAAGTGATTGTCAGGTGTGAGAGTGAATGAGTTTAGTCGGCCGACTACGAGTAACTAGTGAAGAGGAAATGATGATCAGATGATGTTAGGTTTAGTTTTGTATAGAGGTTTTAAAAATATTTTACTGTGTAAAATATTTTTTACCAGGAAGACGGGGTTTGTAGCGGTTCACTTTTAAATGAACCTCTGTTTTAAGATATATTCTGGAAAGCTCTGGTAAATCACTAATCTTTTCGATGTACACAACCTGCTATTTAAACTCCAGGAGAGAGCATTTAAATTCTTAATGGTTTAAGATGGGTTTATATCCTATGTTTATTTTTTTAAGTTTACCTGTCAAGTAGGTCTAATGTTGAGACCAGAATAACCATTCCGTAGTATTGGCGATCTCATAATATCAGTTGCTGGATAGTTCAACCTCTTTGGGAACACTACCAGTTGTATTTTTCGATGAAAATTTGTGAAAAATTAAATTTGTTTTGTTTACCTATTTTGACATATGTAACCCAAGGTGCTGGGAATTTTCGTGCCGGACGGTGCATTCTTTTCGAGTTCCAATCGGCAGTGTGTATACGGTAGTTTGCACCGACTCGTAGTTAGGGGGTTGTTGAATTGAAAAGGGTAGTTTTTGTGTCCAAGATATTTTATAACGCAGTAAATCTTGACTAGGAATAAAGGAACATATTTAAGTGTATTTCATGGTGGTAATTGTAAGTTTTCATTTGAGTCCAAACGAGACCATTGGTCACCTGAGTTTTGTGTAAAATCTGAAATGTACACACGGGTAGAAAGTGGCTAACTTCGTGATTGATGAAAGATCGAATGACAGAAGGTTGACAAGCGTCCCTTTTTTGACTTTTGGTGTGAAAAGCGCGCAAGGAAATTTTGGAAATTAAATTCTCCGAAATTGTGATGGCCAAATAGATAGAGGTATGTTTATTTGATTCCTTTTAATATAGTCCACCAGGGGAAATATGGTTATTATCGTAACTTTTGTAATTCCCAAATTACGCAAATTTCCCTAATTCGACCATCTATTCTTGTAAGCCTTTTTGGGGTACCCGGCACTTTTCACCTATATTTGAGACTCCATGCAAGCCCGAAAGTAAATCCTCCACCTCCTTCTGTGTAAACCATCAAACTAAGTGATTGTGATGTCTATTCTCAAGTCCTACTGTTGAGCTTATCTGCTGGTGCCTGCCTGCTGCCGCATGTCTGCTGTTGCCTAACCTCTGCCCTCCTTGCTGCTAGTTTCTTTAGCGTAAGAAAATGATGGTAACGTTGTAGCCAGGTATTTATTGCCACAGAAATTGATTAAGCCGACTCGCCAGGTATTTGAACGCTGATGTTTGATAGTCAGAAGCCCTAAGTTTTGGGCCAGATAATAAATTGTCAGGTAATTATTTTTAATAAATATTTACCCATATTAGTTTTTTTGCTCCTTAGATTCTCCTATTTTTTTTATTGAAACAAAATAGGTTTGCCAGGTAATATTAAAAAGCCTTTTGTATAAATGCTTTTTGCGCTTAAACTAAGTTGATATTTATAAATAAGGAAATATGTTATCTTTACAAATAGGTTTTTAGAGTTTCTCTAGGTACTGGCCAGTGATAGGTGGGTAGACTAGGTACCTGTATACCATTGTATTTTCCTATTTTTTTACATTACAATTAGTAATTTTCACTTAAACTGAAGTTTACTTCCTTGCATTCCCCCTTCTTTGCCAAGAGCAATACTTGGCGCCCTTTGTCTTGCCAAAAATAACATCAAATAAAATAAAAGTATCTCAGTAAAAAAGAAAAAAAAATCATAGGACCTCCAATTTTTTTTAAACCTGCGACTCGCATCCGACAAATGTTGTTGTATGTTGTATAAGTTTGGCTTAGTCCCTTATGTGAAGGTAAGCATGTTATAATACAACATTCCGTATTTCCGTTGCTCTTCGCTTGGGTCAACCGGTGTGCGAATAACATACCTGCATTTGTGGACAAATTGTTGATATTTTTGGTCATCATGGCCTGAGCTGTCCAAATAGTGCAGGTAGGTTATGTCGTCAACGTTTTTTAAATGATATAATAGATCGATCATTGACTGCAGCTAATACTCCCAATATGTTGGAACCTGAAGGAATCTGTAGAAGTGACGGAAAGCAGGCTGACGGTATGTCGTATTTCCCATGGAAAGAAGGCTAACAATTAATTTGGGATGCCATGTGTCGCGACACCTTAGCGAATTCATACATTTTAAAGACAAGTATTGGGGCTGGATCCAGGACCCCCAAACAGTGTCTCATGTTAACGCTTTGTTAACATTTGAAAGCCCTTGTAAAATTTGATTAAATTTAAGCTGTTTTTAGTGTATAGTTAAAGTTTTACCGTCAGTGTGTGCTGAACGTTGCTCCACATGGAGGGAAAAGTTTGTGAGAGTTTTAATGTGAGGATTTTCGTTTAATTACCGAAAATTTTAAAAATTGTGTCTATAATTTTTATTAAATATGAAAGGCTTTTTTTCAGGTGTGGTCATAGACTAAATAAATTTAATGTTTGTTTATAGAATGTGCCACCAATTTATGCGAGGTTAGATTCGCCACATTCTTTTAGACTATTTTACTGACCGAATACATATTATTTTACTGACCGGAACCAGGGAGCATTCACAAATTAATAAACATGCCGTGCAAAATTTGCCAAGAAAATTGTTTTATTAAAAAAAGATCACAAATAAAGGAGGGAGAGTTGTTTGTTGCGATTTTTGCATGAGAGCCTTTTGTAAAATTTGTTTGGAGACGACAGTAACTAAAATGATTGTCTGGTTTTGGGTCAGAGAAAGTTGATTTTTGCTTGTAATGAGTGTAAAACTCAAGTTTTGAGCCATAATGAGAAAATGTCACATCGAAAAAAGGCGCATGAAAAATTTTTTAATGAAATAAAAAAAAGACATTATCATTGAAGAATATCAAATTAAATATGCCGAGCTAGCGACAGACCTTCAAAAACTACAAATAGAGCTATTGGATAAAAATCAATACATCCTCAGACTGCAGAGAGGATTCAGAAGCTTTGAAGATGACAGAGAGGAGGAGATGCAAAAGAAAATTAAACACCATGTAAATACAATTTAAAAACCAAACAAGGATATAAAGAAACTAAATGAAGAAAGTATTCAATACCAGAAGGAAAAAAATAAGAATTAAATGGAAACCTGAAAAATGTACACAGAAATCTACATAAAAATTATGAAAAAGATCAGAAAATGTCATTAGAAATTACGAAACTGTACTAAAAGTAAAAATGAAACATCCAATATACTTCTGCAGCTGGAAAACCTTGAAATTGAAAAAGGAACAGAAATTAAAAACTTAAATATCAAAATTACTAATTTAATAGATGAAAATGGGGAGTTTTTGGAAAATACTAACGAATATCAAAACTCTAATAAAAAATTAAATCAGGAACTTTCTAAACTAAAAGACTTACAAAAGCAAACGATTGTTAGTCTGAATACAATGGAGGCAGAAAATAAACAATAAAATACAGTTATAAAAGAAATAAAAAATAAAATATTACAACCGCAGACTGAAAATGAAATACGGCAGCAGCAGCAATATAAAAGAAACCTTGAAAATGTATAAGAAGAATCCAGTTATGTTCAGCTAAACAAATATTTGCAAAAGCAAAAAATATTTCTGCTGACTGATACGGCAAGTATCTGCACGATTACATTAAAAGTTGCTTTGGCGAGAGTTATATTATTTAAACAGTTTGCAAACCAAATGCAGGGTTGTCAGATATTGTTATGAATTTAGACTGTTATATCAAGGGTTTTATACAAAATGACTTTGTTATTACATTTGCTGGCTTTAGTGAGTTATATGTTGACGAAAAAATATAATAAATCTATCCAATAAATGTTTTTATACCAACCATCTTAATTTACACTATACCAGCAAGGTTTCAATCTAGATATAAATAAGATGTGTTATCTAAGATGAATCAAAACCTTATTTTTTATGTTAAACTTTTAAAATCTTTTTCAATTAGTGTAGATTTACTGAGCCTGGAAAACGCCTTTCAACCTGCTGACTATATTAGAAGCACACCTTTCTTAAAGAGAAGTGGCCTTAAGTCTCTTTTAAAGTTGATGTTTAATTCTATCAACAATTTTTTACACAAAAAACCCAACTGTAATTTGAACTTGTTTTAATTGTAAGAATCAAATAACCAAAAATATAGTCAGCATGCTTAGTCTGCTGGTCGGGCCTGTTCTCAGAATTTAGATTTAGATATTGTAGGCTTAACTGTTAAGAATTGTTTAGAAAACAACACGGAACATTTTTTAGAGCCGGGCTGTACAAAAATATCAACATTCGTTTAATTAATAAACGGTGCGTAAAAGACAAAAATAACAAAAATCTGTATTCTGCCTTACTACTAAATATTCAATCACTCCGAAGTAAAACAAATAAACTATACTTATTTTTAAATGAACACAATAATCCAAATATGGTCTTTATTACGGAACACTAGCTGAAAGAACGAGAATTAGTTAATATACCTGAAAAGAGAGAGAAAGAGAAGACAGAAAGAAACGATGCAGTATGTGTCTATCGATCACGTAAATCTATGGCAACTGAGTTTTTGACAGGCCTTGACGTCTTTTAGCTCAACTTTCTCCATCTTCTAAAGTTCTGCTTGCTAAAGATTTTAACGTAGATTACAGCGATAACAATGTAATATCCAACGTTGCATTAAAAAACATCTCTAATAAAAAAGTCAACCCTTATTGATTAAATTTGTTCCAGCAATAGTCATAAAGAGGTAGAATATAGGGTTGTTGATTCAGCTTTGTCAGATCATGAGGCAATAGTTTGTGACGTATCGGAGCCAAAAGTAATAAGTAAGCAAAGATCTGGACGTGGTCGAATATTTGACAGAAGAAGCTTTGATAGGTTTTACCAGTCATGTAGCCGGAAAACCTGGAATCAAGTGTTGGCATCTGAAGAACCTCTTAGTTCATTTCACCAGAAAGCAACGAGAATTTTTAACAAATGTTTTCCTGTGAAACATATAAAACAAAAAGTGAGAAACCTTGGTTTACCAAGGGTTTAAAAACTTCCTCTAAGAATCTTCGCTTTCTTCATAAGATTTCAAAATATACAGATAGTCCATTTTTTATACATACTTTAGTTCTTACAGATCTTTATTTCGTAGACTAATTGCAGCTGCAAAAAAGCGGTACTACTCCGATCGTCTAGGTAATTCTTCTAACTAACAAAAATAATGTTGGCAAATTTTAAATAATATTCGTTCTAATAATTTTCAAAAGTCACTATCCCATCGGGAAGTGTCCTCGGACCACCTAAGCCAGTACTAATGTAATATTGGAGAAAAATTAACAAAAAACATAGGGAATCGTAATATCTTAGTAGCCGATTCTTTCGCACTCACACCAACCGACTTGGCAGAAATAAAACAAACTTTAAAAAACATCAAGAATTAAAATGCTTCGGGAGACGCTGGCCTTCCTGTCAAAATATTTTTAATTAATATGCCTAAAGTTATAATGTCTGATATTTTAGTTAAAGCCATAAATCATTCATGGACGAGCGAGTTATTTCTTTCGGGTCTAAAATCGGCTTTATTAATCCCACTTCATAAAGGTAAAAATGAATCTGAACTTGCAAATTTTAGACCCATTTCAATGTTGTCTACCTTGTCTAAAATAATTGGAAAACTAACAGAAACACGTATCATGTGATCTCTTGAGTGCAATAAATTATTGAGCAACGCCCAATTTGGCATTCGCATGCCAATTTTAATATGCTCATAAAACTATTTTCCTCTTTAAATAAGTCCAACATATCGGCCGCGGTTTTTTGTGATCTGGCTAAAGCCTTTGATTGTGTTAATCATTCTATACTTATTAAGAAACTGTACTATTATGGGTTTAGGGGGGTAGATTTATCATGGTTCAAGTTCTATTTACAAGGAAGGACACAGCGAGTAATTGTTAATGATCAGCCATTAAAGTCGGGAAATATTGAATGGTGTGTGCCCCCGGGATCAGCCTTGGGACCTAATATTTTTTAAAGATGTTGCAAGGCTTAATAAACATGGAAAATTCACCATTTTCGCTGATGACACTACAATTGTGTGGACTTGTAGTGATGTTAAGACTTTAAGATCATTACTTTACAGGGATTTAGAACTTCTTAAAGAGTGAATTCAAATCTTTTAACTTTAAATGTTGATAAAACTAATATTGTGTGTTTTAGATGCAGTATAGATGACCTTAAAGTGGGGGGTGATTCTCTGGCATAGCATGATCATAGCAAATTCTGAGGCTTACCAATTGACTCTGACTTGAAATTTGCTTCTGGTTGTTTTGCAATTAAAACATCATTCAACGAGCTCGGATTCGCTTTTGGAAAAACAGTTTATCATGGTTTGATCAAGTCCCACGTACGTTATAGTATTGCCTTCTGGGGTTCCACCAACAACCAACCAATTTAAACAATTTTTGCTTTGCAAAAGCGGGCAATACAGTATTTGTGTCATGTTCTCTTTAGGGAGTCATGCAGGACTTTGTTTGTGTCTAACAAAATACTGACGGTCATATCTTTATATATTCTAGAATCTGTTTCTCTTATCAAAGTGATTTTATTCGTCTATAAGGTGGATACAACACAAGATCTACTCAACAGAGAGATTTGCAACTTCCGATTCCGAAATCTACTCTGGTCCAAAAATGTTTAAAAAAAGGGTTACAATGTTACTTGTTGATAGAGGCTATTATAGTCTGGCAGAGTATTATCAAGACAGATTTTTGACTCAATAATAGACTTGGTTTGGTTACATATTTTACTACACACCTAAAAAAAAAACTAAAAAAGAAAGAGAAACTAAATAAAGAACTGTCTGATTCCAGCTAGTATTAATAAAATGTGACATGTATTTTATGTATGATATTAAGTTATTGTTTGATTGACTATTTCATTTTTTTGTAATGTGTAATTTTTAAAATTGTTTTTATATAAATTTTACATTACAGTATTAACTTTTAGACTTTTTAATGTAGTTTTTTGTTTAGGATATGTATTTTAGTATGTAATTTGTGACTAGTTTTACTTTTTTGCCATTGTCAACTGTTTTTTATGACAATAAAGCACATTATCTTTCCATCTATCTATCTGGAGAAGCTGCTCTTATTGGTAAGTAAAAAAAATATATAAAGACCTTTTAGACAAATATATTTTTATCTTCTTTAATGCGACTGGTTAATGATGTTTCTGAAAAACCTAAAAATTTTTGTAACAAACCACTAACCAGGAGCTTTATTGCCTAGTTGATTAGCTTATCTATTCAACGAGGTAATACTGCATCGATTCTTGGAACCCTTTCCGAACAAAGAGGCTTGGAGGAAGTTTTTTATCTTATTTAAAATTAATTGTGTAATTTTGAATATAGTTTATTACATATAATTAGTTTATTTTATTTTATTTTATTTAGTTACTATTATTATAATTATTTTAATAATTAATGTTAATACCGTGTAATTATAATTATTATGAGTGTAAATGAAATTATACCTAATATTGTTTTAATTAAACTTAAAATAAAATTCAAAATAGCAGAACCAATCCAAAAGAATATAACCAAACAAAAATGACCTGCAACAAATAGGATACAAATCCACAATGCGACGCAGCCTCATAAATTGCATCTTTTACAAGGAAAAACACTAGGGCCTATACTCCGCTAGATTAAAAAACACTGCACTTGCATCGAAAATTTAAAGTATTGTTCATACTCGTCTTTTGTCTAGTCTTTTGTCTTGGTTTAGTCATATGTCTTGTCATAAGAAAGTTAAAACCACTGTTTCTTATGGGAGTGTTCATAAAATGCTTTTGCTTTTGTTTTTGATTAGTATTTGTCTTAAGAGTTGCCAACTTTCAATCCTTAGGACAACGACTAAGACGAGTGACAGACATCAGCTTATATTTGTTGTTTTTTTTTACAGGGCGTCCGAAGAGCGCAAGCGCGCGGCCGAAATTTTGAATTTACCGCCATTAATTATGTTTTTAACAGAAAATCTCAACATAACCTCAAAATTTTATTTGTTTTTATTTTCTTTTTTGCTTTTGTTCTTTCGTGTCTGTGTTTCGTGCACAAATTAGGTTAAATAAGATTGTTTTGTGTAGAAAATGACTTTTGAAAAGGGGCCTTTTTATTGAAATTGATTTTTTTTCAGTGGGTTATGACTAAAACTAATCAAAAACAAAAGACGAATATGAACAGCCGATTTTGTTTAAGACAGCTAAGACTAATCAAAGGACAAAGACTAATCAAAAACAAAAGACTAAGACGAGTATGAACAATACTTTAATCTAAATAAGGCATTCTTAAAGACTTATGTCACACCGATGTGCTCTAATAAGAGCGAAACACATGTGTCTGTGGCTAGTCAGACCACACCTGACCGAAGTTACTAATACTTTGGTTAGGTACGTGCAGGCAGATAAACAGCTCATCTCGTTAAAAGTGAGGTTGGTTTGTTTGTTTTGCTTTGCAGTCGTTTATGTGTTGTGTATGTGGGTGTTGTGGTAAGTGTTTAAGTTTTGATTTACAGTTTTTAGTTCGTTGTACATCTTACGTATTGCGGCTTGTTGATAAAGATTTAAATTTTCGATGCAAGTGCAGTGTTTTTTAATCTAACGGAGTATAGGCCCTAGTGTTTTTCCTTGTAAAAGTTGCGATTTATGAGGCTCCGTCGCGTTGTGGATTTGTATCCTATTTTGGGTATATTTGTTGTTTTAGCAGCCGGCCAGGCATTATCCACGCATTCTTAGAGACTTATGTCACACCGATGTGCTCTAATAAGAGCGAAACACATGTGTTTGTGGCTAGTCAGACCACACCTGACTGGAGTTACTAATACATTGGTTAGGTACGTGCGGGCAGATAAACAGCTGATCTCGTTAAATGTGAGGTTGGTTTGTTTGTTTTGATTTGCAGTCGTTTATGTGTTGTGCATGTGGGTGTTGTGGTAAGTGTTTAAGTTTTGATTTACAGTTTTTAGTTCGTTGTACATCTTACGAATCGCGGCTTGTTGATGAAGATTTAAATTTTCGATACAAGTGCAGTGTTTTTTAATCTAACGGAGTATAGGCCCTGGTGTTTTTCCTTGTAAAAGTTGCGAAAAATGACCTAACCAAACCGAAAGTAGTTAATTATGAATGCAGGCTGTTGCGCTAGTGATTTACGTTAGCAGTTGGAGTTTAGAACCCGCGCTCTATTTGGAATTACGTATGCTAAATAGAAAATTGCGTCCTGGTGTGCCACTGACTGGAGGCACCCTAATTCTGAATCGTCGTAATCCAACTCAACAAAATTTTACAGGAATAAGAAAAGTTAGAAGCAATTTACATAGGGTGAGCATTATGCGACTTATTAGAAATCGCGGAAATTACCGTTTTATTTTATATTTTTGGTTGCGAGGATTTAGCAGCGTATAGCTATGCATAATTACTAACCTTTGACGCAAAAATATTAATTTTAATTTTTGTGTGGGTTATGAGGTTTCCGAATTAGGGTGACGATATGCTACTATTAACAGGTCTTTTAGGACACCACAATATGCACCAATGACAGCGGGTTTAGCAACCCAATTATCTGGTCTATTATTCTATGACAAGTTTTGTACAGCCATCTAAAAACGAAGACTGTGGTAATGGATCGACATTAATTAAAACAAAATAGAAACATTACAAAATCTTGGTATACAGCAGAAATAAAGCTGCAAATATTTTTTCTGTTAAAAATAAAAGAAACAAAATTTTAAAAAAGTGAAGCTTCACATCTATATTAAAATTTATTTTGATTTAATTTTTATGTATAATAGCGAATAATGTTTGCCGTTAATTTGGTTGAGTTTTCTATTTAGCATTTTTTTTTATATTTGTACCTCTATACATTTTGACAGAGATTGTTTCACAATTGTGCTTTACCGCATCTTCGACAGTAAACCAATAATATAAGCACAAATATTCTATTTATACTTCTGTGCATTCAACAATTAAAAAGAAATCAAAAGTAAAATCAATTACAAGATACAACGCAAAGAAATCGCTAGCTACACAAAACAAGTTATTCATAATTATCTAAAAAAAAATGGGAAATAAATGGTCCACGGGTGTATTATATATTATAATTTTAGTACCCATAAATTATAAATCAAGTTTTTGTGGCTATCTGGTGAAATAATTTTGTTTCTCTTGTCTTTTTTTCCTAGGTACCTAAGATCTTTACAGACATGGAGAATTTACCCGGTATCCGCTGTAACTCCAACGCGACCGTGGCAACAACTGAACATAAACAAATTTGTGTTAACTGGTCTCTAAGACACTGCATTTTCAGGAAGCGTATTCAATATAGCTTATATTTGGCTCAGTTATGTAGGTACACTACTGATGAGTCATAATATTTAAAATATCATAGAGCCTTTTGGGAATAGATCCTTGCTGAATTTAAGATCAGTTTATGGTACTTTCCTACCTTTAGAATTGTGTCTCCTGTCTTCTATCATATTCCTGTCGGGCCGTGTGGTTCATCTCGGACCCTAGTGTCGTTGTTTCACATCTTTCATGGTCGTATTTATAGGGCCTTGCCCTTGTGCCTTCTGATTTATGAGTGAAGCGATGGGGTGTGGTAAGAAACGTCTCTGAGACACTGCACACTGAAAACATCTTCACTGGAACGTTACACGACCGCTTGATTGGACTACTAGCTTTTTTTTGAGTCGCACTGATTACCGAGTTATCACTATTTTGGTAAAAGGGGGGCCTAGGCCTATGCCCCAAAAATATTTGTTTTGACATTTATTTGACATCGACCATGACACAGAACAGGTGACAAATTAACCCCCGTATGCACCTGCTTAATCGCTAGGTTAAGTCCTTGTCCAACGAAAAATAAATGGCCATTCTTTTGCGTTATCCTTCCTTAGTGAAAGCTGCCTCTCGCCATAGAAAGAGAGGCCGATTGGACTGGCATGAGACTGAGAAGAGGGAACATAGGTTGTTCGTTGTAGTTGGGAACACTAGCGCGTCTCTGTCAATTTCCCTGTCAATTTTTGGAGGGGAACGTCTTTTTTTCTCTGTCAGAAAATTTGGAAGCCTGTTTTGGGGTGAGCTTTTGAGGGCTTATTTCGTGTCCGTAGAGACGCTGCTGACGGTTTTTACATGAGAGAGCCTTTAGTTTGGCTATAGTTTGGTTCTGGAGCCGTGTTTGGTTGACAAGAACTATAGACGAGCCCCGCTTCGCGGAATTAATTTGAAGTCGCCCCAAGCCATGCTGTCTACGTAAGGTAAATTATTTTTTTAATGTTTCAATGGTTCTGGGTCATTGTTACCCCATTTTTCTGGCTTCCTATACTACCAAATTGTACTATTTTAATGTAACATGTACTGATTAATTTTAAAGTGCAGATTAAGTACCTGTTGCAATATTAAGTGGTACCTAAGTGGTACTTATTTCAGTGAGATGTGTGTCTGTTAATTTTAAGTTCAGATTACTTTTTCTCTTACATGAGTATCTGCTGCAACATTGAGTAGTACTCATTTCGGGACAATAAATGTCTATGAATTTTGGCTACCACCAGTTTTATAATTATTTTTAAGTTGTAGTCCAGTTCTTGGCCTAAAGCCATGTTATTTTGTTTAGGGTCTCCTTCTTCTTCTTCTTTGGTCTTCTTCTTGGCCTGCGTCTTTCGGTCTTCTTCTGGTTGTTCCTGTAGCGAGTTCCTGTTACTGTGGAGCTGTTGGCGAGTACCAGAGTAGAGCGACCAAGGTTGGCTAGCGGTGGAATACTCCAGTGCCTATGGATTGCCATTTCAGCATTGGCTTCATAGAAGCAGCTAAGTAGAAAAAATAAAGAAAACATAAAGAAACATAAAAACAATACTTAGTACTCCCTCACATGGCCTTTTTTTGTTGGAGTGAATGTTTTTCACGGGCGCCCAAACGTGTTCCTTTTAGTTGGTACTGAAACTCTTTCACTGACGCACCAACATGGTCTTAACATTCTAAAAAGTGATATTATACTTTTTTTTTCTGTGATATAACCTCTTGATGAAAGCTTTACAATAGATTAGTTTTTTTTCCTTTTTTTTTTAATAGAAACAGAATAACTAAATTCTAAATTAACTTAAAAATGGAATAAACTATCGGGAGAAACATAAAGGGATAATCCTAACCTAACCTAAAAACATAAGGAAATAACTCGGATATCAGTATTTTAAAGGAAAACTTGGGACAATTCTGATTCTATTTTAAATACCTACCTTGTGGGTAACAACATAAAAAACTTAACTAACTTAGGTCATACGTTACTAACCCTTAACTAACTAAGTAAAATTAGGTTAAGATCCAACAGATGTAAGTTTATCCAAGAACATGATTAATTAAACTTTTTTTGTACTCTAATGTTGGTGTTTCACTACGCATCCCCACATAGAAAACCAAGTCATAAAGCAGTCTCGTAAGAGAATTGAACCCGAACATCCACTGATCCTGTTTTGAGGGGCAGTGAGATTGTTGTTTTATAAATACTCAGTACTCCCTCACATGGTTGAAAGTACTAGTGTTTCAAATTGGGGGAAGAAGGACCAAAATGGGCACACAGGGGGTGCACAGGTGGCCAATGGGGCACAAAAAGACAGGGTCTTAACTTTAGTTTTACCAACTGAGTGATAAAGCAATGATACGACCCATAAAACCACTGATTAGGGTAGCAGTTACCTTCAGCTTGGGTGTTGACAGGTCTAGGGGTACCCCTCTCGATGATCTTGCGGCTATGGGCTGAATTTGGTGCGTTTCTGGGAAGCGCGTGTAATAGAACACTATACGGAGGGTCCGTATTTTAATTGATCCGAACTGGTCGGGTGACTTAACGGAAGTGCTACCGAGTGTAGTTTTATGGGATTAGAAAAATCGCGACAATTTAAGAAAATATAACTAAAGTTAAGGTATGAATTTGTGTGCATTCAAGGGAATACAAAATTCAAGAATCTTAAAGAATTGGATTCTTTTGACTCATTGATCTTTGGATTGATTGTTGCCATTCTAGTTTAGGACGTCCTCTTTTTCTGCGCCCTACTGGTTACCACTCTAGGACCTGTTTTGGTAATCTTTCGTCGTTCATCCGCTGTACATGGTCATACCATATCAATTGCCTTTTAGTGATGTCATCCGTTATGCTTCCCTCGATTCCCATTTTTTCTTTTATGATCTCATTTCTTATGTGATCTAATCTAGATATTCTCATTCATCTTCTTATTGCATCCATTTCGACATTTTCCATTTTTGTTTTGTATTTTTCTGTTACGCGACAAGTCTCTATTCCATGCAACAGCGTGCTTTTTACCATTGTTTCATATATGTTAAATTTTACATTCTTTCTTATCTCTCTGCTCCATAAAATACCGTTAAGCCATCCAATAACCTTTTTTGCTTCTACTATTCTTTTTTCCAATTCTTTACAGTCTGTTCCTGTCTTATCAAATGTGACACCCAAGTATACATACTCATTGCATGGAGATATTGTTTGTCCATTGTCTAGTTCTAACTTACTGGATTCGTTTCCAATACATAAGTACTGTGTCTTGTCCACGTTCACTGTTAGTCCCCACTTTTGGTATTCTTCCGTTGACTTTCTCATCATATACCCTATGTCTTCTTTATCATTAGCTACACTTACTTGGTCGTCAGCAAACTGTAGTGTGTATATAGTAAATCGGTCGTTAAGTTGTATTCCCATGCCGTGCACTTTACGTTTCCAGTTTTTTAGAGCCACTGAGATATATATTTTAAAATAGTTGGAGAGATACAACATCCCTGTCTTAAGCCTTTTGTTACCAGGAATTCTTTTGAAAGTCGATTTCCAATTTTAATTTTAGATTTTGACCCTTTATGTAGTTCTTTTATCGCTGTTATGTATGTATGATTGATATTAGTTTGTTCCAACACCGTCCATAATTTTTCTACTGGAACGGTATCATATGCTTTTTGTAGGTCCAAAAAGGTAACATGAGTCTCTATATTTCTGGCGCTTCTTTTCTCAATTACTTGTTTAAGACAAAAAACATTATCACTACAAGATCTGGCACGAAACCCACTTTGCTCTTCTTCTTCTTGTTCATGAAAATCATTCTCTATTAGATCTCTAAGAATCCTACCTTACAATCTACTTAGAGTGCTGGTGACTGAAATTTCTCTGTAATTGTTACAATCCAGCTTGTTTCCTTTTTTATGTGTTGAGGATATGAATGCAATTTTCCAATCATTAGGTACTGGATGTCCGTTTATGCATTGATTGATAATATATGTGAAATTTTCGAGTAGTTTCTCTGATACATATTTGAGCATTTCACCATATATTCCCCCAGGTCCGCTAGCTTTTCCGGATTTAAGCTTTTTTATACTATTCTTTATCATTTCTTTTTCGATGATTACTTCCTCTCCATGTACTTCTATGTCTCTCCTGGAGAGGCTGTTAGATATTCGGGTCTCGTCTCCTGCAGCAGTCCCTTCTAGTGTTCTGTCCATTATTCTGGTTTGATGATCTATATGTTTACTTTTTCCATACTTCAGAGTTCTGCCTACCTCCTACGTGTGTATTTATATCATGGCATTTGCGCTCAAACATTTCATTTTTTTCTGTGCGTATCAAACTTCTTAGCTGTCTTCTGGTTTCCCTGTATATTTCTAGGTCTCTTTGCTCTTTAGTACTGAGACATTTCAAGTATGTGCGTTTTTTCTCTTTGACCATTTCCTGTATTTTCTCCGTCCACCACATCTTCCTGTTATTTCTATTATCTTGGTATCCAACAGCATCGTTGCCTGCTTCCTTCAAGCTTTTTTTATGTTTGTATATATCTCTTCAAATGAGTGATTTGTGTTAATTAATTTTTGATCTAATCGGTTCTGATACAATCTTTGAGTACTTTCGATTTCTAGACTTCTAAAGTTGTATTTTTGATTGTCTTCTAGTTTTTCATTTTCTAGGTTTTCATTTTTTCTAATACTTTCGTCCTTATTTGTTTTTTTTAAAGGGAATATTCGCTCCCCACTTTATTTATTATTGTTTTGCCATATATTCTGCTTAGCGTACTAGTTACAGATATACCTCTATAATTGTCACATATATCTTTCCTTCCTTTTTTGTGTGTTGTGCATATATATGACGTTTTCCACTCAGTTGGTACTACAGCTCCATTTAAATATTTTTGAAAAAATTCCGTAATCTCCAAAACAGTTCTTCAGTGCCATATTTAATAAGTTCAGCTGGGGTATTTCCGGGTCCGGCAGACTTACCGCTTTTTAAGGTTGTGCACACGTTTTTGACCTCAGAGACTGTGAGGGGTACTAGAGATCCCATCGTTCTAATGATATTGTCTCTTTCGTCTTCCTTGAATTCTGCTCTCACTTCAGTTAAAAGTTTTTTAAAATACCCATCCCATTCTTTGTCTGGTATTGATGAAATAATATCTCTGCTTGTTTCTTTTTTGTTCAATCTTATAGTTTTCCAGTTTTCGGTACTTCTCCTACCTCCTAAGTAAGAATCTATTTTCTGGCACTTTTGCATACACGATTGATTTTTCTTATCACTGATCATTCTTCTCACCTTTGATTGTACGATTTTGTATTTTTCTCTGCTTCTATCTGTTTTTTTCTCAGCAATCTCAGCATCCCACCAGTATGGTTTTGTTCTTTAAGGACTTTCTTCCACTAATCCTAGTGCTTCTTTTGCAGCTTGATGGATGCTTAATGTGATACATTCGTATTCCTCATCTGGGGTTTCACCTGAACTTCAATTAAGTTTTTCGTTCAGTCGCTTTTTGTATAAGTTTTTTACGCTGTCATGTTCTAGGCTTAGTAGATTATATTGACAGTGAACAATTTCCTCATTCACTGTATCATCAAGATATTGTTAATGCAGGCTTCGGCCTTGATAAGGAAAGAGAATTTTGGTCTCCAGAAAATAGTGATCACTTCCACATGTGGATCCACGCTTTGATCTGACATCTTGAATCTTTAGTTTTGTCTTTTGTTTAGTGATAAAATAATCAATGACGGATTTCAGGTTTTGTGAGGGTTTGGTCCTAGTATATTTATGTATTTTCTTATGTTGGAAAAAACCGTTTTGGATTTTTAGGTCTAATTGCTCACATACTGTAATTAGCCGGTTTCCATTGTCATTAACAACATCTTCTCCATATTGGCCAACTCTCAGACCATTTACTCTATTACCTGTTCTACTATTTAAATCTCCCAATATTACAATTTCTCTAGATGTACTTACTGCTGATATTTCATTGTGGATTTCTTCAAAAAAATTGTCTTTCACGGCTATCTTTGCATCGTTATTATACGCACAGATTTTAAAAATCGTAAGTCTCATTCCTTTTATTGTTATATTCATTCTTATTAGCCGTTCATTTACTGCTTCCCAGTTAGTGATAAATTTTCTAAATCTTTTGTTGACCAAAATAGATACTCCTTGTTGAGCATGTTTTTCTTTTGCCACTCCGCTATAGATATGGTCATATTGTCCTAGGTTTTCAGATCCTTTTCCTTTCTTCTTCGTTACTGTTAGTACAGCAAGGTCTACCTTCATTCTGCTGCACTCATGTACTATTTCATTCACTTTTCGACTCATTCCTTGTACGTTCCATGTACCAAAAATCATATTCCTGTTTCTTTGCTTGGTTCGTCTTTGGTTTTTCATTTCTTTCCGAGGTGTTTGATTGGGGTTTTTAACAGTGTGCGTTTTTTCCGGGTATCAGAGAGTTAGTCTAATGCCCCAACCCCCAACCTGGAGGACCAGGTGATTTTTGATCGAGGTTTTCTTCCCCTAGCCTTTGACGATTCCAACGCCGGTACTACAAGGCAGCATCTTATTCACCTGTGATCCTAGGCAGGAGCCCTTACAGGGTGCTATCATCTGGGCCAGGTAAACCCTGTTTTTTTTTACGAGGTTGTTATTCCTCCCTCTCCTCCTTTCCCGTTAGTGCAATGGGACCCCAGGCTTGAGACTGGTATAGTATAGAGTTTAATGTCTTTTTAGGACGAAAATTTCAAGACTAATTTTTGCTTCCGATTAAATCTTAAAACTGTGGGAAAACAAGTCCTCCAAAACCCAAGAATAAATTCAAAGAAATCCAGATTAATATACAAGACAAGGCATAATTAGGGAGGGGCTAGAGGGAAATTCAACAAATAATGCAAGTAAATCTTCGATTTAAGCAATGGTGGAACGAGAAAGTTATAAATCGTGTAAGAAATACGGATGAATCATAAAATAACTTAGGTTGAATAGAACACAGGAAGGTAGGGAAAATTATAGAAGGGAGGGAAATAATGTGTGTAGAGTGATAAGAGGGGAAAAATTTTAAATTTATGAGGAAAAAGTGGATAAATGTGAAAATAACAGTAAGCAAGTAAACTTATTCTAAACAATGTTCAATTGAATAAAAATTTAATTTCCGAACAAAATGTAGAAGACAGTATAGATCATAATATCTCCTTTCAAGAATCTAAAGTCAATCAGCCTCTTGATACTCTCTCTGAATTTAAAGTACTTAAAAAGAAAACTCTTAAACGTATAGTATTTTCACTGCCAAATGAATCCAGCCTTGATGAATTAGGAACTGAAACAATTAAATAGATGTATACTTTAATAGCAAATCCGTTAATTAATTTGGTTAATTTATCTTTGGAGCAGGAAATTATCTTTTCTACTTTAAAAACTTCCATTATAATTTCAATACCAAAAAAAACAAATTCCATTAAAGCAAATGACTTAAGACTGGTTAACATATTGACAGAAACCGAACAAACGAGTGAAAAACGTATAAATAATCAAATTTTAAATTTCATTATAGAAAATCAAATTTTGGTTCCAGTCTGGATTCAGAAAAGAACGTAGTTGTGACACGGCACTAAAGTTTGTTGTAAATCAATGGAAAACCAACAGAGACGAGGGCAAAGTTACACAGGCGTTTTTTTTCAAATTTGAAAAGAGCCTTTGGGACTCTAGATCGTAACAAGCCCTTAGTAAAGTTGGAAAGAATGGATCAAAGGAAAACTGTCTTAAAAAACTTACAGCCGAATTAAGACCAGTAATCAATCCTATGGATAACTTAAATAACATCGTTATAAATGAAAACTTTAATCTAGGCATCACAGATAGATTGGAATTAAAAAACACAATAAATGAAATAAAAAACGTTTATTCTTCCGGTCAAGATGAAATTGACATAAATTTTTTTTTAAATTTGGATAACAGAACGTTGGATGCTCTTGTTGTTGCTATCAACTCATGTTTCTTAAAGGGTGAATTTCCAGATGTCCTCAAAATAGCCGTAGTTGTTCCTCTTCATAAATCGGGATCATTTGACGAGCCCACTAATTTCAGACCTATCTCACTGTTGGATACTCTATCTAAAATTATTTAAAAACTGGTAAAGGTTAGAATGACCAATTTTCTTAAAAAACATAGTATCCTTAGCACTAATCAATTTGGTTTCCAGAGCGGAAGGAGTACTAACGATGCTTTGTTCTCTTTTTTGGAAAGTCTATATTTTGGACTTAATGATAAAGAAGCTGCAGCTGCATTATTCTGCGACTTTCAAAAGGCTTTCGACTGTGTCAGTCACGACCTGCTTTTAAAAAAGTTGGAGAGATATGGGTTTAGAGGAGTCTCGCAGCGTTTTTTTCACTCATACTTGACTGGAAGATATCAGATGGTTCGAAATGGTGGTTGTGTCTCTTCTTTATCCAAAATTAACTTTGGTGTGCCTCAAGGTTCTGTTTTGGGCCCACTGTTATTTTTGTTATATATTAACGACTTAACTTTAATAGGTATAAGGGGTACCCTAACACTTTTTGCTGACGACACTACAATTTTATGGCATCATAAAAACAAAACAATATTAAAAGAAATAGTGCAAGAGGACATACAACGAATTAAAGAGTGGTGTGATGCAAACTTTCTCTGTTTTAACATAGATAAAACAAAAGTCCTCAGCTTTAAATTTGCTTTCATGACCTAACTGTTTCCAACCAAAGAATAACTCAGGATGAAAATACTAAATTTTTATTCATCTTAATAAAAAAATATCGATAGGTAGTTACGCCGTTAGACAAACATTTTTCGAACTTGGTTGTGAAATGGCCAAAACAACTTATTACGCCCTTGTTGATTCTCATTTGCGCTATGGAATAGCCTTTTGGGGAAATTGCACTCAGTATTTGTTCAGATCTGTGTTTGTAATTCAAAAAAGATGCATCAGATATATTTGCGGAGCAAAAATCAGAAACCATTATAGGCCTTTGTTTATAAGAGAAAAAATATTAACTCTTTGTTGCCTTTTTATACTAGAAACAGTGGTGCTGATTTATAAAAAATTTAAAAATCACACATTTGAACAAACCTACCAAACAAGACGTCAATAATATAACAGCGTACCACTGCCTATTCCTAGGTCTCAATTAAACCAAAACTCGATAATCTACCGCAGTATTAAAATTTTTAATAAGCTTCCAAATAGACTTAAAAGCATTCACTCTGAAAAAATATTTAGGATTAAGGTAAAAGATTTGCTATTGGAGAGGGCATAATATAGTCTTAATGAATTTTTCGAGTACCAGTTATAGAATAATTGACAAATATATTTAAACATTTAAATTTTTTTATTTTACTTGTGTATGTATCAGATTGTTCTGTTTGTTGTTTCTTGTGTTTTATATCTAACTTTAACATATTTTATTTTTAACATATTTTGACGTTTTAACATATTTTAACATGATTTGACATATTTTAACATGTTTTTACGTATTTTAACATATTTTAACATGTTTTAACATATTTTACCATATTTTAATTTAAAGGTCAAAGAATTTCGTTGTATTTCGATAATAGTAAGTGAAAAGGTGTGATAGGTGGAAAGAGAGCATATTTGTATAGGAGAAATATTTAAAAAAATATATATATATCGCGAAATTTATAGACTGTTACACTATTTTAAATGACTATTCCGTACCTTAACTTAGACTTGTAAGCAAGTGTTTATCTTATATTTACAATTAAGGACCATTTTTTGCTTTGTCTGTAAAACTCTACTTATTTGAGAATAAAGCATAATTTGATTTGATTTGATTTGAAAGTAGTTTAAAATCTGCAAGGTCGAACACAGAATGCATAGGTCATTGGGATATTTCCAAAAAATAAAACAAATGAATTTGGTTTGTTACAGGGAAGTGTTTTAGACCTTTCCTTTTTCATACTTTACATAACTAATTTGGTTAATGAGGTGGAAGATGGAAAATTTCATCGGTCTGCCGATGATGGATTGAGTACAACCTAGAGGCTTTGATTAAAACAAATAAATCTAATTTTATATAAAACATATAAATACACAAGTAAAATCAATTAAAAATAAATAGCAGTAAGAGTAAGTTTATGGTTCTTTCCAGGGAAAACCAGTACATCAGATGAGGAAGCAAACATTAATCATAAACTAGGTAAATAAAAAATAGCCATAATCTTTCTTCCACTTTTCTTTATTAGATTTAATTAGTAGGAAATAGTTATTAGTAGAAAACTACTTAGGTATAGTTGGGATATGGGACTATAAGTAAAAACCGCAAGTAAAGCTGCCAACAGCCGGCGGGGCTGACTCCAAAGCAGGGCGACCGATCGAGACGCAACGATGCGGAGGTGCCAATCGTTGAGAATCAAGCAGTTAGAATTTACGAGATTGGTATGGCATAGGCAATTGCAAAGGAAATAAAAATAAAGGGAGCGCCAAATAATGCATTTGTTTGGAGCGCAATAATTTCTAGCACGTCCCTGCAGCCGGTTCCTTTGATTTGCTTGTCGGAAGCTTTGAACTAGAACACTTCATAAAACAAATAAAAAATTTAACAAATTCAGAAACCCACCAGGGATAAAATTACAATACAAACGTTTTACTAATGCACAAATTGATAGAAATAAACATCCAATCATTTCAAAAAGAAAATTAAAATAGGTAAAAGCGGTCGAAAATAGGCATCGCAAAAATCATGACTATGACGGTTTTACTACTTTGAAATCCCAACAAAACATTTCATGTAAAAAAAGCTAAGTACGCGAAAAGGGCTATCCAAAAAATAATTAAGATAAAAAAAATAAACTTGGCTATAAGTTCTTTAATACACATTTTAAAATAAACGGTTCTTACTAGTTTAAAAATGTTTTTGTATGGCTTATTTATAATGAACTAGGTGTTCAAAAATATGAGAAATTGGTTAAAATTTGCAACAACAAATAGAAGCTTAAAAAATAATAAAATATCTGTCCCCACAAAAATACAAAACTTAACGGGATTATATTTGAATGCCAAAGATTACTGGACGAAAAAATAGGTTTACCAGTTTTAGAAATATTGTGTTCCAATCATATAACAGCATAATAAAATTTTGTATTTAGGTCTTTTTTTTTAAATGCATTTTTTGGGTGTAAAAAATACACATAACATACTGTTGATGAATGGATAGCTAAAAAAAGGACAATATCTGTGAAACAAATTAATAAAATTACTTACAATGGACGTGAAGCATCATCCTCTTGCTGACCGAGGGTGGTACTCCATTGGCCGCTATGCAAAGATACGCTCCCATTTCAGATCGCGTCACTTTGGTTAGAGAAAGCACATCACCTTCAACATGGTTCATTCTTTCACTTTTTACAATTTTATTTAAAGTCTCTCGCGTTACGATTGGAGCGCCGTCTTCCCTTCTCCATATTATTTTTGGTTTTGGATGTCCTCTTGCTTTACATACTAGTTTTGCTGAACCGCCTTCTGGAACCATAAGGTCTCCGGATGTTTCTTCGTAGATTATGTCTGGGGGAATCACAACCTCTAGAGATGCCGTCTAAAAGAAAAACTTATTTTAAAATCATCCCAGGTCTAGTCTTTTTGAAGGCAGGAAAAAGTGTGTTTTAACTAAAACTAAAACTAAAAGATGTATTACCAAAATATCTTCTGTTTGTTTTAAGAAACAATTTTGAGAGACCAAGACTTAAAAAAATATTTTGGTATTTCCGATATTATCCTTCGGTTATATGGGCTCCTTTTTTCAACTTAAAAAGGTTTACGTATGAAGTTAATATTTAAATTTTTTTCTCCTCAAGAAATTTATGAGACATTTCTTATATACATTTTTCTTTCTAAAACTTATAAATTATCAGGTAAAAAAAATCATTACTCTAAATTTGTGTATTTTTATGGAACAGTCCATGTAGTGGAAAAAGAAAGATGGAAAATTCGAATAATTTCTGTAAATACAGTGTATTGCAATCGCAATTAAGGCAGTTTAAACCTATGAAATGCCATATTAACAAACCTTAGAAGTTTTATTTAATTCATCAACATCACCGTGAGGGCACGATAGTAAAAACAACGAACGAGCTTCTGCACTAAAATATTAACTTTTTATTGTAGCTACTTTAAAACATTAAATGAATTTATTAAAAAATAAACTTAAGTTATTATTATTATTATGTATGTTTGATTAACTTACTGTTTTTATTTCATTATAAAATGTTACTTTTTGCGTTTTACTAGATTTCAACTGTCAAATGTTTTTTGCATAACAATTATTTGCCATTCGGCTTTAATATGATATAAGTAATTCATTTTACTAAAGGATCTTTATTTACAAAAATATTTTTGAAAAAGCGCTTCATCTTATGAATTTGTTGTATGAAGGCAAGATGAAATGTGATAAAAGCGGGCAAGTTTGGAAGATTTTCATCTTGTTTGGAAGATTTTTATCTTGCCTGCTGTGCTTAAATTGCAAGCATTTTATTTTATACATATTAAGTATACAGTTTTTTTATGGTGGCTTGGAAAATGATTTGTTTTGTTATTAGTGTAGACAAATTAGACTTTATAAAGTTTATATTTTTTTTAAATAAAATTTGAAATTTTGAGTGTGAAATCCCAGTAAAATTCTGAATGCAGACTTCCCATTTGTTTTGCACGTAAACTGTAACTCTGACGAGAAAAAGTTATAGGACCGTTTGAGATTATTCATTCAATTTTTCATTCTACCCAATGCCCATAAATGACCTCTGAAAATAATCATAAGTTTTCAGCCCTAACAAAAAATGAGCCTTGCGCCGTTTTTTGCGTCGATTATCCCAAAAAGCGTTAGCGTCAGCAAAAAAATGTTTGCAAGCAAAATTGTAGAGCAGCAACCTTAAGTAAACAAACAATATTTCCATTCAGAAAGTATCTTCAGCAAGTCGGCAAAAATCGAAAAAAACGAATAAGTGGGGCAGGGCCAATCGTTGCTTTGAAATTTACGACTCGCGAATCGCAGCGTTGTCACATGTACGATAATTATTATCGATTTTGTACGTTAACTCAACCGAACCAATGTATGATGTACGACACTAGGTCTAGGATAATAGCCTTTTGATCAATAATTTGCGTATTTTTAATTTTTGTAAATTTTTATTCCTGATTTGTCAAATAGCAAGAGTTTTTCCATGAAAAGACGAACAAATGCCGTCCATATTCAACTGAATGTTCGTTTGAAGTTTGAAGTCGGATGGCGTCGTATGCCGCGGATCCATGCGTCGCGCAAGCAAAAGCAGTTGGCCGCGGCTTTAAGACATGTAGTACGTACATGTTTGTCTGGCTGTGCAGCGAGGCATGCGAATTCTGCCTTAAATGAATATGCGGATTTATAGTAGCTATTGCTTTTTTAATACGCTTTTATAATAATCTAATTTTTTGTTATTTACAGGCCTTTTATGTACCTAAAATCTTATCGTCCAATTAAAATTGCATAGTCTAGTCCGGAAAGCTCATAATATTAAAGAAAATATTTTATAGAAACATATTTCTTTAAATTCTTCAAATGTGAGAGAAATCAGTGGCAATTTGTGATAAAAATGTTTTTTTTTTAATGCCAGGTAATCACCATCCTTAAGTTGGTGTTTATAAAATAATATTTAGATATTTTTTTTGTAATATATTTTAAATAAATATAAAATGTAAAAATAAACTTTTTAGTATTGCGTTCGTCATATCTATAAGTGTATTCAAATAAAAAATTTAAAACTCAATTTTAGTACAATAATTTCCGCCAAAAAACGTTAACTTTCACGAAAACGTACGATCATTTTAAGCGAGATAATGGAATAATACAGTTGATTCGATAATTTTCTACTAAGCATCTGGCAACACTGGCGGAGCGGGGCAGTCAAGCATTTTGTGCGGTTTAAGCAACAAATTATTATGTGGTTATCATAGCGGCGACAAACGCTTGAAAATGGTGAGATTGTATGTGTTGCACAATGATAGCTGATAGCTATTAGCAAGGGTTAATACTTTTTTTAAACATATTTTGTCCAATATTGATCTTGTAGAACTCCTCTACAATGTTGCTCCTATATTTTTTTTGCTTACGCTTATAGTTTTCAAAATAATCGATGCAAGAAAGGGGCAATGCCCAAAAACTATGCCTATTTTTCAAGGTCATTTACTAGTGTTGGGTAGTAGCAAAAAAATTATAAGACAGGTTTTCTATAAAATTTAATGGAGAATCTAAAAAGTCCCATGATTTTTCTCGTCAGAGTTACAGTTTACGTGCAAAACTCAAAAAACCGTCATAGTCACGTTTGGGGTGGCGGTTTTTTGACAAAAGGGGATGAGGCTCCTCTTGGGGTGAAAACTCTTCGGATCTGTATTAGGGTTCCTACTAGGATCTAACTTGCATACACTGTTGGTGCAAGAATTATTTGCCAGCTTTTGGCTACTTTCATATTTTAATATTATTTTTCATTTCAAATTTCGCGGGGTATATGCATATGACTTATCCCCGCACCGAGACACGCGCGAGTCTGCGCGAGGTGTCGCAATCGGGAAACTGACAAGAAGCACAAGAAACGCCGTGAGTGCTACAATTTTCAATATCAAAATGTCAAAACCAAAAAAGACATTATTGCTAGACAAGCGTGCTATTTGTTTAAATCAAATAACCGAATCGAATGAGGTCGCGAAACAGGCGAAGGCAGACTCTTCGTTCCAGTTCCTCTTCAAATCTAGGTACGAGGATAATGACGAATGTCATCAAAAGTTTTACGAGTCTCATAACCAAATCATCGGATCCCTTGAGGAGTTGGGACTCGATTTTAATGAGAAGGACAACATAAGAAAAAGATTCGATTTACTTTTTTATGAATGTCGTGGCATTTATTATGATATTTTTTGAGCCAGCAATACTAATTTCGTTTCACTAAATACTTCTGCCAATAGTCCTAGGTCAAATTCTAGATCTTTTCCTTTACCCAGGTTGGCTAGTTTCGATGGTAACTATAAGAATTGGCAACATTGGTTTGATTTGTCATGATAGCGACTTGAGCGATATAGAAAAGTTTCAGCACTTACGTAGTTCAGTGACTAACGAAGCACTTAGTCTGGTAAAAACAATTCCGTTATCTGACAGCAATTATCATATTGCATATGAGGCTCTAGTCAAGAGATATCAAAATAAGCGTCTCTTAGCTACGACTGCTCTAAATGCTATGAATTCCGTTTCGGTGGAAACCAGTTCTGCGAAAGAGCTCCGTTTTATGTGAGACACCTTTTCCGAGAACTTAGCCATTTTGACCGAACTCGGTTTTCCTACGACAGAGTGAAACTTTCTTACATTTAATCAATTGCTTTCCAAGTTGGACGTTAAGCACAGAGTTTGAGCTATATTATAGCAGAGAGAAAAGCCAAGTCGACATTCTTTCTTACATTGACTTGTACAGCTTTATCGAAAATCACTGTATAGTCTTGGAGTCTGTCCAACATATGCATTTAATTAGTAAGCCCCCCTCTAATTCAAATCATGCTAAGCCCCTGAATAATAATCAGCGGAACTTTAGTCACAATAATTATTCTAAAAATACATCAACTTCATCTTTCAATACTACAGTTTCAAATAATCCAATTCAACCAACTAAACCGTTCAATTCAAATGTCAAATGTCATTTGTGCCAGTCCAGTCATGTCCTAGCCAGATGTCCCGATTTCCTAAATAAAAATTCAGAAGAAAGACTTTCCTATGTAAGACAAATTAACTTATGTGAAAATTGCATGCATTTTTCCCATCAAACAAGGAATTGTTCTTCTTCTTATAGCTGCAGAGGGTGTGGCCTTAAACACCACAGTTTACTGTGCCCCCACCCCCGTCAGAACAATACACGTGCTCAGCAGGGTACAAATACTAGTACTCAGGAAAGTCCACACTTTCTTTCTGTTTCACAAGGTATTTCCTCAACAAATTGTCACGCCACAACTATTCCCAATCAATCTACTTTTCTACTTTCAACAGTGGTAGCTGACATTTTGGATTCTAGAGGAAATTACCAACCCGTGCGGATTTTGCTAGATTCAGCATCTGAAGCCAATTTCATTTCGGAAAAATGCCTTAATAGACTAGGTCTCCCCAGACAACAATTTTCAATTTCCATTCAAGGTCTAAATCATAAGGCATCTTCGACTACCAAAGGCAAAACTAATTGCATTATTCGACCGCAGGGAAGAATAGATCCTACCTTTCAGTTTGAGGCTTTAGTATTGCCTCAATTATGTTCCAATATTCCCTCTGTTTCTATAGATTCCAGTCAATGGGATCATATTCGAAACATTAAACTTTCAGACCAAACTTTGAACATACCTAGCCCCATAGATAATTTACTCGGTTGTGAATTATTTCCTCAGATTTTAAAAAATGGAGTCATCCATGGTCAAAAAGGGCAAGCTAGCGCTTTTAACAGTGTTTTCGGTTACGTCTTGATTGGTAAGGTAGACGCTTCGATTCAATCCAAGCCAAGTACAGTCGTTAGCTGTTATACATCTTTAGAACCGCCCTTAGAAGTTTGTTTAGAGAAATTTTGGGAAACAGAACAAGTCCCACATAAAGTTCACAGCAGCTATGTGAAAAAATCTTTTCGGACACAGTATCTCGTAATGAATCAGGCAGATTCATAGTTTCATTACCTTTCGTTAACTCAGAGCCTACTTTGGTGATAGTTATCCTATTGCTGCAAAAAGATTTAAATCGCTCGAATTCCGACTTCACAAAGACCCTGTGCATTATGAAGCATATAAAGACTTCATGAAGGAATACATATTATCAAATCACATGATTCCAGTCCCTACACCTAGTTTCAAAGAAATCTTAGACTGTTCATATTTCATTCCCCACCATAGTGTTTTCAATAGGGGAAAAATTCGCTGCGTTTTTGATGCTTCACAAAAGGGTCCTAGGGGTTTATCTTTAAATGATATATTGTGCGCAGGTGCTAAACTTCAATCTGATGTCCGCGAAATACTTCTGAAATTCCGATATCATGCTGTAGTGTTTACTGCAGGTGTTGTTAAAATGTTTCGACAAATTCTTGTCACACCTGAGCACACACGATATCAGAATATCTTATGGAGATTCTCTGAAACCGATCCCCTTCAAACCTACTCTCTCAGAACTGTTGTCTATGGTCTTAAATCATCACCCTACTGTGGCCAATTAAAATGCGTTGGGTGACATTTATGGCAAACTAAATACGTTGCCGCCATTTTGTGACACTGTAAATAGAATAATAACGCTGTGCCAATTTGTGACACTAAAATCAAATTACCGAGTAATTAAACAAATATCTGGAAGCAGAACTGTATTTTCCAGTTATGTAAAACATTGATATGCCCGGTAACTTTTATACAGTGGAGAAGGGGGATTCAGAAATAAGAAAATTTTAAGCGCCACAGTGTTTTAATATCAATGTTTTACAAAGAAGATCTTAATTAAAATACAGTTCAACCCAAACGTTGTAGCCAAACAATGAAACTCTACTTACTTCCGAGGCTTCCAGAGTATTTGTGTAATTAAGAATAACCAAAAAAATTGACTAATAAACAAAATAGAATTTAAAAGATTCCCAAATGAATCAAAATGACACAAATAGAAAGTTCCTTATAGGTAGATGCACATTTCCAACAGGTCACAGTGTACCTACATTTGAGTCAGTAGTGTAAGACTCACTTACATAAATGATTGTTAAAAAATTACACTTCCAAAATCGTTCCATCATAGGGGAGATCTGGACCAAATATCTGCTGTCATCATTCTACGTTGGGTAGAATGAGACAGACAGCAACCCAGTCCGAGATCTACCCCATAAGGTAAATCAATGTTAGGAAACCGCAAAAAAATATAACCTCTCTAACATCTCTCTTTTGTCTCTGCAAAGTTGGTTCATAGGATTGTACAAATAACACAAAGATTTAGTTCATCTTGTTTATTTTAGGAGTAAACCTACTGTTAAAAAAAAACTGGAAACATGAAATATGTTCGGGCCAAAATAGCAAGGCACTCCAAATTTCACGAGAGAAATTATCTTAAATAAATGAAATGAAGGAAAACAAGTCAACTTAGTAAATACTCCGCAAAATTTTGGTTATGACGTCATACCTTTACCTTGCGTTTACACGAAATGTTAAATTATACTATAGAATTTATGGAGAAAAATTATATCAAAAAAATGGTTGCTTGCGTGAAATTGAAGAAAACTCCTACCTTGGTCCTTGATTATTTTATGGTTAAGAAGAGGGTGTTTTGATTTGTAAACCTGAAAGCTTTCAAGCAACCTCCCTGCAACTCCGGGTCCCTGTCTTGCTCGCGCCTTCCCTGGTGATCACCTAGCACATGACGCTAGGACAGCACATGGTCCAAAAATGTGGTTGGATCTTGCCCGAGCGTAAAAACCCTGTGGAAAATGAAATGTTTCAGTTTCCTGGAATTCGTCTATTTTGCACGAAGTTCCCCTACACCGAGTAACTCAAATCGAGAACCCCATGTCGACTCAATAAAATAAAGTAAATTTAAACAGATGAACTAAAATAATCCTAACGTACCTTTCCGAGGGTTACAGTGCTACACCCGGCTTCACACCAGCGTCCAGCACAACTGTCCCGTCGATGGAATGGACAGGGCTGTAGACAAAGGAGAAAAACAATATATAGTTTTTATCCAAAACGTGGTTTTAAAATAAAAATAAAAAGACTCCAAAAATCCCCACGTCCTTTGTCGAAAAAGTACATTTCACACGAAAAACAACTACAATTTGGGAGGCAAATATTATCTTGAAGAATCCCCAAATAATAAAAAAAATAAAATCGAACTTACCACTGCTCTTATTTCCCGTAGAAATGGCGTAGGCCGCCTTAAATCCCTCTCAAAGGGTGTGAGCGTCACTTAGATTCACCTAAACACGACGGCTCACAGTTATACCGTCTTTGGTATAATCCGCAACTACTGCAGTGCCAATAAGTGCCAATAACCACAAAACAATGGCGACACCAATAGACGGCCACCAGCCCAGCCAAAATTCGTTAGGAAAGAGACAAGGCACTTTGTCGAGAATACAAAAAAAAAATAAAGTTGCCGGAAGTCGTTTCTAGATTTGGTGGGGACAGTACCAACCTAATTTTCCCGGTTAAATTCAAATAAGGATGCAAACCTATTTATAAAAAAAACGCTCTCACCAAAAAATCACTAAATCCGGTTTGCGAGCCTGGAGGAAAAAACCCGCGGTTTTCAAACTAACCAATGAGGAAATACATTAATACTTTCGTACCGGTATATAGGGGGCATCATCGACCAAGGGGATATTGAAAATACGTAAAACGCACCTTGGGGTGTTGTCGGATCTATTTCCACGGTTGAAATTTTTATAACAAGGACGTCGAGACAGCCTCCATACATAGACCGAACATTTGCCTACCGGACCCCCGCCAACATAGCAAGTAGGAGGAAAATAACCAGCAGGACTAAAAGAAGCTCAGCATTGAAACCATCAACTGTAAAATCAATTTCTGGAGATCAGAGCATGCAGCAAACCCAGGAATATTCGAACATTCAACCAATTCCCATATGGGTAAAGCTATACTAAGTGTAGAATTTAGTTGTATTTTAGTTACAGTTTTAGTCAAAAGTTTCCCTTGCCCTTTATATATGTTTTCTCTAAGATTCATATGGTTTGACGCCATTCTTGTAAAACATTTCTACATTAATAAAGTTGTTTCTGAACTTGAACCTAAAAATACACATTGAACTACTGCATAAACTCGGCACAAGAGTGTTCAGATGTTAAGTTTGCTCACCACTAGCTAGCCATACAAAGCCCTTCAATCCGACTAACTGAGCTAGTTATTAACTTTATATAACTATGATTATATATAAATTTATATAATATAAAAATACGATTTTGTTTATTCTTCTAGTCCTGGTTTTTATCCCTCGTTTATCTCCCATTTATAAAAGTGCATAACTCGTATTTATTTTATCCTTTCCCTATCAAATTAATAAAGATATCAAAGTGGGCGGAGCCTCGGTTGTTCCTGGTCGACCCGTGGACCCAAATATGTTTTCGGGCTATCAAAACTAGCTAATCCGTGAAGGATATGAGGTTCGGATGGTCCCAATATTCTCGAAAATAAACATAAGCGAATGAAATGTTCATCTAAATGTTTCCTTCCTGTTACTGAAACCATTTGTGATGCGGCAACGCCGCCATTCCCCAGCAGAACAGCTGTTTATTTTCATAAACGTCAAAGAAAACCACGAAATTCCACAGATAAACAAAACAATCAAAAGTTTTAATGTGATTTTTCCGAAACCTGTGATCCTAAATTCCAATTACGATGTCCAGATAATACGGTGTGCGTAATGTCCAAAGTAATTCGATGGAATGTCTCCTTTATAAGGTAACTTTTTGGACACTATATATCCTCCAAACCCAGCTCTATAAAATACCCTTAATTTATGTACAGAAAGACGAGTCGAACAGCCTTGATTATTTAGCTAAATAAACAAATATGTAACGTTGCCTTAAACGTATAAATGACATGTTACACTACTTGGCTATACGTACTCTACAGGAATTGGCTAGATTAAAGTCTAAAAACTTTCCTAATGCTTCTAGAGATCTGTTAAAAGACGTCTACGTCGATGACGTTTTAAGCGGTCTCAATTCCATAGTTTCGGCCATAGATCTACAGCAAGAACTCATTTCACTATTACGTCGTGGTGGTTTCGAGCTCAAAAAATGGGCAAGTAACAAACCAGAACTTATTTAATCATTTCCAGAGACGGACACACAAATGTCTATTTCTTTCGACAAAGCAGAACCTAATTTTGTCAAGGTGCTTGGTCTCCAATGGAATCCAGTCACAGATTCATTTACATATCTTGTTATACCTGACGATAACTCTTGCACTAATCGTGGAATCCTTTCTCAAATAATGAAAATATTTGACCCGTTAGGTTTCTGTTCTCCAGTGTCCTTACTGGCCAAGCATCTGATGCAAGATTTATGGAAGGAAAAGATAGAATGGGACTCTCTTTCGCCCCTTCATATCATAAATACTTGGAATCAGTTTCGCATGGAGCTTCCCGAACTTTCTAATCTTCATTTACCTAGATGTCTTACAATAGACAAACTTACTCGCATAGAATTACACGGATTTTCCGACGCTTTAATGGTTGGTTATGCAGCCACAGTCTACCTTCGTATTGAAGCATCTTCTGGCGAGCTGTTTACTTTTCTTGTTATGGCAAAATCTAAAGTTGCACCACTTAAAACGGTTAGTCTCCCAAGACTGAATCTATGGTGTTTAATAAAATTTGGGCGTGGTCTGACTCACAAGTGGTCTTGCGCTGGTTATCTGATTCTCCCCATAGATGGTGTAACGTGTCATTTTTACGTTTAAGGCAACGTTACATATTTGTTTATTTAGGTAAATAATCAAGGCTCTTCGACTCGTCTTTCTGTACACAAATTAAGTGTATTTTATAGAGCTAGGGTTGGAGGTTATATAGTGTCCAAAAGGTTACCTTATAAAGGAGACATTCCATCGAATTACTGTGGACATTGCGCACACCGTATTATCTGGACATCGTAATTGGAATTTAGGATCACAGGTTTCGGAAAAATCACATTAAAACTTTTGATTGTTTTGTTTATCTGTGGAGTTTCGTGGGTTTCTTTGACGTTTATGAAAATAAACAGCTGTTCTGCTGGGGAATGGCGGCGTTGCCGCATCACAAATGGTTTCAGTAACAGGAAGAAAACATTTAGATGAACATTTCATTCGCTTATGTTTATTTTCGAGGATATTGGCCCACTTTGATATCTTTATTAATTGGATAAGGAGAGGATAGAATAAGTACGAGTTATGCACTTCTGTAGATTGGAGGTGGACGAGGGATGAAACCGGGACTGAAAGAATAGGCAAAGTCGTATTTTTATATTATATAAATTTATCTATAGGTACATTTAGTGGGAATAAGGACACTGATGTTCTGGTAAATATACGTTTTAATCCATCGGTAACGTTTCGACAATGGTTTTTGTCTTCATCAGACCTTCAGACTAGATCGTACATTGGAACAACAAAAAACAAGAATTCAAGCACATCAGGAAAACAAACGGCACAAAATTAAAAACGAAACCCAACCTTAATCTGCTAATTATTTATATGTTCTTTTAAAAGAAACTGTCTCATTCTACCCAACGTAGAATGATGACAGCGGATATTTGGTCCAGATCTCCCCTATGACGGAATAATTTTGGAAGTATGTTTTTTTAACAATCATTTAGATAAGTGAGTCTTACACTACTGACTCAAATGTAGGTACACTGTGACCTGTTGGAAATGTGCATCTACCTATAAAGAAAGCACTTTCTATTTGTGTCATTTTGATTCATTTAGGAATCTTTTGAAATCTTATTTTGTTTATTAGTCAATTTTTTTTGGTTTTTTAATTACGCAAATACTCTGAAAGCCTCGGAAGTAAGTAGAGTTTCATTGTTTGGCTACAACGTTTGGGTTGAACTGTATTTTATTTAAGATCTTCTTTGTAAAACATTGGTATTAAAACACTGTGGCGCACTTAAAATTTTCTTATTTCTGAACCCCCCCTTCTCCACTGTATAAAAGTTACCGGGCATATCAATGTTTTACCTAGCTGAAAAATACAGTTCTGCTTCCAGATATTTGTTTAATTACTCAGTGGTTTTTGTTTGTGTCACAAATTGGCACAGTGTTATTGTTCTATTCACAGTGTCACCCAACACATTTTAATTGGCCACAAATGGCGCCCTACGTAAGTTTTTGGCTAGTTTTTTAACATCTGATGTAATTTGTTTTGGTTTTTTTTGAATTTGGAAAAAAAAAGGAAAAAATTATTTTGAATTTTTTTTTAATTTTTTTTAGAGAAATTTTTTTTTGTGTTGCAGCCAAAGCCAGGTTAAAGACTTTAAGTGGCTGTCGGTGGTTTTGACACTCAATCATTTTTTTTAATAAAAAAAAATAAGATTTTCCATCATTGTTGGTTTTGATAACACTTTTTAAATATTTTTTAGTAATATTTGAGCGTTGATTTGGAATTCGTTTGGTGATTTTAGTAGTTCTCATAGTTTTTATTAGCTTATCTTCACAGGTTTTTTCTTGGAAAACAAAAGATTCATTTTATTTATTAAGGAAGAATAAGTAGATAGGAAAACATGGGAGTTTTTATTGAACGGAGTCCAATTCATATCTTAATTCTTTAAAGTTTTTTTTTGTAGGAAAAACATGTTTTAATTTTTTTTAAAGAAAAATAAACACAGTAATGTAAATTTACTTCAATTTTTGTTGATTTATAGGTGGATGGACCTCCAGGCATGGTCCTTTTAGGTTTAAATATATGACAGAAGTAGTGAGTTTTTTTCTAACAATTTTTTTTGCAGGTTGCCTACTACTAATATGTTATTATTTCCTGCTTGTGATAAGATAGAAATTGTTTCACCGATTATTTTTTAGTGCAGTCAATTTATTTAGGTCAACAAATTATTTTTTTGGTGATTTTAATTTTTTGTGGCATATCACCACTTGGAAGTTGGAATATTTTTAAAGGGTTTCACACAAATTTTTCTTGGCTGGGTTGTTTTAAAGTGAATATAGCTTAACAGCTGGTAGCTTTGTTTAGTTGAAAGTATTAATTAGTAATGAAAGAAAAGGAAAATGAGTTTATTTTGCTTTGTCATTTTCTTTTCTTGTTTTTTTGGTGGTAACTGTTGATGACAATTAAGATCTTACGTCACTCAGTTACATCGGGTCAGAGGAGGGTACTACTACTACTATTTAGTGTCAGCTCGGGATGTTAGGAAACACAAGACTAAAATCCCTAGAGCAGCACATTGGCTGAACATCAACGCCAGAGGTCCAGTAAACATTTTTTTGGGGCAGTTTTTTAGGGCTTTGTTTGCCGAGTCTAGTTGTCTAGTTGTGTTTTCGTGACTGGTCAAATTTTTTTTGGTAGAAAATGCAGCGTTGGGCTTTGGAGTGCATTTTGGAAAAAATGACCTACGGGTACTTCTATCAATTAAAGTTTTTCTAGTTCACAATTATTTTTTTTCGTTATTTTTTTCTACGTTCAGGTCATAGCTTGGTCATGGCCAATGGAGGGCAAACATTTATGTTTGAGCCTTGAGAAGTTTTTTCTGCTCCGGATTGAATACAGAGAAAATGAATATGAAGCCCAACTAGATATAATACCACAAAAGAAATGTTTAACTGAGACAGATATAGATATAGGTTTTTTTGATTTTTTTTTAGTTCATTTGTAAAGTTCAGTAATTTTTTTAAGTAATGTCATTGTGAGGCCGTGAAATTGGTCAGTGAATTTAAGAGAGACTTTCAACTAAATATAAATGCTAGGTCAAAATATTTCAAAATTTTACTTTTTTTCAAATAATTTAATTTTTAAATCAAACAAGTTTCATGGCTAATCGGGCAAAAATGAGTTTTTTGTTTCCCTTATATTTTTCCGTGGGTAGCTTGAAAGCTTAACCTCACGGGGGTCCAAGATCTAATGGACACCTAATAAGTGCTGACAGTTAACCGTTTCGTTCTTATGGGACTCCTCAGAACACTGCTGGTCAAGTGACAAATCTTGCGAAGTTAATCAGACGGTTTTGTCTCTAATTAAATGTAATTAGTGAGCGAACTATAGCAAGAGGCGCCATCTACCGAGATACGAGAGAAACAAAAAACCAAAAGCAGGGAACACTGCTATACAATATCGATCAATGAAAAGATCGAATGCAAATAAAAGAACTATAGTCCGTGACCTACGACAGCTCTTTTTCTTTTCAGGCCGGATCAACGCATTTTGCATTTTTACCCGTCATCAAGACAGTGAGCGTCAATCAACGGAATTTTTAAGCCAAATAATACTAACAAACGTGAAATTTCATACCTGTGAATTTAAAAATCAAACAAGTTTCATGGCTAATCGGGCAAAAAGGAGTTTTTTGTTTCCCTTATATTTTTCCGTGGGTAGCTTGAAAGCTTAACCTCACGGGGGTCCAAGATCTAATGGACACCTAATAAGTGTTGACAGTTAACCGTTTCGTCCTTATGGGACTCCTCAGAACACTGCTGGTCAAGTGACAAATCTTGCGAAGTTAATCAGACGGTTTTGTCTCTAATTAAATGTAATTAGTGAGCATACTATAGCAAGAGGCGCCATCTACCGAGATACGAGAGAAACAAAAAACCAAAAGCAGGGAACACTGCTATACAATATCGATCAATGAAAAGATCGAATGCAAATAAAAGAAAAGAACTATAGTCCGTGACCTACGACAGCTCTTTGTCTTTTCAGGCCGGATCAACGCATTTTGCATTTTTACCCGTCATCAAGACAGTGAGCGTCAATCAACGGAATTTTTAAGCCAAATAATACTAACAAACGTGAAATTTCATACCCGTGAATTTAAAAATCAAACAAGTTTCATGGCTAATCGGGCAAAAAGGAGTTTTTTGTTTCCCTTATATTTTTCCGTGGTAGCTTGAAAGCTTAACCTCACGGGGGTCCAAGATCTAATGGACACCTAATAAGTGTTGACAGTTAACCGTTTCGTCCTTATGGGACTCCTCAGAACACTGCTGGTCAAGTGACAAATCTTGCGAAGTTAATCAGACGGTTTTGTCTCTAATTAAATGTAATTAGTGAGCGAACTATAGCAAGAGGCGCCATCTACCGAGATACGAGAGAAACAAAAAACCAAAAGCAGGGAACACTGCTATACAATATCGATCAATGAAAAGATCGAATGCAAATAAAAGAAAAGAACTATAGTCCGTGACCTACGACAGCTCTTTGTCTTTTCAGGCCGGATCAACGCATTTTGCATTTTTACCCGTCATCAAGACAGTGAGCGTCAATCAACGGAATTTTTAAGCCAAATAATACTAACAAACGTGAAATTTCATACCCGTGAATTTTAAATTCATAAAAAAAATTTTTATGAACCGTGAATTTTAAATTCACGGGTATGAAATTTCACGTTTGTTAGTATTATTTGGCTTAAAAATTCCGTTGATTGACGCTCACTGTCTTGATGACGGGTAAAAATGCAAAATGCGTTGATCCGGCCTGAAAAGACAAAGAGCTGTCGTAGGTCACGGACTATAGTTCTTTTCTTTTATTTGCATTCGGTCTTTTCATTGATCGATATTGTATAGCAGTGTTCCCTGCTTTTGGTTTTTTGTTTCTCTCGTATCTCGGTAGATGGCGCCTCTTGCTATAGTTCGCTCACTAATTACATCTAATTAGAGACAAAACCGTCTGATTAACTTCGCAAGATTTGTCACTTGACCAGCAGTGTTCTGAGGAGTCCCATAAGGACGAAACGGTTAACTGTCAACACTTATTAGGTGTCCATTAGATCTTGGACCCCCGTGAGGTTAAGCTTTCAAGCTACCCACGGAAAAATATAAGGGAAACAAAAAACTCCTTTTTGCCCGATTAGCCATGAAACTTGTTTGATTTTTAAATTCACGGGTATGAAATTTCACGTTTGTTAGTATTATTTGGCTTAAAAATTCCGTTGATTGACGCTCACTGTCTTGATGACGGGTAAAAATGCAAAATGCGTTGATCCGGCCTGAAAAGACAAAGAGCTGTCGTAGGTCACGGACTATAGTTCTTTTCTTTTATTTGCATTCGATCTTTTCATTGATCGATATTGTATAGCAGTGTTCCCTGCTTTTGGTTTTTTGTTTCTCTCGTATCTCGGTAGATGGCGCCTCTTGCTATAGTTCGCTCACTAATTACATTTAATTAGAGACAAAACCGTCTGATTAACTTTGCAAGATTTGTCACTTGACCAGCAGTGTTCTGAGGAGTCCCATAAGGACGAAACGGTTAACTGTCAACACTTATTAGGTGTCCATTAGATCTTGGACCCCCGTGAGGTTAAGCTTTCAAGCTACCCACGGAAAAATATAAGGGAAACAAAAAACTCCTTTTTGCCCGATTAGCCATGAAACTTGTTTGATTTTTAAATTCACGGGTATGAAATTTCACGTTTGTTAGTATTATTTGGCTTAAAAATTCCGTTGATTGACGCTCACTGTCTTGATGACGGGTAAACATGCAAAATGCGTTGATCCGGCCTGAAAAGACAAAGAGCTGTCGTAGGTCACGGACTATAGTTCTTTTCTTTTATTTGCATTCGATCTTTTCATTGATCGATATTGTATAGCAGTGTTCCCTGCTTTTGGTTTTTTGTTTCTCTCGTATCTCGGTAGATGGCGCCTCTTGCTATAGTTCGCTCACTAATTACATTTAATTAGAGACAAAACCGTCTGATTAACTTCGCAAGATTTGTCACTTGACCGGCAGTGTTCTGAGGAGTCCCATAAGGACGAAACGGTTAACTGTCAACACTTATTAGGTGTCCATTAGATCTTGGACCCCCGTGAGGTTAAGCTTTCAAGCTACCCACGGAAAAATATAAGGGAAACAAAAAACTCCTTTTTGCCCGATTAGCCATGAAACTTGTTTGATTTTTAAATTTACGGGTATGAAATTTCACGTTTGTTAATTTAATTTTTCTTAGAAAGATTATTTCTTTCTGTAAACATAACTTCTCGAATTCTTGTTTTGGTCAAAACGGTTTGTATAGTGGTCGTAGATTTAAAGGGTGACCAGACAGGTAATATTTTTTTAGGGGACCAAACGGGAACTTCTTGAGTTACAAAAGGGGAACTTTTTTTTGTCTTAGTTGATCAGGCAGGAATAAATAAATCTTTTACTTCCAAATCATAACTTTAAATAACAAGATTTATTGTTTAGGTGTTTGGGTCTTAAAAGAAAAAACGTTTTGTTTTTGAGGATACTGGTATAATATGAATTATTTTTATTACATGCGAAATTTTGTTTGACTGCCGATATGATAGCCTTCAGTTTTTTGAATAGTTTGCATTTCAGGACAGTTGCGTGTACTTAAAGGGGCCTGTCATCTGCGCCCATTGTAAAGCAACTTCCAACTTACTTGCTTAGCTTTTTCACTTCATCTTCGTTTTGTTGCTTCTGAAATTAAAGCGTTATGTTGGATAACGATGGATGGTGTTAGACTGAGAAAGTACCTAGGTATTTAGGGATGAAAACTTGGAAGTTGTGGACAATTGGGAAACAATTTTTTTTATTTAATTTTTTTTAATTTTAAAATAATTTCATACTGATGACCTCAAATAATGAAGCAAATTTTTAAATTACAATACACTGTTGTGGAATAAATGAGAAAGTGTTCAGGTTAAACAATAAATTTAAGATCATTGATTTTTAAGATTTCAATCTAGGAATAAATTTAAAGACAATAGGTTTTCTTTGATGCGACTAAACATTGATGAGGGCATCTATTTTTTTTAAATCTGATAGTTGTACAGGGTGTAAAGGAGCTAGCTACCTTTTATATTGCAATAATTAGGGTTTTTTTTTCTCGCGAGCTGGGTGGAAATGGAAGAAATGTTTGGTTCGGAGTGTAGAAATCGAGGAACGAGGACTTCCTGCTAATCTTTTTAGGATTTCGCAACTTCGGTTTTCGCTAAATTAAAATACATCCAAATTTGGCCTACAGGCTGAATCTCACATCTTCCAGGACCTTGCAGATTCGCGGAGAAAGACAAATTTTGTGATCTATTTAATTATGATAGGAATTAAAATAGTAACATGCACATGAGGGAACTAGATATATTTAGGTTAAAAATTAGTAAGAACACTGATCTGAACAATTTTCCATAATAGTGTCCTATTTTCACAGGGTGCTTCAAAATATCTTCACCTTTCTTTGAAATAAGATATGGTTTCGCCTGTGGGGTTTGACCGTTTAAAAAATGTATAGGGTCCAGATGGGAGTGGAATGAAAATCACAAGTTTTTGGGTTTATTGACATTATACTTAGGAAATAGGGGAAATGTCTAATAAAAAGTTTTTTTTTGGTTTTAGGCCGAGTTTTGTTGATATAACAAAAGTTTATTTGGGGCCGGGAGGTTATTATACTCTTTTAAAATTAATGTAATAGTTTTGGCTTCTTGATTTTTGTTGTCTGGTTTTTACGCAGGATTATTCCCAACTGTTTCATTTCAAAATATCATTTGTAGGTGATAGGGTCTCATTAGCCCTTGGACATTTGGTAATTTTTGCTTTGACCAATAGTTGTGGGAAGGGCCCAACTTAATTTTATATCTCGTGAACACCGGGAACAAGGATCTGAGAATGCATTAAGCAGTAAAAAAAATTTTTGATTAGGTGTTGTGTGTAAAGACACTTGAGTAGGCAGATTTAGTTTACAACGTTCTTATAGGTGAACCTTGGAATTGTTTTCATAGTTGTTTTTCTGAAAGTGCTCACAAGATAATTCTTTACGGGGTTGAGTGCAAATTTTAAAACTTAGGTTCTTCACATTATAGTGGTACAGTAAATAAGTACTAACGTTGCTTATTTCCTTCAGTAATAATTTTAAACAAATATACTAACATCGTTTGTTTTTTTTTGGAACAAATATTTTTTAACTTTTTCTAAACTGATTGGTTTTTTTTGCAATGACGATTTCTTCTACTTTATGATTCTTAAGTAAATTTAATTTTCAATATATTTTTTTTGTACAGTAAATTAATTTTTCTAGCTCATTCACTTTTCACATTCACACAGTTTTGGGAGAGGAAAGGAAATCTACAACTGTTTTTTTAAAGGAAAAGAACAAAAACTGTTCCATGACAAAACTCTATTAAGATTTTTCTAGTGCTAATTTTATTTTAATTCTTTTAAAATCGTTAATAGGAGCTGCAACCCCACTTAAACATTAAAAAAAAAAATAATATTTTTTAAATATTTTTTTTAAATATTTTTTTTAAGGAAGAAAACATGATTTTCTTGTTGGAAAATTTTCTTTTTGGTGCATAGTAGTACCTTGCCCTACAATGGTTTTACCAGTTTATTTAAATATTTTTTTTTCTTTAATTAAAATATAATTTCATATCGAACCCTCGCGTTTTAACAACTCATCATCATCATTTGTTTTATTTTTTTTTCTCCCTACTCCAAACGAGGGTAGAGTAATATTTTGAAAATTTTAGTGAGCCACTAATAAATTTTTTTTTGATTGGGCTACTGTGGTTGACACCAAAAAAATTTTTTATTTTAACGATTATTAGAGAGTTGCAGTCCTACCAAGACGTTATTTTTATAAATTTTTTTAGTACCATCGGTAAATTTTTTAAAATTTTCTTTTAATTTTTTTTAATAACACACAATACCCTTACTAGTCTAATTCAACGCAATTTTAGCGAGCGGATTTTTTTTAATTGAGCATATTTTACGATTTCTATAACACGAACATCTATTCCGATGTTTATTGCGTTCACTTATATATTAAGGGATGATGTCGTAAGCAATGCATGTTTCGTGTGAACTCAGAATAGGTAAGCAGGTTAAAGTGGGTTTTGATTTATTCTTTTTAGAAAAATCATTGTATACGGCGATTTGGGTTTTTTTTTTAGTTTATTTGTGGAGCCGTTCTGCAATAGCAGGAGTATACCCTAGCGTTAACTGTGTACAACAGCTTTGGGATTTTATTGTTATAGGTAGTCTGTTGTACGTTCCATTTAGAGATAAATTTACCTATTCGGTTGCTGAGATAAACAAATATCACTTAACTTTAATTTTAATCCAGTTCAGCTAGGATAAGCGCAATTATTTTTTTTTTGTTTTACTTACGCAGGAGTGGAACATAAGACCTGAACACTGCCAAAGCTCTTGTCTCTCTTTTATTTTCTTTTAACTTTTTATGGCTGCTTGTTAATTCTAATTTAGGATTTAAGTAGTTATTTCTCTCTGCAAGGTTGGACGTCATAGTTGGTTGTGCAAATAATTAATATAAACTATGATTACATTTTTAAATGCAAATAAATTTTATTTTCTTACTGCTCCGGTGTTCTTCGATTCTGTTCGCGTCTGCCCGTATTTAAGTTTTATATTTTCTACATTTGTGAGAAAATTTATAGTGATTTTCACTAGTGAATTTAAAGTGAACTTTGTGTTTGTTATTGCGTGGTTTAGTTTTTATAATTGGGAGGTATAATTAACAGTTTTAATTAAAGTTTAAAGTTTGAATATAAAATGCACCATGGCTATTTCTTTGAGTCGGTTCTCTGACATAAGGTACTTAGTCAAGGACGAGTTAATCTACGAATTAACATGGAGAGGCATAGCCATTGAATCGGTGGAAGAGATGAATACATACTGATTAGACAGAGAGAAAGGACTGTTGGAAGTATGAGATACCCTCCGTATCCCTTTAAATTTGGCCAGGATGCTTTTAGCTGCATGAAGAAGCTAGATTGTCTGGTACCGCTGGTAGAGAAGTTCTCTGGTACGAGCAAAGAAGGATAGTTTAGAAAAATCGCTGTAAGATTGGAACACGTGCTAGCCAGGAATAACAACATGAATCCGTCCAACTTTGAAGAAAGTCAAACGAAAGGCATACTGGTTGCGGAAAACTTGAGTTTGATTGGGAGGTTGCAGAGCCAAGCAACAGATCTGCTAAGAGTTGGCGTTACCTCAGATGATGATAAAGCATCTGAAACCCAATCAACGGGTCGAAGCTCAGATCACTCGACAAATGTTGGCAACATTCCCAGCCAGTCTCAACTCCCGCAACTACAGCACTCGAGCACACAAAAAACAGCTCAACAGCCTACGAACCAACCGTCGGTCATTGCTCCAGTGCAAATGCAAGTGCTAACGAACCCAACTCAAACATCAGTACAAGCACCCTCTATTCCGATTGAGAATTATGGTACAACATCTTTTCAGTATCAACAACCGTCTACCGTTCCTTTGAGTTTAGCTGCCCTCCAAAGTAGCATTGCACCAATTGCTCAGTCACGACCATTTTCATGTTCGTCGCCAGTACCAATGTCAAGTGATCCTGGTACTTCATATCATGTTGCACCTGTACCTCCGCATAAGTGGAACTTAAAGTTTACAGGCGAGAGGGGTACAATCTCCGTCACCGCATTTTTCGAGAAAGTGGACGAGTTGAGTCAGGCTAGAGGAGTTAGTAAAAAGGTTCTACTGAACTCAGGCATTGATCTTTTTGAAAAGTCAGCCTATACTTTTTATAAAGATGTTCGTAGAGAAGTTCATACATGGGAACAGCTGGAACAGAGGTTCATGGTAGAGTATCTTCCTTCTTCATATGGCGAGAAGCTATTGAAGGAGATCCAAAAACGTAAACAACGCCCTAGAGAGTCTATAGGGACCTATATTGCTGTCATGAACACGTATTTCTAAAGACTTGGCTGTCCTGTCTCTGAAGAGGCGAAATTAGCTATCGTCTTCAGAAATATCGCGGACATTTATAAGAAAGGGTTGATTGCTACTCGGGTGCGCATTATCTAGAGGTAAGCAGTGTTATTCGTGTGGTCAGGCAGGGGTAACAGTAAGAGAATGTCGTAATTGTAATCGTCAGGGAAACGGACCCAGGCGCTCGTAGGCGGTCGACCTTCGAGTCAGCCTGAACAAGCATCGACCAATAGGCTAACGTACGTCTTAGATTATGTGATAAGTCATGCTCGTAAAGATGAGAGGCCTTATTTAGAAGTGGATGTGCTCGGATATAAGTTATTAGGTTTGTTGGATTCCGGGGCTTCACGTACCTTTTTAGGGAATCATGATTGGTCAATCATCGAGAGGTTTGGTTTTTCACTTGATACGACAAAGAAGACGAGTTGTATTGTGGCAAATGGTCAAAGCACGAGTAGTATTGGGACAGTGCAGCTTCCTATGCGAGTTCAAGATAAATTTAGGTTAATAGAGGTCGTCGTCGTTCCTGAGTTGCCGCACACTTTGATTTTGGGATTAGATTTTTGGATTTCGATGGGTATAGTACCGAACTTAAGTACTAATGAGTGGCACTTTGCCGATAATAAAGACGTGATTTGTTCTTTGGAAACATCAGACCAACAAACTACTCTTACGCCTTATGATTCAGAACGACTAGAGGAATTGGTCGATAAATATAAGACTATTATGGGTGACTCTCTGGGATGTACAGACAGGGTAGAGCATAAGATTATAACAGATGCAGCACCGATAAGACAACGTTCTTATAAGGTCTCACCGGTCATTCAAAAACTTATTGATGACGAGATCGACGAAATGCTGAAAATGGATGTAATAGAACGTAGTAGTAGTTCATGGGCTTCACCAGTGGTAATGGTACAAAAGAAAAACACAAAGAAATATCGGTTCTGCGTAGACTACCGCAAATTGAACTCAGTGACGGCGCGTGGCAGTTATCCCTTACCACTCGTATCCGAAACTCTTGACAAGTTGAAAGATGCTAAATACTTGTCAACTTTAGATATTAAGAGTGCTTACTGGCAAGTACCAATGGAAGAATCATCGAAGCCACTAACAGCATTCATCTGTCGACGAGGTCTCTTCCAATTTAAGCGTTTACCTTTTGGTCTTCATAATGCACCTGCAACTTGGCAGAGACTCATAGATAGCATCATAGGAAACGATTTAGACCCTACGTGTACGTATATCTCGATGACCTCGTAATTGTCACACAGAGCTTTTCTGAACATCTTAGAATTATTGAGGAAGGCCTACGAAGATTGCATAATGCAAAGATAACGGTAAGTTGGGAGAAATGCCAACTGTGTAGGCCAGAAATGACTTATTTAGGATTCGTAGTGGACCGTCGAGGCATCCGAGTTGACCCTAATAAAATTAAAGCCATGTTAGAGCTCCAGAGGCCAAGAACTGTCAGAGAAGTCCGTAGAGTTGTAGGTACAATTTCCTGGTATAGACGTTTCATAGAGAATTTTTCAGCGATAATAGCTCCGATTACAGCTCTAACTAAGTAAAATCAAAAGTTCGATTGGACTCCAGACTGCGAAAAGGCATTTATTAAGATTAAGGAACTTTTAGTGACTGCACCGATTCTTACATGTCCAGATTATACCAAAGAATTTGTCATTCAAACAGACGCATCAGGATATGGAATAGGAGCATGTTTAACGCAACCTTATCCTGAAGGAGACACAGTCATATGCTATTTGAGTCGATCTTTGACTAAGCAAGAACGTGTTTACACGACCACCGAGCGAGAATGTTTGGCATTGGTTTGGGCGATAGAGAAGCTCCGGCCATATATTGAGGGGATCTCATTTAACGTCATAACAGATCATTTTAGTTTAAAATGGCTTCATAGCTTGAAAGAGCCCAGTGGAAGTCTTGCTCGTTGGTCTGTAAAACTGCAGCAATATGACTTTGAAGTAATCCATCGGAAAGGGAAAGATTTAGTTGTCCCAAACATGTTGTCTCGCGCAGTACCCATGATTGATACAATTTCGCAGCCCAGAGACGTTTCAACAGCAATAAAAGATCGATTTTACCAAAAGATGGTAAAGAGGGTCGTAGAATCACCACTAAAATTCATTAATTGGAGATACACTGATAATAAGTTGCATAAATATGTCAAACAAGAATACCCTCAACTTTCACCATCTAACGAATATTGGAAAGAGGTAGTCCCCAAAGATCATAGGCGTAGAATTATTGGAGAAGCTCACGATCCTCCTACTGCAGGACATATGGGTGTGTATAAAACCTTCCACAGACTGGCAGAAAAATATTATTGGTCAAAAATGCGCCAGGACGTGGCAACTTTTGTAAAGAAATGCTTTGTCTGTGCAGCTCATAAAGGTGATACACAAGGTGTATCTGATCAGATGATATCTCACCCAAAACCAACTCGTCCTTGGGAAATTATTTCAACAGATTTATGTGGACCCCTACCTCGTTCGATAAAGGGTAATTGCTGGATTCTCGTCGTTACGGACTATTTGAGTAAGTTTTCCTTAGGTTTTCCAATGCGAACAGCCCCTACTCAAGCTGTTGTCAAGCACCTTGAGGAGCAAGTATTTATGGTCTTCGGAGTACCCCGTTTGATACTTTGTGATAATGGCCCTCAGTACAAAAGTAACGAGTTTAAGCGTTTTGCTGAGAGTTATCAGGTTAGAATTCAGTATAATCCGTATTATCACCCCAGGGCGAATCCAACAGAAAGGACGAATCGTACGTTAAAAACCATGTTATGTTGTTATGTGAAAGACAACTACACACAATGGGTTACATTCGTCGCTAATCGTGTTTGCAAAATCCAAGAAACTTTACCTCCTCATGTATGGCACTATGTTCCGTCTGCTGAAAACCCAGCGGATTGTGCTTCTTGTGGACTTACACCTAACCAACTTGTTCACCATGACATGTGGTGGAAAGGTCCACCCTTTCTAAGCCTTCCACGAGAAGAATGGTCTAATGCCTTTCATTGTCCAGATCTTTGCGACAGTAATGATTTGGAAGAACGCAAGACATTTCTCACGGTCATGTCAGACCCACATGAGATCGATGTTCTCTTGAATAAACATTCTTCTCTCACGAAAATACAACGAATCATTTCCTACACGCTTAGACCAATTTCGAAAATCTATTACTCAGATCATTTGGTAACGGAAAAGGAACTGCAGAATTCCATGATTGTTCTTGTCCGCGATGTCCAACGTACAGTACTTTTAGATCTTATTTCAAAATTTAAAACAAACAAGTTGCTTCCAAAACCCTTTCGTAAACTTTCATTATTCCTGGACGAACAAGACTGTCTCCGAGTAGGCGGTCGCATTAAACATGCTTCTGAACTTTCTTATTCTGCTAAGCATCCGTTGCTCTTGCCACGTTCACACCGGCTTACTACAATAATTATCGAATATACACATTCAAAATACTTTCATCCAGGTCTCAAAACCCTACATTATCTGCTAAGGCAGCAATTTTGGGTGCTGTCTGCTCCATACGCTATTGAAAAGTAGTTTCTCATTGTATCTTATGCTTCAGACTTCATCCAAAACCAGCTGTGCAATTTATGGGAGATTTACCTCCTCAAAAGATTTCCCAGTTAAAACCATTTTCCCATGTTGCCGTGGACTATTGCGGACCGTTTGATATCTTAATGTCAAGACACCGAGGTGCCAAACTCTATAAAGGCTATATTCTTGTTTGCGCTTGTGCTGCAACCAGAGCAGTGCACTTAGAATTAACTTTAAAAGGTTTGTCTCCAGACGTGGAAGGATATCACACGTTTATTCTGATAACGGTACCGCCATTGTCGGTGCAGATAGGTTACTTCAAACCTACTCAAAGGAAGCATGTGAAAGCTTAAGCATTTCGTGGCACTTTTCTAGACCTGGAAGCCCTCACTTAAACGGTTTAGCGGAGGCTGGAGCAAAATCCACCAAGGCTCACCTCAAACGTGTTGTAGGCGAGCAGCGCATTATATGTGAGGAATTTACTACCTTCTTGTTTCAAGTTGAGGCTTTACTCAATAGTAGACCTCTCTATGCTCAAAGTCTAGATCCAAATGACCTCCTTCCGCTGACAACAGGTCATTTTCTAACATTGGAGCCTTTAAATTCTATACCAGAACCTGATTTTTCCGACTTCAAGCTTAACACTTTGTCTCGCTGGCAGCTTGTCCAAAGACTTCAAGCTGACTTTTGGAAAAAGTGGCGTTTAGAATATTTAAACACACTTCAACAACGTGTTAAGTGGACTGAGAAATGCAATGACATAAAAGTCAACACTTTAGTCGTTATTAAGAATGAGCAAAAACCACCTATGCAGTGGTCAATCGGACGTGTTGTAGCGCTACATCCAGGTGCTGATGGGCTTACTCGCGTCGTGACAGTAAAAACACACGTGTTTTGGTGGCCGGAAAATGTTGGTGCAAGAATTATTTGCCAACTTTTGGCTACTTTCATATTTTAATATTATTTTTCATTTCAAATTTCGCGGGGTATATGCATATGACTTATCCCCGCACCGACACACGCGCGAGTCTGTGCGAGGAGTCGCAATCGGGAAACTGACAAGAAGCACAAGAAACGCCGTGAGTGCTACAATTTTCCCGTTTTTCCTATCTTCCAAGCGACCAAAACGACTGCAACTAGATGAAAACTAAGGTAGGTGCACTTTAGATATTTTATATGCATCGTTTTTACTAATTTCCTTTCAATAAACTGTACAATTACGTTTTTCAATTTCTTATCTCAAAATATTGGGTATTTCTCGAATGAGTGGTGTAAGTGGTGAACCAGCCAACCTAAACTCAACCCAACTTATGTTTGCACCCTCATACACCATATATAAATAATACTATCTATATGATATCAAATTAGAAAATAAAATATATACTTGATAATGCCTAATAAGATTTGTGCTGCATTCAAAACATTTTCTTTATTTAAGCAGAGTAGAACATAAGTTGTGAATCATATGTATTTATCAAAATTTGTATTTTGAGACCAGTAATTGTAAAAATTGTTAAAGTTTTGTAATTTAAACTAGCAAAAATAAAAAGATTTAAACAGAACAGATATGGATGCATATGGCCAATATTCCCCAGCAGATGCTCCGTTCACAGATGTAATGAATAACTTTAGAGTTCGCCCACAAGAACACATTGATCGAAATAAACGAAGTCTTAATAATCTTATTTTTAAATGAATAGTGTTTCTGAAATGATTTTAACCTAAATTAACATGGTATCAATAAAATTTTAGAAAATGCAACCGGGTATTTTTTACAGTTATTTCAAAAATGCAGGTTTGGCTGTCGCGCCGTTTGCTTAAGTTTGTGGTCAAATATAAGTCTTGTTAGCTCCCGCTAAATTTCGCGGTTGTTTTTACTTTTTAAAACCACACAGTTGGATGACGGACAGAGTACATTTTCGCCCATTTTGACATGCGCACCAAGAATCAGTGAGATCCTTTTCTACCGCCTCGAGAAAATGGCGTGTTAATTTACTTTCTCCAACTATTACAAATTTCTACACTTAAAAGTGCTCGATTTTGGTGTACTGAAGCATAGTACTAGAAATTTCAGCCCTTCAGCTACGTGGTGCCATCATTCGATCAAGACAGGGACCCCTGGAACGTGGAGAAATTGGCTGCAAACTGGTGAGTGCTGTGTTTCTGATTTCCGTTGTGTGGTACCAGCAATTAATCTATGGACCTTAATTATTTCGTGATTTCGTATCAATATATTTATGTTTGTTCGCGCTTTCATTTAATAAAATATATACAGTCCATTGCAGTTATCGTTTTTCCAACTGCGGGCAAACATAAAGTGTTCCTTCGACCCGAATTATTTAAATTTACTCCATACGACGGTATTAATAACTCGGCCATTTTCACATTTTCGCCGAGATCACACGGCCTTGAATTTTGCCAATCATATTGAACCGAGAGAGATTTTCGTTCAACCTTCGGTTTCGGCGCAGTTCACCTGTTTTCGATCCGCTGCTATGGTAACGCAGGGTCTACCGCATGGTCATTTCAGTAAACAAAAATCGAGAAGCAATCAAAACAAAGAAAGACAATTTCTGTGATTAGATTTGTTCCATACCATTTCGATATTAAAACATTTTACATCAATTGCGATAAATTAGTGCATATTTTCGACAATTCGTCATTTTTCTATTTCAGAAGCATTAATTTAGCGTTAATTGTATATATACCGACAATTTGGTCATTTCAAAGGTAAAATCATGTCTATCAAAAAAGCCGTGCAAAAACGCAAGGGTTTTTTATCTGCGATCACCGAGTGTTATGTGTTTTCACAAACCGCGGCAACGGACGCAAAAGCGAGAAACGAGTTTCAAGTGAGGTATTCCGATTTAGATGAAACCTTCGATAAATGATGTCATTATGTTGATAGACGACTCGGACGACGAGGAGTTTAAAACGCAGGATGCGATCCTTTCAGAAGCTCGTAAATATTTTTATGCGTGTAAAGGGGTTTACTTTGAAATATTTCCGGTTGAGGCCCCATCTTTTCGGGATCATATCTTCGACAAAACGAAACTCCAAAACTCAAAGAGTTAGGTATTCCCATATTTCGAGGTGATAAAATATTATGGCCAAGCTTTTTCGATCTTTTTAATAACATTATAGATCAAAATCAAAGTCTAAGTAACGTCCGAAAACTTCAATATTTATTTTCATATCTCGAGGATGAGCCTTTAAAATTGATATCAAGGATTAGCTTATCCGATCAAAATTATAAAATTGCTTACGACAAATTAGTCAATAGATATCAAAACAAGAGAGACCTCGCAAATGATGCTTTGAGCACAATTATGAACTCTGCATTAAAAAACGAGTCAGCTAAAGAATTGCGTAATTTAATTGACACCTTTTCAGAATCCCTAGAAATTTTAAAATCACTTAGCTTTGACGTTGACAGCTGGGACTTTATTATTTTTTTCATTCTGTTAGAAAAATTGGATATTCCGACGCGTTCAAATTTCGAAATGAGTCACGCCAATACTAATGCCGAAATTCCCACTTTTCAGTCACTTTTTCAATTTCTAGAAAAAAGATGTAAAGTTTTGGAATCACTTCCTCAATCAACAGCACTTAAAAAGGTGCCTACCTATCAAAAATCAAATTCCATGCAAAATCAGTTTGGGCAAAAACCTACCTATAAATCATCCAATTCGCCTTTTATAGGACTGGCTGGCACCTCAACTAATTCAAGTACGGGAATAAAATGTTTCCGGTGTAATCAAGGTCACGTGCTTTCGAAATGTCAAACATTTCTTGAACTCTCGCCTATCGAGCGCCTATCTTTCGTCAAGCAGAAAAAATTATGTCTAGCGTGTTTTCATCCCTCGCACGGGGTAGACACGTGCAAATCAAAATATTCATGCAGGACTTGCAATAGTAAAAGGCACCACACTTTAACTCATATCTTAGAAACTAATAAAGAGTCTGGAAGCCAAGATACTAGTCCTGTCATTCACACACCACCTGTCAATAACCTTCATGTGTCATTAAATACCTCAGGACCTTCAGGTACCTTTCTTTTATGCACCGCCATAATAGATGTTATGGACGGTTGCGGAAATTTTCAACCTGTAAGGGCACTGCTTGATTCTGGATCACAGACAGGATTCATCAGTGAAAAGTGTATTCAGCGTCTTAATCTTCCTAGGCGAAGTTACACCACTGAAATATTCGGATTAAATCAAATGTGTTCTCTTACTTCCAAAGGGCTCGTTCAATGTCACATTAAGCTACAAGGACAGGTCACCGAACCTTTACTTAATTTCGAAGCAATTGTTGTTCCACAACTATGTTCCAATATGCCTACATTCACTTTGAACGATAATCAGTGGAAACACTTGGAAAACCTTAAACTTGCCAACCCATCTTATTTCAAATCTAGACCTGTGCACCTAGTTATTGGTTGCGAGCTATTCGCATAGATATTCAAGGAGGGCAGGGTTCTTGGACAAATAGGGCAACCTTCAGCCCTTGAAACCATCTTTGGCAGGGTCGTCATGGGAAAAGTTGACGAAGTAGGTAATCTTACGGAACGAACCAGTTGTTTTTTAACGAGTCATTCACCTCCTTTAGAGGTCATTGTCCCTAGGTTTTGGGAAATCGAACATTTGCCTAAAAAACAAATCTTATCAAAGGAAGAAAAACAAGCGGAATCAATTTTTACTGCGAGTGTCGTACGACAACCGAGCGGTAGATTCATCGTAGATCTTCCGTTTAAGATAAAATAAACCCTGACCTAGGAAATACTTATCCGCAAGCTTATCGTAGATTTTTACTTCTAGAAAATAGATTACTCAAAAATCCTGATCTGTACACTGCCTATTCTAGTTTCATGCAAGACTATATCGATTCTAATCACATGAGTCTAGTTTTATCTAGTCAACCAAAAGTCGACGTATCCTCGACCTTACTAAAGCCGGAAAGCTTAAGTACAAAATTAAGGGTAGTCTGGGATTGTTCGGCAGTCACCCCAAAAAATAACAGTCTCAATGACACGTTGTTATCTGGACCGAAACTTCAAAAGGATATTGCTTCTTTACTCCTTACGTTTCGTCTTAATCCTATTGCCTACATTGCTGATATCAAACACATGTTCCGTCAAGTCCTTATCAATCCTTATCACCGTCCTTATCAAAGGATATTGTGGAGGTTTTCTCCACAGGACCCACTTTCAGTGTGGGAACTTTCTACTGTCACTTTTGGCATGACATGCTCACCTTTTCTAGCCATGCGTACATTAAATGAGCTGGCAGAGAGAGAAAAGGAACGTTTTCCTATGGCTAGTAGTGTTCTAAAAACGTCAATTTACATCGACGATATCTTGGGAACTAGCCCTTCGCTTTCTGAAGCCATTTCCCTACAGATGGAACTCAATGATTTGTGAAAGTCAGGAGGATTTGAACTTAAAAAATGGGCAAGCAATTGTCCTGAGTTATTGGCAACATTGCCAGAATCCGATCGTCAAATGCCTCTCTCTTTTGACAAGGAGGAACCACACTTTGTCAAAGTTTTAGGACTTCAATGGCATCCAAAAAACGACATTTTTTCTTATCAATGCCGAATGAAGGACAAACCCCCAACTAAACGTTCTATTTTATCCATCATAGGAACAATCTTCGATCCCTTAGGTTTTCTTTGTCCCTTGTTGCTACAAGCAAAATTTATTTTGCAACAGTTGTGGATATCGAAAATAGGCTGGGACGAAGAACCAGATTCTTCTATCATCGACTCTTGGAACAAACTTTGTTCTGAATTCCCGCTTCTTTCCAATTTTCAATTACCCCGACAAATCAAACTGTCAAAAACCGATACCTGTCAAATCAGCGGCGTCTGTGACGCTTCAATTCGAGGCTACGCAGGCGTCGTATATTTTCGTGTAGAAGAGGAAAACAATATATCTGTTTCTCTCATATCTGCAAAATCTAGGGTCGCACCTATAAAGTCACAAACTTTGGCTAGGCTAGAACTCCTAGGCGCATTTCTTTTAAGCGAATTAATTGATTTCGTCTTATCTAGCTATGAAGGAAAAATAACTTTTACAAATATCGTTACTTTCTGCGATTCGCAAGTCGTATTGCACTGGCTTTCATCCCCTCCTAATCGCTGGCAAACCTTTGTTGGAAATCGAGTCAGTAGAATCCAAGAATTCATTCCCTCAAACTCATGGCGCTACACTCCTTCTGCTTTAAATGCAGCCGATATTGCGTCACGAGGGGCCACCTCTTCACAGCTCATGTCACATGACATGTGGTGGAACGCACCGTCGTTTTTGTGGTCTCCCGAAAACGAATGGCCCGATTTTCATAAATCAAAAATGCCGATTGATTTCGGAGATATTAATCTGGAGGAAAAGCCAAAGGTCTGTTGCAATGCGATAATTGACGTTAACTTCTTAGATCAGCTTCTTATCAAATATTCATCTATATCAAAAATTCAACGTATCATTTGTTATGTCCTTCGATTAAGGAACTTTTAGTGACTGCACCGATTCTTACATGTCCAGATTATACCAAAGAATTTGTCATTCAAACAGACGCATCAGGATATGGAATAGGAGCATGTTTAACGCAACCTTATCCTGAAGGAGACAAAGTCATATGCTATTTGAGTCGATCTTTGACTAAGCAAGAACGTGTTTACACGACCACCGAGCGAGAATGTTTGGCATTGGTTTGGGCGATAGAGAAGCTCCGGCCATATATTGAGGGGATCTCATTTAACGTCATAACAGATCATTTTAGTTTAAAATGGCTTCATAGCTTGAAAGAGCCCAATGGAAGTCTTGCTCGTTGGTCTGTAAAACTGCAGCAATATGACTTTGAAGTAATCCATCGGAAAGGGAAAGATTTAGTTGTCCCAAACATGTTGTCTCGCGCAGTACCCATGATTGATACAATTTCGCAGCCCAGAGACGTTTCAACAGCAATAAAAGATCGATTTTACCAAAAGATGGTAAAGAGGGTCGTAGAATCACCACTAAAATTCATGAATTGGAGATACACTGATAATAAGTTGTATAAATATGTCAAACAAGAATACCCTCAACTTTCACCATCTAACGAATATTGGAAAGAGGTAGTCCCCAAAGATCATAGGCGTAGAATTATTGGAGAAGCTCACGATCCTCCTACCGCAGGACATATGGGTGTGTATAAAACCTTCCAGAGACTGGCAGAAAAATATTATTGGTCAAAAATGCGCCAGGACGTGGCAACTTTTGTAAAGAAATGCTCTGTCTGTGCAGCTCATAAAGGTGATACACAAGGTGTATCTGATCAGATGATATCTCACCCAAAACCAACTCGTCCTTGGGAAATTATTTCAACAGATTTATGTGGACCCCTACCTCGTTCGATAAAGGGTAATTGCTGGATTCTCGTCGTTACGGACTATTTGAGTAAGTTTTCCTTAGTTTTTCCAATGCGAACAGCCCCTACTCAAGCTGTTGTCAAGCACCTTGAGGAGCAAGTATTTATGGTCTTCGGAGTACCCCGTTTGATACTTTGTGATAATGGCCCTCAGTACAAAAGTAACGAGTTTAAGCGTTTTGCTGAGAGTTATCAGGTTAAAATTCAGTATAATCCGTATTATCACCCCAGGGCGAATCCAACAGAAAGGACGAATCGTACGTTAAAAACCATGTTATGTTGTTATGTGAAAGACAACCACACACAATGGGTTACATTCGTCGCTAATCGTGTTTGCAAAATCCAAGAAACTTTACCTCCTCATGTATGGCACTATGTTCCGTCTGCTGAAAACCCAGCGGATTGTACTTCTTGTGGACTTACACCTAACCAACTTGTTCACCATGACATGTGGTGGAAAGGTCCACCCTTTCTAAGCCTTCCACGAGAGGAATGGTCTAATGCCTTTCATTGTCCAGATCTTTGCGACAGTAATGATTTGGAAGAACGCAAGACATTTCTCACGGTCATGTCAGACCCACATGAGATCGATGTTCTCTTGAATAAACATTCTTCTCTCACGAAAATACAACGAATCATTTCCTACACGCTTAGACCAATTTCGAAAATCTATTACTCAGATCATTTGGTAACGGAAAAGGAACTGCAGAATTCCATGATTGTTCTTGTCCGCGATGTCCAACGTACAGTACTTTTAGATCTTATTTCAAAATTTAAAACAAACAAGTTGCTTCCAAAACCCTTTCGTAAACTTTCATTATTCCTGGACGAACAAGACTGTCTCCGAGTAGGCGGTCGCATTAAACATGCTTCTGAACTTTCTTATTCTGCTAAGCATCCGTTGCTCTTGCCACGTTCACACCGGCTTACTACAATAATTATCGAATATACACATTCAAAATACTTTCATCCAGGTCTCAAAACCCTACATTATCTGCTAAGGCAGCAATTTTGGGTGCTGTCTGCTCCATACGCTATTGAAAAGTAGTTTCTCATTGTATCTTATGCTTCAGACTTCATCCAAAACCAGCTGTGCAATTTATGGGAGATTTACCTCCTCAAAGGATTTCCCAGTTAAAACCATTTTCCCATGTTGCCGTGGACTATTGTGGACCGTTTGATATCTTAATGTCAAGACACCGAGGTGCCAAACTCTATAAAGGCTATATTCTTGTTTGCGCTTGTGCTGCAACCAGAGCAGTGCACTTAGAATTAACTTTAAAAGGTTTGTCTCCAGACGTGGAAGGATATCACACGTTTATTCTGATAACGGTACCACCATTGTCGGTGCAGATAGGTTACTTCAAACCTACTCAAAGGAAGCATGTGAAAGCTTAAGCATTTCGTGGCACTTTTCTAGACCTGGAAGCCCTCACTTAAACGGTTTAGCGGAGGCTGGAGTAAAATCCACCAAGGCTCACCTCAAACGTGTTGTAGGCGAGCAGCGCATTATATGTGAGGAATTTACTACCTTCTTGTTTCAAGTTGAGGCTTTACTCAATAGTAGACCTCTCTATGCTCAAAGTCTAGATCCAAATGACCTCCTTCCGCTGACACCAGGTCATTTTCTAACATTGGAGCCTTTAAATTCTATACCAGAACCTGATTTTTCCGACTTCAAGCTTAACACTTTGTCTCGCTGGCAGCTTGTCCAAAGACTTCAAGCTGACTTTTGGAAAAAGTGGCGTTTAGAATATTTAAACACACTTCAACAACGTGTTAAGTGGACTGAGAAATGCAATGACATAAAAGTCAACACTTTAGTCGTTATTAAGAATGAGCAAAAACCACCTATGCAGTGGTCAATCGGACGTGTTGTAGCGCTACATCCAGGTGCTGATGGGCTTACTCGCGTCGTGACAGTAAAAACACACGTGTTTTGGTGGCCGGAAAATGTTGGTGCAAGAATTATTTGCCAACTTTTGGCTACTTTCATATTTTAATATTATTTTTCATTTCAAATTTCGCGGGGTATATGCATATGACTTATCCCCGCACCGACACACGCGCGAGTCTGTGCGAGGAGTCGCAATCGGGAAACTGACAAGAAGCACAAGAAACGCCGTGAGTGCTACAATTTTCCCGTTTTTCCTATCTTCCAAGCGACCAAAACGACTGCAACTAGATGAAAACTAAGGTAGGTGCACTTTAGATATTTTATATGCATCGTTTTTACTAATTTCCTTTCAATAAACTGTACAATTACGTTTTTCAATTTCTTATCTCAAAATATTGGGTATTTCTCGAATGAGTGGTGTAAGTGGTGAACCAGCCAACCTAAACTCAACCCAACTTATGTTTGCACCCTCATACACCATATATAAATAATACTATCTATATGATATCAAATTAGAAAATAAAATATATACTTGATAATGCCTAATAAGATTTGTGCTGCATTCAAAACATTTTCTTTATTTAAGCAGAGTAGAACATAAGTTGTGAATCATATGTATTTATCAAAATTTGTATTTTGAGACCAGTAATTGTAAAAATTGTTAAAGTTTTGTAATTTAAACTAGCAAAAATAAAAAGATTTAAACAGAACAGATATGGATGCATATGGCCAATATTCCCCAGCAGATGCTCCGTTCACAGATGTAATGAATAACTTTAGAGTTCGCCCACAAGAACACATTGATCGAAATAAACGAAGTCTTAATAATCTTATTTTTAAATGAATAGTGTTTCTGAAATGATTTTAACCTAAATTAACATGGTATCAATAAAATTTTAGAAAATGCAACCGGGTATTTTTTACAGTTATTTCAAAAATGCAGGTTTGGCTTTTGCGCCGTTTGCTTAAGTTTGTGGTCAAATATAAGTCTTGTTAGCTCCCGCTAAATTTCGCGGTTGTTTTTACTTTTTAAAACCACACAGTTGGATGACGGACAGAGTACATTTTCGCCCATTTTGACATGCGCACCAAGAATCAGTGAGATCCTTTTCTACCGCCTCGAGAAAATGGCGTGTTAATTTACTTTCTCCAACTATTACAAATTTCTACACTTAAAAGTGCTCGATTTTGGTGTACTGAAGCATAGTACTAGAAATTTCAGCCCTTCAGCTACGTGGTGCCATCATTCGATCAAGACAGGGACCCCTGGAACGTGGAGAAATTGGCTGCAAACTGGTGAGTGCTGTGTTTCTGATTTCCGTTGTGTGGTACCAGCAATTAATCTATGGACCTTAATTATTTCGTGATTTCGTATCAATATATTTATGTTTGTTCGCGCTTTCATTTAATAAAATATATACAGTCCATTGCAGTTATCGTTTTTCCAACTGCGGGCAAACATAAAGTGTTCCTTCGACCCGAATTATTTAAATTTACTCCATACGACGGTATTAATAAGTCGGCCATTTTCACATTTTCGCCGAGATCACACGGCCTTGAATTTTGCCAATCATATTGAACCGAGAGAGATTTTCGTTCAACCTTCGGTTTCGGCGCAGTTCACCTGTTTTCGATCCGCTGCTATGGTAACGCAGGGTCTACCGCATGGTCATTTCAGTAAACAAAAATCGAGAAGCAATCAAAACAAAGAAAGACAATTTCTGTGATTAGATTTGTTCCATACCATTTCGATATTAAAACATTTTACATCAATTGCGATAAATTAGTGCATATTTTCGACAATTCGTCATTTTTCTATTTCAGAAGCATTAATTTAGCGTTAATTGTATATATACCGACAATTTGGTCATTTCAAAGGTAAAATCATGTCTATCAAAAAAGCCGTGCAAAAACGCAAGGGTTTTTTATCTGCGATCACCGAGTGTTATGTGTTTTCACAAACCGCGGCAACGGACGCAAAAGCGAGAAACGAGTTTCAAGTGAGGTATTCCGATTTAGATGAAACCTTCGATATGATTATGTTGATAGACGACTCGGACGACGAGGAGTTTAAAACGCAGGATGCGATCCCTTCAGAAGCTCGTAAATATTTTTATGCGTGTAAAGGGGTTTACTCTGAAATATTTCCGGTTGAGGCCCCATCTTTTCGGGATCATATGTTCGACAAAACGAAACTCCAAAACTCAAAGAGTTAGGTATTCCCATATTTCGAGGTGATAAAATATTATGGCCAAGCTTTTTCGATCTTTTTAATAACATTATAGATCAAAATCAAAGTCTAAGTAACGTCCGAAAACTTCAATATTTATTTTCATATCTCGAGGATGAGCCTTTAAAATTGATATCAAGGATTAGCTTATCCGATCAAAATTATAAAATTGCTTACGACAAATTAGTCAATAGATATCAAAACAAGAGAGACCTCGCAAATGATGCTTTGAGCACAATTATGAACTCTGCATTAAAAAACGAGTCAGCTAAAGAATTGCGTAATTTAATTGACACCTTTTCAGAATCCCTAGAAATTTTAAAATCACTTAGCTTTGACGTTGACAGCTGGGACTTTATTATTTTTTTCATTCTGTTAGAAAAATTGGATATTCCGACGCGTTCAAATTTCGAAATGAGTCACGCCAATACTAATGCCGAAATTCCCACTTTTCAGTCACTTTTTCAATTTCTAGAAAAAAGATGTAAAGTTTTGGAATCACTTCCTCAATCAACAGCACTTAAAAAGGTGCCTACCTATCAAAAATCAAATTCCATGCAAAATCAGTTTGGGCAAAAACCTACCTATAAATCATCCAATTCGCCTTTTATAGGACTGGCTGGCACCTCAACTAATTCAAGTACGGGAATAAAATGTTTCCGGTGTAATCAAGGTCACGTGCTTTCGAAATGTCAAACATTTCTTGAACTCTCGCCTATCGAGCGCCTATCTTTCGTCAAGCAGAAAAAATTATGTCTAGCGTGTTTTCATCCCTCGCACGGGGTAGACACGTGCAAATCAAAATATTCATGCAGGACTTGCAATAGTAAAAGGCACCACACTTTAACTCATATCTTAGAAACTAATAAAGAGTCTGGAAGCCAAGATACTAGTCCTGTCATTCACACACCACCTGTCAATAACCTTCATGTGTCATTAAATACCTCAGGACCTTCAGGTACCTTTCTTTTATGCACCGCCATAATAGATGTTATGGACGGTTGCGGAAATTTTCAACCTGTAAGGGCACTGCTTGATTCTGGATCACAGACAGGATTCATCAGTGAAAAGTGTATTCAGCGTCTTAATCTTCCTAGGCGAAGTTACACCACTGAAATATTCGGATTAAATCAAATGTGTTCTCTTACTTCCAAAGGGCTCGTTCAATGTCACATTAAGCTACAAGGACAGGTCACCGAACCTTTACTTAATTTCGAAGCAATTGTTGTTCCACAACTATGTTCCAATATGCCTACATTCACTTTGAACGATAATCAGTGGAAACACTTGGAAAACCTTAAACTTGCCAACCCATCTTATTTCAAATCTAGACCTGTGCACCTAGTTATTGGTTGCGAGCTATTCGCATAGATATTCAAGGAGGGCAGGGTTCTTGGACAAATAGGGCAACCTTCAGCCCTTGAAACCATCTTTGGCAGGGTCGTCATGGGAAAAGTTGACGAAGTAGGTAATCTTACGGAACGAACCAGTTGTTTTTTAACGAGTCATTCACCTCCTTTAGAGGTCATTATCCCTAGGTTTTGGGAAATCGAACATTTGCCTAAAAAACAAATCTTATCAAAGGAAGAAAAACAAGCGGAATCAATTTTTACTGCGAGTGTCGTACGACAACCGAGCGGTAGATTCATCGTAGATCTTCCGTTTAAGATAAAATAAACCCTGACCTAGGAAATACTTATCCGCAAGCTTATCGTAGATTTTTACTTCTAGAAAATAGATTACTCAAAAATCCTGATCTGTACACTGCCTATTCTAGTTTCATGCAAGACTATATCGATTCTAATCACATGAGTCTAGTTTTATCTAGTCAACCAAAAGTCGACGTATCCTCGACCTTACTAAAGCCGGAAAGCTTAAGTACAAAATTAAGGGTAGTCTGGGATTGTCCGGCAGTCACCCCAAAAAATAACAGTCTCAATGACACGTTGTTATCTGGACCGAAACTTCAAAAGGATATTGCTTCTTTACTCCTTACGTTTCGTCTTAATCCTATTGCCTACATTGCTGATATCAAACACATGTTCCGTCAAGTCCTTATCAATCCTTATCACCGTCCTTATCAAAGGATATTGTGGAGGTTTTCTCCACAGGACCCACTTTCAGTGTGGGAACTTTCTACTGTCACTTTTGGCATGACATGCTCACCTTTTCTAGCCATGCGTACATTAAATGAGCTAGCAGAGAGAGAAAAGGAACGTTTTCCTATGGCTAGTAGTGTTCTAAAAACGTCAATTTACATCGACGATATCTTGGGAACTAGCCCTTCGCTTTCTGAAGCCATTTCCCTACAGATGGAACTCAATGATTTGTTAAAGTCAGGAGGATTTGAACTTAAAAAATGGGCAAGCAATTGTCCTGAGTTATTGGCAACATTGCCAGAATCCGATCGTCAAATGCCTCTCTCTTTTGACAAGGAGGAACCACACTTTGTCAAAGTTTTAGGACTTCAATGGCATCCAAAAAACGACATTTTTTCTTATCAATGCCGAATGAAGGACAAACCCCCAACTAAACGTTCTATTTTATCCATCATAGGAACAATCTTCGATCCCTTAGGTTTTCTTTGTCCCTTGTTGCTACAAGCAAAATTTATTTTGCAACAGTTGTGGATATCGAAAATAGGCTGGGACGAAGAACCAGATTCTTCTATCATCGACTTTTGGAACAAACTTTGTTCTGAATTCCCGCTTCTTTCCAATTTTCAATTACCCCGACAAATCAAACTGTCAAAAACCGATACCTGTCAAATCAGCGGCGTCTGTGACGCTTCAATTCGAGGCTACGCAGGCGTCGTATATTTTCGTGTAGAAGAGGAAAACAATATATCTGTTTCTCTCATATCTGCAAAATCTAGGGTCGCACCTATAAAGTCACAAACTTTGGCTAGGCTAGAACTCCTAGGCGCATTTCTTTTAAGCGAATTAATTGATTTCGTCTTATCTAGCTATGAAGGAAAAATAACTTTTACAAATATCGTTACTTTCTGCGATTCGCAAGTAGTATTGCACTGGCTTTCATCCCCTCCTAATCGCTGGCAAACCTTTGTTGGAAATCGAGTCAGTAGAATCCAAGAATTCATTCCCTCAAACTCATGGCGCTACACTCCTTCTGCTTTAAATGCAGCCGATATTGCGTCACGAGGGGCCACCCATTCACAGCTCATGTCACATGACATGTGGTGGAACGCACCGTCGTTTTTGTGGTCTCCCGAAAACGAATGGCCCGATTTTCATAAAACAAAAATGCCGATTGATTTCGGAGATATTAATCTGGAGGAAAAGCCAAAGGTCTGTTGCAATGCGATAATTGACGTTAACTTCTTAGATCAGCTTCTTATCAAATATTCATCTATATCAAAAATTCAACGTATCATTTGTTATGTCCTTCGAATAGTTAACCTTTTTCAAAACCATTCCTATCAAAAACCCACTAATCTACCGGAGCAAAAAATTATTTCTGAAAATATTGTTTTTCCTACCACCGGTGAGATGCAAAGAAAAATCAATTCTCACCATGATTTTTTACTTTCACTAAGATCGGTTCAGTAAGAAAGAAATGAATGCAGACCGGATTGGCAACGCAATCGTATAATCTGTAAAACAATGACTGAAACAAAAATAGATTTTTCGAGAACCACCACACCGATTGTACTAATTTGCACCTTCTTGTGTGGGGGAGAAGTAGTGCTTTTCTATAAGTAAAAAAAACTAAAACATTTGCGGAAACTAAGAATAAACACGCCATTTTAAAGAATCAGTGAAGTAAAAAAAATCTTCGTGAGGATTGATTGTCCTTTAAAGATTATAATCGAAATTTGCCGCCATCTTAAAAGTTAAGATGTCGGACAGAATTATACTTGACCCTTCAAAATGGCAATTTTATTCTTATTTTCCGAAAATGTTTTAGTTTTTTTTTATTTAGAAAAAAAGCACTACTTTTTTCCCGCTTAACAAGGTACAAAGTGCTAAAATCGGTGAAGTGGTTCTTTTAAAATCTGATTTTGTTTTAATCATTGTTTTACAAATTAAACGATATCTTTGCATCAAGTATTATTCTGTCGGACACCTTAAAAGATGGCGAAAAATTTTGATCACATTTAGACGGCTGAATGCCTGAAGGGGAGAAGACTAGAGATTTCACAAAAAAATTACCCCAAAGTTAAATTCCTCCGTCTGGGAAAACAGACGCTTATTGAACTAAAACAAAGGAAAAAAATCGGCAACACGCTAGAAGCTTACTATCTTTCATTTAACAGCAGTTCCATAGTTTCACTCGCGGCGCCGCGGACCCTCTTGTGGAAGGAATTTTGGTGTTAATCTTAAAACACGTGTGACTTCTTTCAGTGTCTTTTCGGAAGTGGTTCTTCATTTCCCTGTCAAATACAGGGGGGCGCTTCAAACTCCCAGCGTGCGCAAAGCGCGCATGAATTTAGCAAAATGATCAGGTGTTGAAAAAAGGAAATAACTTTCAATAAAGAGAAAAATGATCACCTGACCGAAATTTCCCCAAACAAGGAGGTTCTCTGTTAAAGGTTTGGCTAAAGAGCCCAAAAAATATCAAAACAAAATTTAAGGTTTTCCCAAAAATTCAAATAAAAACAAAAAATAACTGACATCATTAAACATTCCGCCCACCATAAAAATTCCCAATTTTTATAGAAAAACCCAAAAAATTAAAAAAAAAAGGTTATTCAATTCCCCAAAGGGTTTTTGCAACAATCATTTTATCGCAATAACTATGGACGTCTTACTCAAGTCAACTTAAATAAGTATAATTTACGCTACACAAGGCTTTGAAGGTTGGTTACTGGCGGTTTTTACTTGCACGACACGGGGGATTTTATCTGGTCTAGAGTAAATTTATTCGATTCTACTGAGCGACCACTTCAGTGGGAGTAGGTTTTCGTCTTTCAAGGCTACTAAAGTTACAACTTTTGGAGGGTTATCGGGGTATTCCATCTTTCGCGTTGTTGCGACGAATGTATATACTCTAGATGGATCTGTTGAACAAGCTGCCAGCGATGCAGATGGTTTAACTAAACATTGGTTAGGTCTTCATCGGGAGGGGATGTCAAGGGTTTCAAAGTGAGGAAATGTCCAGCGGTAAGACTTTGAAAGTTATGAGGATCAGGGCTCATACTACACAATGGCTTACTATTTAAAATGGCCTCAATTTGAACCAATACATCATCAACTCTTCAAAGTTTAGGATTTGAACTCCCACAATTCTCTTCAGATGAGTTTTCTTGGATTTTACCCCAGACTTATGAAGTCCACCAAAATGAGGACTGGCGGGTCGATTAACCACTTAATGGCTAAAGTCTCAGAAGCTTGTTGACAATAGGACACAAGGAGGTTATTTGCCCCAACAAAATGGACCCATAAAATCTACACTAACATTGGAAAATGGCTTCACCTGGGACACTCTAAATTTAGGAAGGTCACCCATGAATGAATGAATTTTTCAATAACCAAAGTGGTAAGCCTGTGACTACAAGGCAACAACATAGGGTGTTTCATCTCATATGCCAAATCAGTGTGACCCAATCTACCGCCCATCCTGAGAACACCATGGGAATCAAAAAAAGGAGCTAACTTTCGAAGAGGCTTAGCACAATTCTCACCTTTACATATCCTTTTCAAATCTTCCAGAAAAACTTTTTGTTGTACAACTCGCACAACAACTAAGGTAGCATAATAAAAATCTGCCTCATTGAGGGCTTTAGTAGGAAAAGATAAAGAAGGATCGAAAAGGTCTCAAACAAAAGGCAGCAATGCCTAATATTCTACGCAAAGAGGAGTACTTAGTGAGTAACAGCTGATGAAGTACATCAAGGGGTGTTTCGGTTACAAATACAAAACGATTTTCCTCAGGGAGTAGATCAGCATGAAATGAATCAATATTAGGGTTGATAGGCCATGTTTCACTAGACTGGGCCACACTATCAATTGACTAGGGAGTAAGCTCCAGGACAATCAATCAGCTGGGTTCTACTTACCATTTACATAGTACCAACAGCTGGGGGGAACTTTCTCTTCAATAGTCGTTACACGATTGGCTACAAAAACCGTTCGTTTTGATGGACACGATTTCATCAAAGCAAGAGTAACGCTGGAGTCAGACCATGCAAAAATCTTGTCAATCTGGATGCAATCAAGGTGATTGCCAACAAACTCCAATAGTTCTGCCAACAATACAGCAGCACACAATTCTAGGCGTAAAATAGAAATACCTTTTAAAGAACACACCCTACTTTTCCCACACAAAAGGGAGATAGAAATATTTCGAGTTTGTCGAATATATACTGCACCATCATATACACCCATTGAGGCATCACAAAAGCCATGCAGTTCAGTGGATACAGCATTTTACTTCACAACATAACGAGGTATTGTCATCTAAGATAACAATGGTAGTTGCGACACATAAAGTTGCCACTGTGCAACAATATCACTGGAGGGGTTATCATCCCATGACAGACCCTGGACTCACAAACGTTGCATTAAACATTTAGCAAGCAAAACAACTGGGGCTAGGAACCCGAGTGGATCATATATCCTTGCAATCTCAGAGAGAATGTTTCTCTTGGTACACGGTCTTTCCATGGGCATCACATCATAACAAAACGAATTAGACTTTGGACACCATTTTGGTCCAAGGATTTTTAAACCAGCAAATTCATCATCAAAGGGTTGCTGATGACTAGCTGGAACCGATTCTACTAACTCAGGAGTGTTGCTAGTCCACATACAAAGTTTTTTAGCTCGGTTTTTCCACTACCGCATGAGAGATGGGTTTTTTCTTGCAGATGTGTAAGTATGTATGTTATGTCATTTATTTCTGAGATGATCAACGAGTTACCTGAGTGGAAATTCATCGGGCAGTATGAACTTATTTCTTCTACAGACGCGCCGTGATACAATTTTTTGGCGCACTCTGGTCCCTGTATATTATCAGCAGAAAACCTAGGAATAAAACATAATTTGTCGTGATAAGGTCTACCTATAAGTGTAGCCCTATACCTAAAATTTGTCTAATCTCTTCTTTTCCGTAATTATTTTTTGAGACAGCGATGTACAATGCCTGGTGTGGTATTGTACATGTTTGATTGAACCATGCGAAATTGCCAAACCTTGATTTGACGAATAAATTTGTTTTTCCAAATTATCTAAATCTTTTCCTAAAACCTCAGGATTGACTATTTGAATAGGGATTTTTCTTGCTTTGCATGATTCAATAATTTTTTGTTTTCTTAGCGCGCGAGTTAGAGATATTATTCGCCTTAAATTTTGATACTGGTTGACCAGAGACGTGCTAGCAAAACTTTCTTCATCCCTCAGGATTACTTTAACCTCTTTATTTAAAGTTGAAACTTTTGAGTCGATAAATTTTATTTTACGTTCTGTATCTTTAAAAGTATCGCCAATTTTTGTAGTGTAATCGGAAAAATGTTTTGACTGTTCCCCGATACTGTGAAGGGTTTCGCCTAGCCCTTTACTGATTGTGTTAAGTTGCCTTTCTACTTATTATACCATAGGGTTTATTCTTTTGTAATCCGATAAGGTTATTTTTGTACCATATGATATTTTGAAAAATATGTATTTTTTTTTAGTTAAATATTTATATCTATTACATTTAGGATATACAAACTAAAATTTCAAAATTCTGCTTGATAATAGAAACTTGTAATAAAAAAAAAACTGTAATTTCATTATTAAATTGGTCAACACATAAATAAAACAATCAAACGTTAAAGCAGTAAATAATAAAGTTGTTTAATGCATTTTTGTTAAATTTTTTGTTGTTTTAGCTTTTCTTTATCGTTTTGCTAAAAATGTTTTTTTACTCTAAATTACACTTGATATTTATACAATTTATGTAAGAAATAAATATCTAAATCTAAACTAGTACTTTTTTGAATAAGTTTAAATAGGTTGAACTTTGAGTATATTTTCTTAACATTTATTAAACTGGACTCAATTGTAATTAATATTTAACTAACTGTTTAAATGAAAATAGTCCTATATACATATTGTACTTATGATAATTAAAATTTAGATTATTTATGTTATTTTTTTATACCCATATATTTTGCCAAAAAATTTATAATTTTTGTTGACCCTTATATAAATTACTTAGGTGTATCATTTTTTAATTATTGTGGCAAAAAGCCCAGATTTTTCTAATATTTTTATGTGAAATCAAATGTGTATTAAAATTAATAATTTTTTCTAATGAACTCTCATAATATATGTTTTAGATTCGCCAGCCTAACTTGCTCCGAATCCAGAAGAGAAGAATCTAATGAATACTGTATGTGTATGATGTCTAAGCAATATCTCTAAAGGTCAAGTAAAGCGGCCTATGTTTAACCAAAGTTATGCAATCGACGGATAAGCGGGTGAGCAAAGCTGACCGGATAGCATCATGCTCAAGCACAGATAGTCAATCGTCAATCTATGGCAAGCTCATAACAAACCATATACACCAGACCAGCAACGTATCTAGCGGGGGGAGTCAACGTCAACCCTCCAATTTGTCGTGTAGCTAATCAATACGACAACCTAGCAATCCGAAGCAAAATCTTCCAATGAAACTAATTTGAGATGAAGAGTATTTATGGCGATAAGCAAATAGTAAATGGGCAATGGCTACAGAGCGATCTGCAAACGTCGAGGAAGAATAAGGCAGCATGCAACCCGCAATGTCCGTTGACCTAGCAAGACTGCGGTAACAGTAACCAGTAACTAGTCATGAAGAAGAAAGAAGATCCAAGAGCAAGCAAAGCTGCGCGAATCAGAGTATTATTTGGTTATTTATTAATTTGTCAATTGGATTGTTAAATTGTTAATTTTTATTCTTTTCTTTTTGCTTAAATCAGATTTTAAATTATTTTATTTAAAACTGTGGGTCCAGTTCTTTTCGAAGAGGGGCATATGTCATATATGTAATTTGGGCATGCTATCCGGAACTTGGTTGGTTGTCCTGATGTAAAAGTTTTAGGACGTCAACCTAGGAAGTATGTGGTGCAAACGATTTATGTTTGAGATTAAAACACGTTTGTAATCACATGCTTCTATAAAACCAATCAAGAACGGATAGTCGGGGTTTAGTTCAGTGAGTACGCTAAGTACCTAAGTTCTTAATAGTCAAGTATAGAAACAGTAAAGAGATTCTGATCGAGAGCTGAACCCGACCTACACGTGAATAATATTTGTTTCAGAAGACTGGGCCAGACAGTAGTGATTAGTGTGTAAGTATCTTTGTACTAGTATTAAATAAACCCTTAAACTATCTCACGATCCTCTTTATTTGTGCGCAACACGTACACAAATAATCACGACAACCACCTCGTGACAATATTGTCTCTTGCGTCTTCCTTGAATTCTGCTCTATCTTCAGTTAAAAGTTTTTTAAAATGCTCATCCCATTCTTTGTCTGGTATTGGTGAAATGATATCTCTGCATGTTTCTTTTTTAATCGATCTTATAGTTTTCCAGCTTTCGCTACTTCTCCTACCTCCTAAGTAAGAATCTATTTTCTGGCACTTTTGCGTCCACGAATGATTTTTCTTTTCACTGATCATTCTTCTCACCTTTGATTGCGCGATTTTGTAGTCTTGTCTGCTTCTATCTGTCTTTTGGGATAAGTAGGTGTGATATAATTTCCTTTTTTCCTCTATTTCTCTTTCAATCTCAGCATCCCACCAGTATGGTTTTCTTCTTTTAGAAGTTTCTTCCACTAATCCTAGTGCTTCTTTTGCAGCTTGGTGGATGCTTAATGTAATACAATCGTATTCCTTATCTGGGGTTTCACCTGAACCTGTATTAAGTTTTTCGTTCAGTCTCTTTTTGTATACGTTTTTTACGCTGTCATGTTCTAGGCTTAGTAGATTATATTTACAGTGATCAATTTCTTCAATTACTGTATCATCAAGATGTTGTTGATGCAGGCTTCGGCCTTGATATGGAAAGAAAATTTTGGACTCCAGAAAATAGTGATCACTTCCGCATGTTGATCCACGCTTTGTTCTGACACACATTCCAAATCAATTATTATAAATTTTGTTTTATTAAAATCGGATAAAAAATAAAAAAGAAACCATTTGTTTTTAAATATGCTTTTCCGCCTTATTGAATCCTCCATATTAAAAAAAAATTGATGTTGTTCAGTTCATTTAAAATCGTCAGCTTTGCTACTTGGTAGAGTAGCGAATTTCATATTTATGCGTTATAATAAGATAATTAGTATTCCTTTTCAAAAATAATAATAAGTCAACTAAAAAATCATGATTTTGTATAACTATAATATAGTTTTTATTTATTTATTTTTTTTATTTGTATTTTTAGTTTTGATAACCATCAGCTTAGCTTCAAAAAATCAGATTCGCAATCAAAATCAATTGCAGAAAATTACAAGTTTTTTGGTAAAAAATATTAACTGGTTATCTTTATTACCAAAAAATTATTATAACAAATTATTTATAATAATTTTGTTTAAATTAAGTAAATTTTGAATGGGAAGAGTTGTCATTGAATGAAATTAACCCATGTAAAAAATTAACAGTTTTCTTTTTCTGAGATATTTTAAATATAATACCAATAATTTAATGAAAGTTAAAAGAACAGGTTTTTTGTTTTTTATTCCTCTTGTCTTAAACCGTATTTCTTGGACCCACTTCAAAACATTTTTTTTACAAATTGTGTTAAACAAAATTGTGTTATTATCAGTAATAGGTAACTATACAGGGTGTTTCAGACCACCCGCACAGGCCGATTATTTTAAAAGGGATAATTATTTTTAAATATTTTTAAATCACTATCAAGGTAGTGAAATGGGCTCTTTCTGATGATGTAGGTTTTAAGGTCCTAGACTCACAGGAAGTGTCAAAATTCCGCTCGACGTTAATTTTTTTAATTAGAACATGCTATTTCTGATTGCGGATTTTAATTCTACGCGGAAAAATTAAAACGTTTTATTCGAAAACTTTTTCCCAAAAATGCTTTTTTAAATCTCAAAACTGATATGAAATTATTTCGCAGTTATAACCAAGAAAAAAACGGAAAGTAACCAAAATATTTACTTCCCAAACTTTGGCATATCAATGAGACATTTCCATTGAAAAGATTGTTTTTGCCTGATGCCTGTCTTGTGTCATTTAATTTAGACTTTGGTTACTTTCCGTTTTTGTCTTGGTTATAACTGCGAAATAATTAAATATCAATTTTGAGGTTTAAAAAATCATTTTTGGGAAAAAGTTTTCGAATAAAACGTATTAATTTTTCCGCGTAGATTTGATATCCGCAATGAGAAATAGCAAGTTTTATTTAAAAAAATCAACGTCGAGCGGAATTTTGACACTTCCTGTGATTTAAAAATGTTTAAAAATAATTATCCCTTTTAAAATAATCGGCCTGTGCGGGTGGTCTGAAACACCCTGTATATAGAGTTTCGACAAAAAAACTATTTTAAATGTGTATCCCTATTCAAAAGTGTATGAAGTCCAAAATTTCATACTTAAGGTTTTTGACGTAACTAGATTGACATCTTAGAAAGGATGGTGGAGATTTTCGAGATCGATCGAGAGCAATTTTAAAAAAATATTAAGTCCCTATCCCAATTTGTTGCTTAATACACTTTTAACTATAGTTATTTACCTAACTAGTGCGCAAAGTGGTACTTTTACGCATGCGATGGCAGTTGCCCGAACGACGCTTTGCGGAGTTCGGGCACGCCGGCCGTCAAGAGCGTAAAAGGCACTTTCCGCAAGAGTTAGGTACAAAATTTTTCCTAGTTGCATAAAAAGCTTGGTTTTATATTTTAATATATGTGGTATTTTTTACATTAAAACAGCAAAAAACAAATTTTGTTTTCATTTTTAATTTAATCGAGTTTATAAATGGGTCAATAAGTCTGATTAGGCATAAAACATAATTTGAAATTTAGCGCGCGTAATAGTATTTTTCACGCACGGCGTGCGCAAAAGTAATTACTTTTACGCACGCTAATTTATAATTATTAAAGTTTTATATAAATTGTAGTAACACTAGATGACACTGACAAGTTTATTTGATATTTACCGTCAGGCGTCAGGTTTTTAGTTTGATTTATCTTGGCGGTGTCAAAATGGATTTTGGAATTTGTGCTGGAAATGAAGATTTTGAACTGACAAGGTTAATATTTGTTATTTTTACTAAATAAAATTATAATTATATAATGGTATAAAACCAAAAAATTTCGCTCGAATTTATACCGATTATAAAAATGTAGATTTTTATTGTTATTATAATTTCTATTTGGTCCAAATAGTTTCAATTATTAGAAAAAAACAGCGTGCGTAAAAAAAATTTTGACGCACGCCAAACAGTTTTTTACGCACGCCGTGCGTTATTTTTTTTTACGCAAGGAATGCAGGAAGTTAAACGTTCCACATGAAAATTGGTGCGGAAAAACGCGTTTTACGCTCGCAAGTAGGAAAATAATTTTTTACAAAGATGCAAGTAAAGTGAATCGCTAAACCGCATACAACCGCTTAATATAAGAAATAATAAAATAATTTGCAGAACAAGCTTAAATGCAAGGTGTTCGATTTGAGGGATGTTACAAGTGTTAGCAAACAAGATGAAAATCTACATTGGTTTTTACAGAGTAAGTAATCTTAATTGAAGCGATTTTTCCCAAGAAAACTACAAAATATTTCTTTTCAAAAAGGTTTGACTTTGGTACCTTACATTGTTTTTAAGTTTAAGGGAAAATTTTTCAAAAAGACTCGTTTCAAAAACCATGTTAAAACAGAGGAACTAATATAAGAAAATCTTTTTTTTTTTTTTAATAATTATTTATTTATTATTTTTAACTAAACACCTCTTTAAAGTCGTACTGTAATAAAATATGGCGCAATTATTTGGAAGTAAGATAAAAACCAAAATGTCGATTTTGAATAGAATAGAAAAATTTTAAGCAGGAGAATAAAAACCTTTTTAAATGATTTCATTTAACTTCACAGGAGTTATGTCTAACTGTCTCACTTTCTATCAAATCTTGCGATTCATTTTTGATACACTTCCCATAATAGTCTATTCGCTTAGAGGCCTTCATGCACTTCTTTTTTCATTTTCACAATAAAATAAAAAGTTTTCGAGTTTTGCTTAAAAAAATAGGAAATTGACCGTAGGGTACCCTTAAACACCTAAATTTTACTTTTTCATAAAGGTTTCGAAGGTGGAAAATAACATAAAGTAATTTTTCATTTTTTTTTGGTCTATGTTCTGTCAAATATGACGATTTAGATATGGTCGACATAAGATTTTGCTCCAATATTTTCCCCACTATTTATTATACCTTCAGGTAACTTCTAGAAAATTAAAAGGCACATCCGTAAATCGGTAATTTAAACCTCTAGAAATAAATGCAAAAAACTTTTTTCTCATAGGACTACAGCTTTTGTAAAAAAAATTAAAATGTAATTCATTATAATATCATAATAAATTAATAATTTAGTCACTGAGTGGCCGTGTTTTTTGCGTGCAAGTGCAAATTTAACTTTATAGTTTAAAAGCTGTTTTCTTTGAAATTAGAGTTCCACTTATTAACCATCTGTCAAACTCATATCAAATACAAAATAGCGGCTTAAAGTCGAGATACAGACAATGTACTAGATTTTTAGCATTAACTTGATATAATGACGTTTTTAATTTTTTCAGACAGCTGTAATTATATGGGGAAAAAAAAATCTGTAGTTTTTTGTAGAGCTTTAAATTACCTTTCCACCGATGCACAGTGGAACTTTTGGTTATTGGATATTTTAAATATAATACCAATAATATAAAGAAACTCAAACCTTTTCTTTTTAGTCTATGGACAAATCAAGTTTCGTGTGCAAGTCGTGTCAACTTTCTGCCGATAAGCCAGCTTTGTTAAGGCCTTCCCACAGATCAGATCGTATTAATTTTGGTAAATGCGTTTTTTGAAAGATATGGCGGATTCAAAACTGCGGAAAGGTGTATCTTTAAAAAAATTGCATTTTTTTTATTTCTTATACGATTTTTATGGAACAAAGTTTAAAAACTTGCTTTGTAATGGATTTTAAAATGTATAGGTCAAAAAATATATTTTTTTGTATTTGTCAAAAAATTTTAAAAAAAAACGGTAAAAAAAATGTTTTATTTAATTTTATTTTTAAAACTATTGCACCTAAAACAAAAAAGTTTATATAAAAGACATAGCTATTTTGATTCTTTATTTAAATCTGGTTCAAGTGTTGCAATGTAATCAATTTGTTTCTGAGTTATTTAAACATTGGGGTCTTTGGGGTATATTTAAAAATTGTGCTTTTAATGAAAACTGCAGCCCACGAGAAATTCGTTGGCTATGATGAAAACCATAAGAACTTTTTGGAATTAACTTAAATTTAAATAGCATACCATAAATACGTTTTCTTTTTAAATATGGAGGATTCAATATGGCGGAAAAGCATATTTAAAAACAAATTGTATCTTTTTTACTTTTTATCCGATTTTAATAAAACAAAGTTTATAATAATTGATTTGGAATTTCTTTAAAAATTACTTTTTAAAAAATGTATCTATTTTATTATTCGAGAAAAAAATCGGGTGAAACATGTGACAAAAATGTTTTTATTATTTTATTTTTTAAATACGGAAGTCAATAAATAGTTTGTCATTAATCAAACCCCACTGACTTACACACTGTTAAAAGGAAATTTTATTTCCTACACTAAAGTGTAAAATACATTTTTGTCAATTGAGCTTAGTTTCTGAGAAAATTGGAAAAAACAGAATTAATTTGTTTGGTGATTTGTAGAAATTGATTTAATTTACGAACGCCTGTGAAGTTTTAATCTAAGAAATGATTGAAAAGAAAATTTAATTGTCTACAATCAACTGGACATCACAATTTTTGATAGAGGGCTTGGTTTTTAAGATTAAAAATTTAATTTTTAATTATTTAATAATAATAATTTAATAATTTAATAATTAAATTAATAAGGTTAAAACCTGTGACAAACATGGGGTTTTTTTCATATATTTTCTCAATAAACGGACGCCACTGAAGTGTTTGTCATTAGTCTGTCACCACAAACTTATACACTGTTGGGAATGTACATTTATTTTCTACAATGAAGTGTAGATGAAATTTATTCACAAAAAGCTTAGTTTTTGAGAAAATTGTATAAAATTTCTTTACAATTGATAAATTTACTGATTTTTAAAAATTGATTTAATTTATAGACTCCCCTAAATAGTTATAGATAAAACTACACTTACCTTATTATACATCATGTAAAAGAAAATTTTATGGTCTATAAGAAAATGTGAATCACATTGTTTGATTAGAGCATGGTCCTTAAGAAAATCGGGTAAAACCTGCAATAAACATGTTTCATTTTTAAAAATTTTTACACTACCTCAATAGACTGACGCACACAGGCGGATTTCACGAAAAAGCTGGTCAAAACCTAAGATCCTTTTACAGCTCCCTAAAATTGCATATAGTAATAAAAAAATATATAATTTATTGTTTAAAAAAGATAAAGAAGAAAAATTCTTTAAGGACCCCGCACAAAAAAATTAAATTTGGAACTTTACTAATTAATTAAAATGCTTCCTAAAAAATCGTTGAAACCAGAATTTTGCCTGTATAAATTTATACAAGATATTGCAATATTTGATTTTAATAATTGCATAGCTCCATGAAAGAATGTTTTAACCAGCATGTAGGTATTTATATACAAGTTAATTGAACTTTTTCTGTTTTTTTCCGACTTTCGTTATAAATGAAGTATATTGTCTAGCAAGAAAAATACTCTGCCAATATATGGGCCCCTAAGCTCACACAATGTACTATAGTTATAGTGTACGTGTGAGCTAATATAACTAAAAAATTAAATATATTTTATTCAACTTCATACTCAATTACCTTTCGTTTGATACCACACAAGCCATATTTTGATTTGAACTCTAATTTTGAAAAAAAATACCCACACCCTTTTTAAAAAAATATATAAAATGTACTTTGTTTAACTCCAGACTCAATTACCTTTCGTTTGATATGACACACGCCATATTTTCCCTTAAAATCTAATTTTTCAAATCTACTCCCACCCTTTTTTTTTAAATAAACTAAAATATATTCTGTTTAATTTAAGACTTAATTACCTTTCGTTTGATATCACACACGCCATATTTTCACATATACTCTAATTTTTTTAATCTACCCCCACCCTTTTATTTGGCTTGCGCCGAACAGATATACACACACCTAAATACACCACACAGATACAGACACGGACAGACGTCACGATAAAATTGCTAAGATACAATACACCAAAATAACATATTTTCAGTGTTATCTCAATTTTTTTTGTTGTCGAAAATAATACCTTTTCTAGCCATTGCTGCGCGAGCTAGGAAGGTAAAAATGAAATCAGAATACATGTGACATAATAATTATACTTTTGGTTTACAAAAACCATTGTTATTAAAGCTAAGAAAACTTATTTATTAATTTACGCATATTATGTACGTATTTCTTACTGGACAATTTTCTATATACACAAAAAGAAATTTTAACTTTTTTACTCGATCCGCATAACTCCGCAGCTGAAACAGACTTTGTTACTTAGAAAACATATGCATGCACTTAATAGGACCAAAAATGTCAATAAAGTTGGATGAAGTTGAAACATTTAGTCAAATTCTATTTCAGAAAATGAAAATTTAAAAAGTTTTCTGCAACGGTTGTTTTAAACCGGTTTAAAATATTACCAATAAAATAAAAAACAATGTTAAATATGTACAATAAATAGCTACATACCTCCAGATTAAAAATCTATGTTCAAAAAAATTATTTTTGATAATAGGCGCAAGTTTTAAAAGGGTTTTTTAACCATCAACTTTTGTAAATTTAAGTAACGTAAATAACATAAAAAAATAAATGGAAGTTTCATCGGTCATTACTATGGCAATTGTTTTTCAAATTCGGCGTGACATGGTCACGGCCTAGCATGATCATTAGTGTAAACAGGGCTTTTTAGTGTTTAGGGGTTATGGCCAGCTTTTTCTTAAAATCCGCCTGTGTGGGACGCCGCTAGAAAGTTTCTCGTTAGCCCTACCCCACTGACTTATACATTGTTAAAAAGGAAACTTAAATTTTATTGTCTACAATTTAAAGATTATAACATTTTTTTCCTAAGAAGCTTAGCTTTTGAACAAATTTGAAAACAATCTATAAGTTTGAGGATTTGGGGGATCTGGGAGGTTTTTGGGGGTTTTTGCAGCTAAAATTTAAAAATGAAATGCAATCCTATTTTAGTTAGATTTTACACATTTTTGATGCATTTCTGTGTCATTGTGGCTTTAGGGCGTCAACTTAGTTACATTTTTAGAAATTCGAACATCACTATATGAGGAGGATGGATAAAAAAAATTGGAAAAAACTGCGTTCTCATATTTTGCATACTCAACTACCTCTAGCGCCTGCACTATATCGTAAGAACTTTCGTTTATTGATATTAGGGACTTATTTTAGAGTCGGCTTTATTCTGACAGATTTACAAAGAAAACTGACAGCTGACCTCTAAAAATTTACATACCAAAGACAAATTTAAAAATAATGTCAATTACTTTCATATAATAATAACAGACACTAATAAATCCGGTTCTTAAATACACAAAGGCCGAATTTTAAAAGAAAATAACTGCTTTTTATGTAAATCTGTGACAATACTGCCGATTTTAAAATAAGGTCAGGTTTTATTACAATAACTATCTATTAACTTTCAAAAATAACAATAATGACGTTGTTGGAAAATCTCCATCAAACAACGATAACAATAATAATAGAAATCACCTATCTTACTAGATGCCTTAGCTGCGTAACGCCGCGCGCCGCCATATTTTGTTATAAGCCTCCGTGTACGGAAATATACCTTCGGTAGGTCATTTTGGTGACAACAAATTGTTTTTTTATTGAAACAAATATAAACTATACTTCTATATAAAACTTTTATACATTAAATTAAAGAAAAATGTTCATTCTATTACTTTTTTTAAAACTATTTTTGGTATTATTTTCTGAAAAAATTAAGCAAAATTTTGAAAAATATAATAGAAAGTTATTTTATTGTGGGTGTTTGCTGATTTATCTGCCATTTTTTGCAACTCTCTGTGACAATTTTTTTATTTTGGTGAGGGCCATATCTTTAAAAAACGCATTTACCAGAATGACAACAAGTCAAAACCTGATCTATGGAGTGCCCTTAATAAACTTAGCTTATCGGCAAAAAGTTGGCCGATTTGTCCATAGACTATTTATTTTTTTTCCTCTTGTCACTCAACCGTCGGTCTTTGACAACATCCAAAACATTTTGAACGATTTTTTTGACAAATTGTGTAATATTTAATTTAATTTAATTCAAAATAAATTTTATATCAATGCCTAAAAGCTCGCCATGTGACATTCTTTTAGATATTTATTACCTACATATCTTTATTTTCGCCAGCGTTCCCAATTCTTATTACTTTAAATATATTTTTGTTTTTTAAAAGTCATAACACACAAAGCAAACATACCAAAATTAAAAGCTATTTTATATCTAACTAGCCAAGCAATAACTGGCTTCGTCAGTTAGCCTTACTTGAACGCGTCGTAGCGTAAAAAACTGCCTTAACCAGACAGAAAAAGTCATGGAACATGTACGTATTCCAAATTTCAATAAAATCGGTTAAGCAGTTTCTTAGATTAGCGGTAACAAAAAACAACCCTTTTCCTTTATTTATGATTGATTGATTTATAAGAATTCTAATATAATTCAGCAGATTTTTTTTGGTAAAAATCAGTACATTTTGACGTAGCTAGATTAAAATTTAGCGCTCTTTTTACTCATCTGACTTTAACTACGTCGTAAAAAGGAGGGCGGAGATTCACAAATAGTATGAAGTCCCTATCCAAGTTCGTTAGTTAATTCACTTTTGCTCTGAGGTACATGAAGAAATATTTATTTATATTTTATATTTATGTTCCCAATAGCATTATTTTATTATGCTAACATTTTTAAATATTATTACAAAGATGCAAGTCAAGTGAATCGGTGGACCACATAGCAACAGCCGCCCCAAAATAAAAAATAAACAAAATTTAATTAAGAAAATAGGCATAATGCTAGGTTGTCGCTTTGACGGATGTTACAAGTGCGTGTAATTAAGATGAAAATATACATTGGATGTCACAGAGCGATGAATATCAATTGGATCAATTTTTGAATATACTCGCGCCAATATACACGGAAATTTTGATGTCAAATTTTTTTAAAAATTTTGCTGTATTCTTCATCATACACCTGGTATGTTATGACATCCATTTAATTTAGGTACACCCGGGCCCTCCTCATCAGGACTGTACCAAAAACATGGAAAAACGTTGTGACATCCGAATTTGGATGTCACGGCGTCGAAGGATGTCACAAGATATCTAAAATTTTTACTCCGGTATGTCACAACGATCAGCGGATATCTTTATATATATATATATATATATATATATATATATATATTGATAAAGGGTACTTAGCCACCTCAAAACAAAGTATATAAACTACGATGTCACCTCATGTATAACTTTAGTACTTCACTTTTTTGAGGTGACAACGTTTTTCAATAAAAATTTCAGGGATGATTCCTGACATACTCAGCAAGCGGTGTGCAAAATTTTGTTCTGAGGTCACAAAATGGTATACATAGCTACTTTTTGGCCGTGTAGTTCACGTATCTACCGGTGGCGCTAGCGTCGCTTTTATTGTAACTAAACGGTTCACTGAGTCACCTCGGTGGTATAAAACGTATTCTGCGTATTAAAACCTCGTCGCAGCGGCCTCAGAAATTTGGCAACATTGCAGTTTAGATTTTAGACGCTACGGGTTTCTTTGTTATATGTAATTTGTACCTGCTTTTTTTACCCTTCTAATAGAATTCTCAAAAACGAGTGCCCAGGTCTGATATTTTAAGAGGGGCTTTGTAAAGGATTATTATTGTATTTTTTATCTTATTGAAATAATTTGACTAATTTTGCTAGTCTTCTTACATTTTTTTGCTTATTCTGGCTGATAGTTTTTATCGGTTTTATTTAACTTGACTTGATTGATTTTGTAATATAATAAATTTTTGCGACAGCTATTCAGACACTTTCCTATGGGCAAGACTTGAAACTAGTTAAGTAGTTTAATCATATAATATGACGTTTTGGTGCAAAAGGTCCGAAGCTTGGCACAATTATAGAGCGATGCCTGCTTCGCCGCTTTTTTTAAAAAAATGGCGCACGAATTCTCTTTTTTTTAAATAACTTGGTTTTTGTACAAAGTTTGAAACAAAAATTATAGCCAACAAAATTTTATACGAAAATGCTAAAATGTGTTTTTTGTTAGACTAAAAACAAGGTTCAGAGGTATGGTATTAACCATTTTTTCATTTTGGAATTTGTCCAATTTGTCTTTTTGGTGGCCTTTAAATTAAAAGTTACTCATTTTTGAGAATGATTGAAATGACATGAAATAAAGATAGATAAATATTCTACAAAAATTATTAATCAGTTACATGGGTAATATTCTTGGTAAGATACAAACCATAAAGTTTTAGGTCTACCCACATATATGTATTTCTATATTATATGCAAAATAAACTGAAATAATTAGGTTGTATCTAATTTTCTAAAAACTAAGTACCTAAGACTTGATGGGCTATTTTGAAAAAAACCTGTTTTATTTTTATAGGTTTCGTTTATTAGGTTCGCGCGCCGTATACCATCTTTTCTTAAACATTTCAGCCGATATTTGACCTATCTAAAACTCTACTTCGTAATGAGCCACAAATCTCAAACTTTGCCCAGTCGTAGATCTTCATGGAGTTAACAACCCCTCCAAGTTTCATGGAATTCCATAAAGTAGTAAAGTAGTTCAAAAAACGTCGAAATTGCCACTCACTCACTCACTCATGTATAGATCATCATTATTCTACTGTACTTCTAGACATGCTACAAAGCTGAAATGTGGCAGACTTATAGAAATTATGACTAAACCCTTGGAAAAAAATCCCAAAATTCTAATTTACTCCCCTCCCCCACACATGTAAGGTTATGTAAAAGTAACATTGTCCACTTCTAGAAATGGCAGACTGATAAGGACTATGATAAAACTATAGAAAAAAAAATTAAAAACCTCAAAATTATAATTTACTTTCCTCCCCTATAAATGTAAAGTAATGTAAAAGTAACATGGCCCACTTCCGGAGACGCTAGAGAGCTGAGCTTTGGAAGGCCGATAGTAACTATAATAAGACTATAGAAAAAAATTAAAACACCCCAAAATTCTAATTTACTTCCCTCCCCTATAAATGTAAAAGTGTGTAAAAGTAACATTGCCCACTTCCAGACAGCTCGAGAGCTAAGCATTGAAAGGCTGATAGGAACAATGATAAAACTATAAAAGAAAATTAAAAAACCTCAAAGTTTAATTAACTTCCGTTCCCTATAAATGTAAAGTTATGTAAATTAGCATTATCCACTTCTAGAAACGCTAGATAGCTGAGCTTTGGGAGACTATAGAAAAAAATTTAAAAACACCAAAATTTTAATTTACTTTCCTCCCCTATAAATGTAAAGTTATATAAAATAAACTGTGCCTACTTCCAGGGACACTAGAGAGCTGAGCTTTAGAAGGCTGATAGGAACTATGATAAAACCATAGGAAAATATAAAAAACCTCAACATTTTTAATATGCATTTCAAAAGTTTTGAACAATATCCCGCATATTTTACTACTTTAAAACTTAAATATTATCCAAATCCTTTAAACAAGCAGTAATCATTTAAAAAAAGGTATGTTGAAAATATGAGATAGCTAGATTTTACTTTTTGTATCTCTTTTTTGGTCCAGAACACACATTTTAATATGAATGTTTAATATAACGTCCTATAAAATTTTTAAAAACCAGAAGGATCTTTTAACAATAATTCTGCATATTTGCAACCAATTTCTTGCATGAAGTACAAAAGCGCTAAAATTGAAAAAACAACTTTTTCAAAAGAATTTACAAGAAAAAGCACATTTCAAATATTGATCGAAGAAGTCTTTTACATTTCAGTGTATGCAAGTAAAATAAATGGATCCATGACAGATCTGATACCTTCCTAGCTAGCCTATTAGCACACTTTAAGTGAAGCCATGATATATCAGCCCTGAAAACATTTTTTTGTTAATAACTCAGAAACTAAAGCTCCTATGAAGTTTTTGGTTATTACACAAATTATTAAGCAAAATGTAGCCTACTATAAACCGCATATTTATACGACGCTCCATTTGAAAGTTGTCAAAAAACTATCATTAGCGTTAATGGATTTTGACCAAAAACTAATCAGCTCTTTAGAGTGGCGAACACTATTTTACCTGAAAATTATATGAAAATCAGTTCAGCGGTTTGGGAGCTATCGCGTTACGGACAGAAATAATTTACACATACACACACACACATACACACACACACACACACACACACACACACACCTATACACACACACACACAGACAGACATCACGACGATATTGCTAAGATCGGTCAAAATACACCCAAATATATTTTCGGCGTTATCTCAAATTTTTTTTTTCGTCGAAAATAATACCTTCTCTAGCCATTGCTTTGCGGGCTAGGAAGGTAAAAATACTTAAATATGGATAAAAATGATAAAAATGATTTTTATGTTTCAAATTACGTATGTTTTGCTTTACATCATAACAGCACCCATTTAAAAAAAATTGAATATTTCAAAGAAATGAATCCGGTTTTACCGTTTTACTTAGAAGTATAAATGGGCGTACCCAGAGGGGGGGTCTCGGGGGCCCGGCCCTTCCATGCCTAAGATTTTTTTAGAGATTTTCCACATATTTCCTGAATAAAAAGATTAAAGAATATAAAATTCGCCATCATGAGGCTTCGGGCCCACCCCAGAGGCCTCGCGCCCCCTCCAAGAACTATCCCTGGGTGCGCCACTGGAGTAGGTAGGTACTACAAACTTGACATACCAAAGTTGAATTTAAAAGTAAGTCGTCGATCAGCTGTCATCGTTTAATGTAAAATTGTCAAAATATTGCTTGGTAATATTACTGCCTTTCAAGCGGGAATTTTGACCTAAATTTAGGGGGGGGTAATGTTCGACGGAAAAAATATTTGTGCATTTATTTTTTTAGAGGGGGGAATTACCCCGCTACGCTCCTCAAATTCGCGCTTTCTGCCTTGCTTTACTCCAATAAGTCCCTAATGTATTTTGTGACAAATTTAAACATGACTTGTACAGGTTGTGCCAATTTCGATGTTTTTTGCGGATTTTGGGTATTTCTAGCAGAGATAGATCAAAACAAATGGACTGAGATTGATTTTCGAGACGTTTTCAAAGATCAAAGCCGGTTTTTAATACATATGGCCGCGTTTGAACTACGAGGGGTTTAACTTTTTATTTTACGAAAATTTAAATTTAACACGCTATAAAGCTGAAATTTGACATACTGTTAGAAATTGTCACCAAACCATTGGAAAAAAAAACCCGAAAATTCTAATTCACTCCTCTCCCCCATACATGTAAAGTTATGCAAAAGTAACACTGCCCACTTCCAGAGGCGCTAGAAAGCTGAGCTATGTCAGACTGACAGGAAATATGACAAAACGATAGGAAAAAACTTAGAAACCTCAAAATTTTAATTTGCTTCCCTACCCTATAAATGTAAAGTTATGTAAAAGTAACATTGCCCACTTCCAGATACGCTAGAGAGCTGAGCTTCGGAAGGCCGATAGGAACTATGATAAAACTATAAAATAAAATTAAAAAACCCCAAATTATAATTAACTTCCCTCCCCTTTAAATTAAAAATTTTATGTAAAAGTAACATTATCCTCTTCCAGAAGCGCTAGAGAGCTGAGCTTTGGGAAGACTGATAGGAACTACGATAAAACTAAGTATAGTAAAAAATTTAAAAGCACCACAATTGTAATTTACTTTCCTCCCCTATAAATGTAAAGTTATGTAAAGTTAGCATTGCCTATTTCGAGGAACACTTGAGAGCTGAGCTTTATGTAACAGGGGCCTTTGTATATGACAGTGGTACTGTCAAATAAAGTGGTCAAGGCTTAAATGTTGTTAGCTACCATATTTGCAACAACTTAAAAATAGTAAATTAAAAGATTAAATATGATACTGATTGACTAATTTAACTCTCGAAAGGGAATTTGACGGTTCTTGAAGGAAGTGCGCTATAGGTGTTTTTCTCAATTAAATAATCAATGTAGGAAATATATACATACCTGTTCAATTGTTCTTCATCTTCTTTTCCTTCATACACTAGACCTTATCACTGCTTATGGACTAAACTTTATTTGACTCAATTATTTGATTATAATTTTTTTCTTTTTGAGATTGGTTGCAACCATTTTTATCTTAATATTTTACACTTTCTATTTACCCTTTTATAGGTATATTTTAAATAAATTATTATTTTATAAAATTCATTATGTAAAAATGTTTTTATAAACTAATTAATTTAGTTCTATTGTTTTAGTACAAATGGTACCTGTTTTAGTATGGTACTTAAGGTAAGGAAATTATAAAATTATAAACAAAATGTTTGGCAAGAAGAGAGTTTTATTTTTAAAAAAAAGTAATTTGATATTTAATTAAAACAGTGATAAACTGGTATAAACGATAACTCAATTCAGAAATAAATGATGGTAAATAATTAATAAAATATGTTAAGATGGAAATTGAGTTATACTAAGAATTAAATAAAAGATATTTATTCAAAGGAAAAGTATTTTCCCCTGAACAAATCTCCATTTTAAGAAAGAAGTTGACCCAAAGAAACCCAACTAAACTCTGTCCTCCGACCCGTAAAGAAATTTCTAGGTACTCTACCCCTAAGTCCCTTCCACTTCTCTTTGGTGCGATCAGAGACAGAAAACTATGGTATAGAAAAGGATAGCACCAAAGTAACCACGACAGGACTTTTAAATTCCTTCACAAGCGTTGAAACATGACTTTTTTGTTTATCCAACTGGCCGTATACATTTAAAAACTAACCACAGTCAGAAAGCTCGCTTGAAAACTAACTGTTTTTATGTTGCCATTTTCTCAATAAATGTCTTAAAGCTAGTTACAATGCAAAACATACTAATTAATGCTTGTTAACTGAGAAAATGTTCCAATACGTATATAGAGTGCCAAATAACAAAATGTTATTAAGGCTTGCCAATGACAGTTGTATTTTTTAAATATGACAAGTTAAGTTAAGACGAAGACCCTGGCAAAACGGGTATGGTATATTATGTATAACTATAATTTTAAATAATACTTATATGGTTGCTTTAACATATGTCTGTACTTTAGTTAGCTTTTTAGGTCTAGACCAGCGATAACATAGACCGTCATAAATTAAAAATAATTACTTCCAGACATTGGTTTCACTGAGAAAAGAAATCAAGAAACCGTTAATATTTGAATTGCTTTTAAGAAATAAGTGGACAAATATATTAAAATAAATATTAAATAAATTAAAGCAAATCTGCAAAAACCATATTGTTACATTACTCCCCCCTGATTTAAGTAAATACAATTTTTTTTCAACGCTAGTCAAAATAAAATGGTTTATCACAACAAGCATTAAATAGTGCAAACAAATTTAGTCAAATTTATCTAATTTATCTTCGTTTTCGTTTGTCTTCTCCTGGATATAAGCGACAATCAACAAAACATTCTGGCTGGAACAAACATCTTGAAAAACTCGACAGCAACACTGGTTTAGGTAGAACATCTTAGATCAGCTAGTCAGCAACAAACATGGTGACCGATCAGTAGACTCCAAACAGTACTGCAAGAACAGAAATCTGTATAGCTTAATAACAACGATAACTTAAACTAAATGAGGGCAAAAAAACTTGACAAAAAAAATATAAAAATATATACGTCTATATATTTTTAAGAAAAATTGTACGAAAACAACTGCCGAAAAGTATATATATATATATATATAGTCTGCTGCAGAAATTTATGGAGACAAATAAAAACATTTAAATTAACGTAGGTAAATTAAGGAAGGGAGTCTCCAATCCAAACCGTTTCCTCTATAGTGTTTAGAAAAAACACCATGTATATAATGACATCTAAATTTATACATTGGCCATCGTTGAAACGGGAACAGTAAATTCTGCAATGAACCTGCGCAGAAATATCCAATTGGAGGTTTGCTCAGCGATTGTAAAAAGACATAGCGTTCATGGCTGCTTAAGCTGATGTAAGGACCGTAATGGTGGAGTGGTTTGGTTCGGCTTGGCTTGCTGGTTTGATGGAACTGTTTTGCCTTGTAGAAAAAAACAGGCTGATAAAACTTTGCAGTAGCTGACCTAAAAATAAAGTGATGTTTTTAATAACAAGAAACCAACCTTATGTAAAACAATAATTAAATTTAAGCAAAAATAAAAAAATAAAGATTGAAAATTTTAGATTATATGATCATTGTTTTTGTATAAGTTTTAGATGAACTAAAACTTGTTAGACGACAAACACTTAAGAAAGGTTGTCTAACCAAAGAAATGTGTTTGTATTAAAAAAAATATAATAAAAAACAAATTCTAAACAAAAATAAAAGAAGAAAATTACAAACACTAATTGATATTTTATTAGTAATTACTTTAAAATGTAAAAAAAAAACATTTATCATAATAATTAAAAAGAAATAGTTGATATTGAATAAAAAAAACTTTAAAAGAAAGTTGGTTTATCGTTTTCATTGTAATAAAAAAATACTACCAGGTTAATACAACAATCTTTAAAACAAACATGGAATACTCTACCGAAAAAACATATATCAAATCAAATTAAAATAACTCATATGATAGAATAGAAGAAAATTTAAAAAAATTCCAATATACCAAGATAAATAATAAACGTCAATAAAGAAACTTTATTACAAATTTATATCATACTTAGGATATTAATGTTATAAAAATTTTTTAATTTTATGGTGATTCAAATTCAATCGAACAAATTTAAATAGAACAGAAAAAAGTAAATGGAACAAATATCAATAGAATAAATCCAGCCAGATGTATATACACATCAAAAAAAATACTTAGAATAAAACTCTTCCTAGAATATTTCCACAATTTTTCCAAATTTTCTTTTAATTTTCGCAAAAAACAAAAATTTTCCAATTTAAACTTTTTATTTCTCAGATCTTGTTACATATTTATATTTTAAATTGATTTAGTATAATTTTTAAAATAATCTGTTAGGTTTTTCATTTTCTAAATAGTTTTCAGTTAATTTAATTTAACTTTCTTTTAAATTGTAGGATGATTTTATACAATTTCCTAAAAACTAAGAACAGCAGCAAAACAAAGTAGGTTAAAATTGATGTCTTTGTGTATAAATTAGACATCCTTGAGTCAAAATACTTGACTTTAAAATTTAAATGAAAAAATTTTTAAACTTAAACTTGACCAATTTAGATTTTTGCCGATTTTCGAGGCGGTGGACGATTTTCAATAACTCAAAACAAACAAAATAAAAAAAATATACCTAGTTGACAACAAAGTTCTTTAAAAAAATCTAATTGAAGCGAATGATTAAAAAAACAAAAATTACAGTTGATTATTGCTTCAATTGTCTCTATTGAGTGTAAAAAAAAGAATTCTTGAGTGAAGAAAATAATTCCTTCTCTTTTACAAAACTACAAAATAAGAACTTAGAGCTTTTGTTGCCGCAAAATATACAAAATTATTTATGCTCTAAAACAATTATTTTAGAAATACTAAAGTTTTCTTTTTTAAAAAAAAATTATACAGTTACTCAAAGAATTTATTTATTTCCATCAAAATTGATATAGATACTTTCGTTTGCCATAAATACACATTTTTTTTAAAAGGCATCTAGGCATAGGTTTAAGTTGGTAACAAAATAATTTAAAGATGACAATAAAAATAAAAATATTTTAGTTATTTATTTTCTTATGTAGTGCTTAAGCCTGTGCACTAGCATATAATTTTATTACTGATGATAGAATGCAAAAAAAAATTTTAAATCAATAATAAACAAGGAGAGCAAACAAAACAAACATTAAAAAAACATCACATTTTTAGAAAAAGATAAAACACTTTTGTAATTTAAATTAAATTTTTATATTTACTTAATGAAAAGTGCAAAAATTTCATTCTTATATAGGTAAGGAAAGGTTCAGATTTTAAAAGTTATTAAGATTTTTATCTAGTAAAAGTACTTATAGAGTTAGAGTACTATAACATATTTTCCATATGAGAAAAATACAAAAAAAATATTGTTTTATTGATAAACTAACAAAAGATTTGAAATAGTTTTAAAGGGTATTATATTGGAGCCTGGATAATATTGACTTTATCAATTCTCAATATGACAAAAAAAAAACAGAAAAAGGTATCAGCGTTACGACTGCTATGATAATATCCAGTTTAAAAAAAAAATTACTTTAAAGTAATTTAAAAAAATATGTTTAAATCGAACAAGTAACCATCGATGACGTGGTTATTGTTTGGTTTACTGGAACTTAGAAAAACAAGAGTTCTCAGCAAGAAGGATCATAAAAAAACTAAGTTATTTTTTTAAAATAATGGATTTTACGATTTTACGTTCATATTTTAACCAATAGGTAAATAAAAACAAAACACAAAGGTATGTGAATATTTATCAAAAGTAATTATTTTTTTAAATTAACACAAAAGTTAAAGGATAAATAACTGAAAGTTTACAAAAGATCGAAAATGACCTAGTCATTAAGACAAATGACTATACCAAAAAAATTAAAAAGAGTTAGGTATTGAATTTTCATTGTTTAAGTAAAAAAAATATTAAAGGTATCTGATAGATGCAGATATTATCTGAAGAGAAACATAGTATCTCTCTTATACCAAAGTATAGGGAATAAAACAATTAAAAGTTCTTTACACTTAAAGATGGAACTTTAGTCATAACGCGACAGAGACACTGTCTCTGGGCCAACGGCTGTTATGCTGAATACCGATATACAGGATTACTAAAATTTTCCTTACTAGATTTGTGCTTTTGCACTTAGTTTGTTTTTATGCTAATTACGTATTAAAATCTGAAAGAGGAAAAAAAAACAAATGTTTGCTGTGCGCCAAAAATTTATAGACTTAGAATTTACTTACTTCATTGATGTTATTAAAACAGACTTTTTAATTATTTTTTTAGGTTTTACTTATCAAATTTGAAAAAAAATATATATATAAATTTATTATTTTAAATAATATCAAAGGTCGTAAAGAGTTGAAATAAGCTCTTCAAATTAAAAAGAGTAATGAGTTGGTCACAAAAATATTAAAAGAAAATAAAATACTACGTTATTCTGCTGTTCTTTTCTGTTTTTATAATCTCTAATTTTCCTTGATGTTAAACAGTTTTTAAAATATCACGTATGAGAACCAAACAATTTTATTGATATGACATACAGGTTTTTTCCTAACTACACTTATTCCTACATATACCGTTAAATACTAAACTTAGTAAAACTTTTAGTTACCATTTAAAATTTTAATATAATCTAATTAACCTATTTTATAACCAAGTCAGAAAAATTGCCCAACTGTCTGCTACAAAAACCTGTTTTAAAACAAAACCTCATTATTCCAGTACAGGTTCTTGCAAAGCGTATAGTGACATTCGTGTACCAAATCTATAATCATGTTTCGTCATAAAAAAAAATATAGGCACGCGCACCATTTTTAAATTGAAATATGTATTGTAAAATAAAATAAAATTTATTCAACAACAACGCTTTTGTCTTCCTAATTAGAAAACATAAGACACTGTGGATTCAACACTCCCAGGAAGTGGCCATCTTCACCGAAGTTAGAAAAACACAGGTGTGTAACGAAGAAAGAAACAATTTCAAATCTTCTTGTTAAACAAATTTTCCGGTCTATTAATTATCCATTATAACTCAAAATGAGTTCCCGACATGACGAAATAGAAAATAACCTAGATCTCTTACTGGTATCTACAAGGTGTGACGTCTACTGACTTCATTGAACTCTCCTGATGAAATATTTATTGTCGTATCATAGGCAAAGTTTTACCTTTATCTAATAGTTTTCCCGAAACAATTTGACTTGACCCATTTTAACAAAATTACTTGACAACCCCAATCCATATATTTTTCCGCTGTTTTAGTCAGTTCACCTATACTCCACATAAGCTATGGTTTGACGGTTACCAATTCAGCAATTTTCTTGATAAAGATTGGTTAAAACATTTAACTGACTATACTGTAATTCAAAAATTGAGTTACGATATTAGGAGACACGGCAACAAACAAAACAAATATAGACCAATTAAACATTTTAATTATAGGTTTACCATTTGAAGCACCCTCTCGAGTGGAGAAGAATTTCCCAAAATAACCTCCCAGTTTTCTTCTCAATTTGCTAGGAAGTATAAAATCCAGCTAAAACACTCATTCCATAAAAAAAAACATTTTATACAATAATCAAATCTATAATGATTCAAACAGCGAGAAAAATAAATTCGCCATCGTCTTACAAAAACAACAACAAAAGAAAAAAGGAAACGCGACGAGTTCACTTGGCGAATTATTATTGGTCTATTGTTTTATATCAATCTATATACATAAATGTATAATTCTAGCACAAACATTTGCCATACCATATAATCATATCAAAAAAACGTTAAAAGAAAAATTCTAGGATGCTTTAACTCTAATATACCTCTCTCTCATATATAATTGCTCAAAAAATAGAAATAGACTCTTCTCATATATAAAACAGAAACTGTCAAAAGTTACTGAACAATTTTATAACAATTAGTAGTTAAAAACCTTGAACTTAATATTTGGCTATATAGAACTCAATATGAAAGAATACAACACAGAACAATAAAATACAATACAATCCTGGAAAAAAAAATATATAAACATATTATGTGAGAGAAGTCCAAAATCCAGAAGACTTCATCGTGGTTGTCGTGGTCATCACCTATAAAAGAAAACAAAGTTAAAACACCTATTTTCTACAACGTTTAGAAGATATAACAAAACTTTTTCTTTAAAATATCATTACATGAACTTATTACGCTGTTGACTCAGTGTTTATAACACTAGTATTTCCCATTAAAATCGGTTTCGTAGTTTACTAAAAATTAAAATACATTTACGACAAATTAAAATTAGTGCTCGTAATAGATGTATAAAAAATAAAAAAAATTTAGGCGAATAAAACAGTTCTACAAACGCAAAATTCAAGTTAAAGTGCAAAAAGTCATTACTTAATGGATTTATATTATTATATTTTCTTATGTGATGATAGACACGCTTGCTTGTGTAACTCAAAATTTAGCCATACAACAAGGAGGAAAAAAAAACTACACCTAGTAATAAAAATTTAAAATATGAGAACAACAAAAATAACTTTTTAGAAAAGATTTTTTTTCTTTTTTAACTTTTAGATCCTAGATTAAGATCACTAATTTTTATGAGATTTTCAAAATATGTGTCATATTATACAAAAATGGTGAAGGTCCGGTAGTTGACCTGTTTAAAAAAAACTAAAATTTTTGGTAAAGATTATGATTGAGATGTTTGTGTTCACCTCAAAATTAAGAAAAATAAAATTGTTTATTTAAATAAATATGTAGAATTAGTTCAACTACCACAAAATACTAATTACACATCAAAAATACTTTTTGAATGAATAGGTAAAACTATGGTCTGATAATAATTGCATGAAAATTATTATTATTTCCAAAAAAAAAAACAAGACAAAAAAAAACAAAACAACAGCAAGTGTACAAAGAGTGTTAAATCTTTCGGTTACTGAGATATTTACGCAAGCTTGGTTAATACAATAAAGAATCTTTCTATATAAACCTTGAAACTTTTGAAATGTTATGCTCCTAAGTATGCTAAAAATATTCTGGACGTACTTATCCAAAACAGTCCCGGCACATAAGGAAAAATAAAACGATACCGTAAATGAAAGAAAAGTTTAATTCTCTGGACACCAACATTATTTGCAGTCAAAACTGTGAAATAGTCTGACTATGCAAAGAAAAATTATTTGAAAAATTATAGAACTTTATTTATAACTAATAAATTTTAAAAAAATACATCCGTTATTTGTAGTTTCTAAAACATACAGTATGAGTAAAAAGATGGAGGCCTTATGCCTGGCAAGTAGGCATTTTCAAGGGCGCTTAGTTTCTTTTTGATAAATACAAGTAATTAGTAAAGTAAATCAATAGGGACTTATCAATGATTTACTTGTGGGCTCCTTTCTGTTGAAATTGATTAAGGATTACTAGGATCAAATATGATCCTATAAATTTAAGGAAAAAAAAACTACAATATTTAAAATAAACAATGGATAAAGCGTAAGAAAAATAAAGTAAGGTTTGACTTCAGTGTCAAAAACTTAAGTAGAGTAGTTTATTAACTTTTTCAAATCTTAACCTCTGATTTTAACAAAACAAAAAGACCAATAGGTTTCACTTGTAGTAGTTGTTTTATAGAAAAGACAAATTAAGTTTAAAATTTAAATAATACGTTTAAAGTTAATAAAAATAGAAACAAAACTCAATAGTTAACTAGGCCTTTAATTACTTTATAGTATAATTTATAAAAAAAATATAAATCCTATACTTATTAATTGATTAGATTCATAAAGACAAATTTAAGTGAACTGATTTCAGTAGATCGCTGTGAACAACGGGTGAGTGCCTTGCTGCTCAATGTGAGTTACTTTCTTAGTGCTGAATGCTTAGTTTTTAGACGGCGAGGTAAAAACCGTCATGATTTTGACAAATAGCCATATTCTAGGTTCTAATTTAGTGGGAACATTTTAAATATTTTTTTTAAGATATAATAGATTGACTAACTGTAAGAAGTTTTTAAAATCTTATGGTTTCTTTCTAATTCACCCTATAGGACATTTTATATAAACTTTAACCAGCAGATCGTTACTTATTTATCAAGATTATTAAAGATTTATCAAAAATATAAAATTGATAAACGTATGGAGTTTTTGTTGAGCAACTCAAGAATCACTTGACCGATTTCAATGAAATTCAAAACAAACAACTGCACTTTTCTGAATACATATTTTTTTTCTTGAAAAATATAAAAATAGGGTATAGAGTACTTATACCTAGTTTAATTGATTGATTGATTGATTAATTGATACTACAGGTAAAATGTTACTTTTCTTATACTATAAAAGAAGGGTTTTTCCCAAACAGTGTTTTAAAAGCTCTTGTGACTCGATTTACAAAAGGCTCTGGTTGCTACACAAAAAAGGTCATAGGTACCTGATTCAAACATGTGTTTTAAAAATTCTCAAAACAAGCCTAAAATGATTTTGTAAGAGGGTACTTTAGATAAAAATGTGTTCCTTTCAGAAGATGGTAGACACATTTTAATTTTGAACGATATTTTCCCATTTTGAATAAATTGATTTTTTTTTACATAATATATTTTTCTAGTGCAGTTAGCGCAGTACCTTAAGCAAAGAAAAAGCTTTGTCTCGTAACGTTAACTATAACCATAGAGAACTATATACTACGTATTCCTCTATGCTATAATAATGTCTTATCTAATTAATTTAATTGTCTCTATCTAATCTACAAAATATTTAATACCAAATTCTTTGGTTTATTTTAACTTTTATGCAAAAGGGTGTTAGCTATTGCTTCTTCTTAAGCAATCCAGAACTTTATTAGACGTTATCTATATTATTATTATCTAATTTTATTAATTAGCTTATTGGTTACGTAGAACCTAATTTAAATTATGTCAAATCTCATTTCCTTTAACAAAGATGGGCATCTTTTGATTAGTAAAAAGGGAAATGGGTCAAATTGTTTAAATTTATTTCAATAATTATTTGTTAAAATAATATAACTTTTAGGACGAATATGTATAAAATGATTACCTACTAAACTTAAATAAAATACGTGAGTTATTATTTTAGGAAAAACATCAAAAACTTTTAACAACTTTGAAAAGCAAGTCAAATTATCAAAAAAATATATGGATTTATTTATATCATTATCTTTGGTTCAGTTATAGAAACAATTTTAATTGTTTTTACTTTTTTTTTCAATTTCACATGACTGATTAGGTCTGGGTTGGTTTATACCTACATATTTCAAACATGGCATGATGTTATCAAATTTATTTATTTTAATTAATTATGTTTTTACCTATTTAAAATTTGCTCTTAATTTTGTCTGTACCTTCTTAAATAAAGTTTTACAAAAATAATGTATTTTAGAGTAAACTGTGCAATTTTTCCCTTAAAAAAAAACTGATGATCATAAAGATATGTAACACACAGGTGACATTAAAATATTTTCAGGCTTATCAAATTAATCAAAATAATTTTTAGTTGGTTGTTAAATCTTCTTAAAAACAAGCAAAAACGGATATCAAAAAAATCTTTGCCGTGTTCGGACGTTTATTTGTGGCATTAGGAGAATGCTAGTATGTCATGTTTTTTTCCAAAATTACTGTGTGGCTTTACAAAATATTATTTCACTTAAGACATGGTCGATAGCACTACATTTGTTAAATCGATCGTCTTTCTGTCAAACAAATGTATTGTAAACTGGAGACCTTGGGAAAATAAAAGAAGTAGGGAACGACCACAAATGAGATGAGCAGGCGATTTGAAGAAACATGCGGGAACTAGATGGATGAACACGGCGACATACAGGAAAGAGTGAAAGATATTGGGGGAGGCCTATATCCAAAGATGGATCGAAGAAGGCTAAATAGATAGATAGATAGCACCATTTTTTTTAAAATATTTTACGTATTGATGAAATTGCGAGTACAAGAGTTGATTAAATCACAGTTGAATCAAACAAATAAATGACAAACTCAAAATAAGTTTAATTTTTTTTTTCTGTGTACTGTGGTTTGTGGCACTTCGTGGATATCACACACATTGTGCACAAAGGAACGAGATCTTGCCCTTGGTTACTTATGAAGAAAAACTGGTGCTAAGTTAGAGTTTTTTTCAAGTACTGTTTATGTACAGCTTGTATGTTTTTTTTTCTCAAATGGCAAAATAAAGTCGTCGTAGGAACGACTAGGACTAGGACGAGGAGATTAAATATTTTTTATCTAAAATATGTATTAAGCAAAAAGTTTGTGGGCATTTCTCAACAGGTAATTTAGCACTTTTTTTTAGTTTAAATGTGCTTTGTTTTTTTTTTAAATTAAAATTATAGAAAACTTCGTTTTTCAGTACCTCTAAGATATTGTTAACCTCATCTTCAGTTCAGTACATGCCTCGAACAAAATGAATATGATGGCACTTTCTCTGAATAAGCTACGTTATTTCTTTCAAATCGGTAACTAGTAAACCGTTAACGTTTAGTTTGCTCTTGAAGGTTTAAATTTTTAGCGAAACGTTGTTATTTTATTACTTTAAGATTTAAAATATATTATCATTTATTAATATCCTTTTTCTAGGGAACAATTTCAATTTGTTTTTGACAAAAAGACATCTACTAAGTTGGACGCATACCAAATGTATAAGATTATATTGACATAGGTAAGTATTTCTTGTAAAGATATAACTGTTATCTTGTGCTGACTTAATGAAATTTTTGACTTTTTAGCATTTATGAAGAAACATACATTATGATTTTAAATTAAAAATGATATAGTTAGTTTAATTTTTTGATTGTTGGTTTAAACATAGCGACAATCTACACTGTGCTTTAAGTTTTCATGTTAAATTTTTTTTTTTTAATTTATGAGAGACTTATGATTAATAAGTTATTTATTACCTCAAATAGTTATAATTATTTACTTCGCACGTAGACGCTCTAATTTCTCTAAAGGCAAAGATAATGATTTTTCTCTTAATAGAAATTTTACTGTGGTTTTTCCCAAAATGTTCTTATTATAAATTATTATGTTATTACCTACATAATAATTTATTCTAAACCAGAGACAATTAAGATAATTAAGACGGTAAACGAACAAAACACATAATTTTTGTCCGGAGAGTTTAGTACCTGGATCAAAGAAAATTGAAGTTATCGCGTCAATTTAAAATTTTATACTATTTATTTATACCGTTTTTCAGAAACGACTTGACAACAAATACTTTTTTACTTTGAACAAAGGTTCATCGACACGAGATCTTTCAATTTGAATTAAAATAGTATAAAAATAAATTTACTTGGATATTACCTACATGTTAGTTAAAGAAAAATAAAGTCTCTCTGAAAAAAAAAACAAATATAAAAGAGGTTCTTTTTTTTTAACATTTACCTTTACTAAAAACTTGGGAACTGGGAATAAAATATTAAAGTTCTTTTTTTTAAAGAATAATATATGTTTAATAAAATTATATAGCAAGAATAGTTTGACATGTTTGTCGTTTTTAAAGAAACATAGCTTTCTTGTAACATAAAATGCAAATTCTTAATTTAATGATAATTATATAGAATCGGATAGCTATTGCTACATTTATTCACTTAGTTTATGGTTTTAATTAAATAGTGCTCTTAAAATTTTAGAAGATTTATTTGTGTATCTTAAACTTCATGAAATTTTTTTCTTGTCGACAACTTAGTTATTGAGATACAAAGAAAAACAGTCTGTAACAAAAAATATAAAATTTGAAAATCTGTAAAACAAAATAAAACTTGAAATTTTAGAATAGAATACCTCTCATGCTTACCGATATGTGGATCTAGTAAATCTCAATCATATATCTATGATTATAGAGAAAAAAAAACATCTGATTTATATTTTATATAGGGTACAGCTAGTAGCCAGGTCAGTTTAATAAATTTATTTTGACTAGATACTTAACAATAGCCCTGTAGCACGAATTCATGCAAAATGAAATTGTCATGATGATTGCCAACTATCTGTTGCAGATAGACCATGTAAGCAGAGGTTTAGTGTACTACTATGCACAATTGTGTATGAAAAGTAATAAAAAAAAAATAGAAACTAAAGTTATAATTTTTAAATTTATGCAATATTGATGAAAAATTACGTTAGGTTTATTAATGAAATTTTTTCCATTTTGGAGCAATATGATGATAAAATTATTTGGCTGAATCAATTTGCCATTTCGCTTGGCACAGGTATTAAAAACAATAAAACCATAATAAAGTAGAAAAATCGATATCTACCAAGAAAAATACGAAAATCAAGGATATAAATGACTTATAATACATCTTTGTATTATTAAAACAAATATGTTTTTAAAGATTTAGTTAACAAGGTTTTAAGAAATATCTATCAATACTGAAGAAACATAAAAAAAACTTAATATCAGTTTTTTATGCGATAAATTAATTAGTAAAAATCATATCTTCTCATTTATAAGTGACGGTTGTCCTTAAAAATCTCTAGTTTGTCAGAGAAAGGGTTGGTAATTATAATTCCAGCCAGCAGTGCATTTTAATTTTTATGTGTATGTAAGATTTCTTTAAAATTTTGAATTAGAACAAAAAATTGATTCCACAAGTTTCTACAAATAGACTTTAAATAGCAATACAAGAAAATATTAACCTTAATGAGACTATATTTTAACAACTGTGTTACAATTAAAAATGATGGACTGTTTTGTCCAATTAGATTAAACAGTTTAGATAGTTACATTGACTATACAATACAAAATAAATAATGATAGTTAGGACAGACTTAGTGTTCAACAACGAGTTAAGAGTGATCACTCAAGTTTAGAATTTAGTTAGGCCTTAATAAGGCAAAATAACTAATCGCGTGCTGGAGTCAGATAGTATTCAAACTCAACTTTTCAATAAAAAAACATTCTACCAATTTATCTTTTTTTTTAAATGTTTAAGACTGATCTTATATCCAACAGAAAAAATATAATTTTTCTCGTGTTTTCTGTCTTAAGTAAAAGATATACAAAAATATTAAAAATTCAAAAAATAATTGTAACACAGATTATAATGTTAGTAATTTAAACAACAAATTAGTTTTGGTTTCAACAAAACTAGGCAAAATTATTTTCTTATCAAACGAACAATTTTAAAATTTTCCTTTAGTTTTTCCAATAAAATACTACCAATGGGTTAGACATAACTAAAGTACTATGTTTTTCTCAAAAATTCAAGAATAATATTTTCCCAAATTTTTCAAAATTTCAACGTAAAATTTTCACAAATTTTCAAAAAACTAATTTACCCAAATCTACTGGCACCACTTTGTAACAGGGGCCTTTGTATATGACAGTGGTACTGTCAAATAAAGTGGTCAAGGCTTAAATGTTGTTAGCTACCAAATTTGCAACAACTTAAAAATAGTAAATTAAAAGATTAAATATGATACTGATTGACTAATTTAACTCTCGAAAGGGAATTTGACGGTTCTTGAAGGAAGTGCGCTATAGGTGTTTTTCTCAATTAAATAATCAATGTAGGAAATATATACATACCTGTTCAATTGTTCTTCATCTTCTTTTCCTTCATACACTAGACCTTATCACTGCTTATGGACTCAACTTTATTTGACTCAATTATTTGATTATAATTTTTCTCTTTTTGAGATTGGTTGCAACCATTTTTATCTTAATATTTTACACTTTCTATTTACCTTTTTATAGGTATATTTTAAATAAATTATTATTTTATAAAATTCATTATGTAAAAATGTTTTTATAAACTAATTAATTTAGTACTGTTGTTTTAGTACAAATGGTACCTGTTTTAGTATGGTACTTAAGGTAAGGAAATTATAAAATTATAAACAAAATGTTTGGCAACAAGAAAGTTTTATTTAAAAAAAAAAGTAATTTGATATTTAATTAAAACAGTGATAAACTGGTATAAACGATAACTCAATTCAGAAATAAATGATGGTAAATAATTAATAAAATATGTTAAGATGGAAATTGAGTTATACTAAGAATTAAATAAAAGATATTTATTCAAAGGAAAAGTATTTTCCCCTGAATAAATCTCCATTTTAAGAAAGAAGTTGACCCAAAGAAACCCAACTAAACTCTGTCCTACGACCCGTAAAGAAATTTCTAGGTACTCTACCCCTAAGTCCCTTCCACTTCTCTTTGTTGCGATCAGAGACAGAAAACTATGGTATAGAAAAGGATAGCACCAAAGTAACCACGACAGGACTTTTAAATTCCTTCACAAGCGTTGGAACATGACTTTTTTGTTTATCCAGTTTTCACAATTTAAATAAGTTGATATAAGGCCCTAAGAACGAACTGGCCGTATACATTTAAAAACTAACCACAGTCAGAAAGCTCGCTTGAAAACTAACTGTTTTTATGTTGCCATTTTCTCAATAAATGTCTTAAAGCTAGTTACAATGCAAAACATACTAATTAATGCTTGTTAACTGAGAAAATGTTCCAATACGTATATAGGGTGCCAAATAACAAAATGTTATTAAGGCTTACCAATGACAGTTGTTGTTTTTAAATATGACAAGTTGACCCTGGCAAAACGGGTATGGTATATTATGTATAACTATAATTTTAAATAATACTTATATGGTTGCTTTAACATATGTCTGTACTTAAGTTAGCTTTTTAGGTCTAGACCAGCGATAACATAGACCGTCATAAATTAAAAAAAAATTACTTCCAGACATATTTTCTCTAGGTTTTTGGTTTCACTGAGAAAAGAAATCAAGAAACCGTTAATATTTGAATTGCTTTTAAGAAATAAGTGGACAAATATATTAAAATAAATATTAAATAAATTAAAGCAAATCTGCAAAAACCGTATTGTTACATTTAGAAGGCTGATAGGAACTATGATAAAACCATAGGAAAATATAAAAAAAAACCTCAAAATTTTTAATAAGGCATTGCAAAACTTTTGAATAATATTCCTCACATTTTACTACTTTAAAACTTAAATATAATCCAAATCCTTTAAAAAAGGAGTGTACGCGAGAGTAGTGTTCCGTTAAAAGAATTGAGATAAAAGTAAAGCCAAGTTCTCCAATACAAATTTTAAAATGAAAGATTCTTACTAGTTTGGAAATGTTTTTGTATACTTGGCTATTACGGCTGCAAATGGCTCTTAGGCACAGTGCTAAATTGAACATAAAGATATTATAATTTTGATATGACTTGGAAATTAAATAATAAAGAATGTCAAAGCTGCAAATTGACAGTTGGTCTCTCCTCAGTAAACACCATATTTCCTATTTCTTTTTCAGATATCGACATGATCATTTCATTTCATGTTTATGCTCGGGCTGAATGAGGCCTAATGAGGCCGAAACGCTTCCCCGTGCTACCTTTACCTCTGAGGACTTGCCCGTAAAACTTTTTTGTTAAGACTTTTTACCTCGTGAAATTCCTTCAAATTTAAAAAAATCCAGGGCTTCTTCTCTCCGCTGAATGAGGCCTAATGAAGCCGAAACGCGTCCCCAAGCTACTTTACCTCTGAGGATTCGCCCGTGAAACTTTTTTGATAAAGAATGTAATTTACAAATTCTGACATCACGTAAACATTTGAGCCTTGTGATTGCTGGTGGTTATTATTAGACTAATAATATTCGCGTTGGGCTGTGGCGTGGGCAAACACATCATTCCTGTATATGTTTTCCCTGTTTTAAACGGCTTAACTAACTATCAACTTTTTTGTCACGGATAAATAATTTTTTTAAAAAATTCTGTCATATCAATCATGTCATAAACATTGCAAACCCAAAAATATATAAATTAAGATAATGTATTATTTTTTTTGCATTCCATAGAGTGTATTTTTGATAATTTCTTTTTAATGTTTATCGGATCTATGTGTAGAATTTTTGACAGTAAGTAAACCATTTTTCAACAAAAATTGTATTTAGGACTTTCAAGCTATGCAACTTTTCTGAGATCACAAAACCTCAAAATGTGTTTTCCAAAAAAAATAACAGCAAGTTTTTCTATAATAAATGTATAATAAATGTTCGGTTTTTTATTTAAAGACAGTACGTTGTCACCATTAATCTTTTCTTACAAACTTTGCAACCTTTTAAAGTTATTATATTTCCTAAAGTGTCCCTAAATAAAAGTAAAACGTTGTTACCTTATATTTAATATTTAAATTTAATTAGATAAAGCCATTGTTGCTTATAGACTTACGCCATACGTTATCACCTTAATAAAACCGGCAACAGTGTCTGAGGTGGCAGGAAATAGCACATATCCAAAGGTTGTATATCGGTCTGAGGTCCGAACGTATTCCACGTATTTATCAAATATTTGAAAAAAAATTATTTACCCCTCTTTTGAAATTCAGGTAAATGAACTTCCCCTCATGTCATATATGTACCTATATATGGGCTAACACCACTAGAAATAGGTGAGGTCAGGTCGTCATATCCTTAACGCCGAGGTGACAACGCCGAGTGCATCAATATATATAGATATCCGCTGATCGTTGTGACATCCAGGAGTAAAAATTTTAGATATCTTGTGACATCCTTCGACGCCGTGACATCCAAATTCGGATGTTACAACGTTTTTCCATGTTTTTGGTACAGTCCTGATGGAGAGGGCCCGGGTGCACCTAAATTAAATGGATGTCATAGCATACCATAAGTCTGATGAAGAATACAGCAAAATTAAAAAAAAATTGACGCCAAAATTTCCGTGTATATTGGCGCGAGTATATTCAAGAATCGATCCAATTGATATTTATCACTCTGTGACATCCAATGTATATTTTCATCTTAATTGCACGCACTTGTAACATCCGTCAAAGCGACAACCTTGCATTATGCCTATTTTATTAATTAAATTTGGTTTATTTTTTATTTTGGGGCGGCTGTTGCTATGTTGTCCAGCGATTCACTTGACTTGCACCTTTGTAAAAATATTTAAAAATGTTAGCATAATAAATAATGTTAGCTAGCTTATTGGGAACATAAATATAAAATATAAATAAATATTTCTTCATGTACCTCAGAGCAAAAGTGAATTAACTAACAGACTTGGATAAGGACTTGATACTATTTATGAATTGCTATCTCCGTCCTCCTTTTTACCACGTAGTTAAAATCAGATGAGTAAAAAGAGCGCTAAATTTTAATCTAGCTACGTCAAAACGTACTGATTTGTAACAGTATATTTTTAACTCTATTCAGTGATTTTTTTACAAAAACAAATCTGCTGAATTAAATTAGTATTCTTATAAATCAGTCAATAAATATATACCGGGTGGGCCAAAAAAAACCGCACAATTTTTTTCATTATAACTTTTGAACTATACCATCGATTTTAATGGGACAAACTGCGCTTGGCAGAGAATTAATCAAAGTTTTGACTAATTATAATTATTTTTCAGCGATCTCAAAATCCAAGATGGCGGACAATATTAAAATGTACCCTTTAAAGAAGCTGGTTTATTCTTATGTTGCAAACACGTAGTAGAAAAGCTGCGTTCTTGCCACGCACAAGGTATGAATCAGCAAAATCGGTTTGATGATTCTAAAAAAAATATTTTTGTTTCAACCATTGTTTTGAAAATTATACGACTGCCTTGCCAAGCATGTCTGCATTTATTTCCTTACAAATTTATTCTACTGAACCTTTGACTTTGATGAAATAAAAAATATCCTGGTGAGAATTGATTGTTCTTTAAAGATCATGATCAAAATATATCGTCATCTTAAAATTTAAGATGGCGGACAGAATCATACATTCTTAAAAATGGTGGGTTTATTCTTATTTTCTGGAAATATTTTAGATTTTTTTTTAATTTATAGAGAAGCACTACTTTTCCCGCGCACAACAAGGTACAAATTAGCAAAATCGGTGTATTGGTTCTCAAAAAACCTATTTCTGTTTTCGTCATTGTGTTACAGATTATACGATTGCATTGCCAACCCTGTCTGCATTCATTTAATTTTAAATCATTATTACCAAACCGATTTTAGTGAAATAAGAAAAATGATGGTGAGAATTGATTGTTCTTTCAAGGTTATAATCGAAATTTGCCGCCATCCTAAAAGTTAAGATGTTAAACAGAACCATACTTGATCCTTCAAAGAGGCACTTTTATTCTTATTTTTCGAAAATGTTTTAGTTTTTTTTATTAATTTATTGGAAAGTACTACTTTTCTCCCGCTTAATAAAGTACAATTTAATAATATCGGCGAAGTGGTTCTTACAAAATCTGATTTTGTACCATTGTTTTACAAGTTATGCGATTGCATTGGCAATTTCTGTCCGACATCTTAAATTCTAAGATGGCGGCAAATTTCGATTATAATCTTTAAAGAGCAATCAATTCTTACCACGATTTTTTGTGTTTCACTAAAATTGGTAGAATTTATAAGAAAATTAATGCAGACAGGATTGGCAATACAATCGTATAATCTCTAAAACAATGGTTAAAACAAAAATAGATATTTTGAGAACCAGCACACTGATTTTAATAATTTTTACCTCGTCGTGTGGGAAAAAAGTAGTGATTTTCATAGATTAAAAAAAATCTGAAACATTTTCGGAAAATAAGAATAAACACGCCATTTTAAAGAATCAAGAATAATTCTATCCGCCATCTTAAAATTTAAGATGGCGATAACTTTGATCATGATCTTAAAAAAGCAATCAATTCTCACCAGGATGTTGTTAATTTCCACTAACATCGGTTCAGTAGTAATGAATTTATAAGTAAATAAATGCAGACATGATTGGCAAGCAATCGTATAATATGCAAAACAATGGTTGAACAAAAATATTTTTTTATAGAACCACTGAACCAATTTTGCTGAATCGTACCTTGTCGTGCCTGGCACGAACGCAGCTTTCTTACTAATTTAAAAAAATAATTAGAACATATTCGCAACACAAGAATAAACGAGCATCTTTGAAAGGTACATTTTAATTTCGTCCGCCATCTTGGATTTTGAGATGGCAGACAAAAAAATGATAAATTAGTCAAAACTCTGATTAATTCCTTGGCAAGTGCAGTTTGTCCCATTAATATCGATTGTATAGTTCAAAAGTTATAGTAAAAAAAATGTGCAGGTTTTTTTGGCCCACCCTGTAAAGGAAATGAGTTCAGAAACTGCTTAACCGATTTTATAGAACCCCTCCCCCCCCCCTAATTGCGCCTCTAATATATTTGTTTATTTATTTCCAAGGAGTAGCACATATAAGAAAAATTCAGAAGAATAATTTAGGTACCTAAAAAAAAGTAACATATGGGTTAGCCGATTTGGAAAAAAAATATAGATATAAAAGGAAAGAAAATGGGAATAAATTGCTAGACTGAATAATGAAAATATTATATTTTTATTTTATATTATTTGCATAATAATTATGGGCCTTAATTCTTCCAAAGTGGCGCCAGCGTCAGTAAATAAAACATATCCAGCTAGGTATAGAGCTACATAATTTATCAAAAATTCGCTGAACATAGTTAAGTACCTAGTCCAGATTATCTAGATTTTTTTTTTAAATCTAGGTACTGTAGTCATAGATTTTACTGGAATATCGGCCATTTTTTGTGTACCGAGCAAAGCCGATTAGTAATCAGTTTCTATGTGACTATGCTTGGGGGTGCTTCGCACCTCCCTCTTTATGTCTTGGAGGTGCCCTAGCTAAGGACACTCATCGTAAAGGCAAGCTTTATAGGAAGCGAAGCTAACGTCAAGCTGGTATTGGTTATTATTTTTGACATGTTTTCCTCGGTTTCGCATTGGCGGTTCTGTTTTATTTTGAAGATGTTGTTTTACACAGTATGAAGGTACCTAAACTATATATATTTATGTAATTAAAAAGTTATGCTGCAAACTATCTTGAAACTGTTTCATTATTAAATAGATCTTTAGACTGTGTTAAAACCACATTTTTAAAATAATAATAACAAAAAATATAAAATCAGAGTTAGGCTTCGCTAGAGTCCCTGTATGTTGACATATTTGGATGTATTAATATATCCACATATGTCAACATACAGGGACCCTAGGCTTCGCTACCTGTAAAGCTTGCTTGACGATGAGTGACCATAGCGCTAGCCTCTTACTACCCCGGTAGTGGGCGCCCCTTTAGGTATTCTATTTTTGCAAACGGCCAGCCCTGGACTGAGTTGTGTATGTATACGTCGATTTAAATTCGTCTCTTGGTGACATCCACACTTACATAATTATGTTTTCGTTTTATTTGTGACCCCGCGTAGAAATCGAGCAAGAGCTGTTCCGGCAAAGTGTTTTTTTGTTTTTAATCAAAGTTTATTGAATTTAAAGGTAAGTAGATCTGAGGACACGGCAATGTCTCGCCAAGTTCTCGCGCCGTAACCATCTTTTCTTAAAACATTTCAGCCGATATTTGACCTACCTAAAACTCTACTTCGGATTGAGCTACGAATCTCAATCTGAAGCACAGTCTTAGATCTCCATAGAGTTAACAGCCCCTCCAAGTTTCATGGAATTCCATAAAGTAGTAAAGTAGTTACGAAATTTCAAAAAACGTCGAAATTGCCAATCACTGACTCACTCACTCACTCATGTATAGATCATCAAAATTCTACTGTAGTTCCAGACATGCTACAAAGCTGAAATTTGGCAGACTGATAGAAATTATGACCAAACCCCTGGAAATAATCATAAAACCCCAAAATTTTAATTTACTCCCCTCCCCTATACATTTAAAGTTATGTAAAAGTAGCATCGCCCACTTCCAGAAATGCTAGAGAGTTGAGCTTTATCAGACTGATAAGACCTATGATAAAACTATAGGAGAAAATCAAAAAACCCCAAAATTTTAATTTACTCCCCTCCCCTATACATTTAAAGTTATGTAAAAGTAGCATTGCCCACTTCCAGAAATGCTAGAGAGTTGAGCTTTGGCAGACTGATAGGAACTATGATAAAACTATAGGAAAAAATTAAAACACCCCAACATTCTAATTTACTTCCCTCCGCTATAAATGTAAAGTTAAGTAAAAGTAACATTGCCTACTTCCAGACATGCTAGTGAGCTGAGCTTTGGAAGACCGATAGTAACTATAATAAAGTTATAGAAAAAAATTAAAACACCCCAAAATTCTAATTTACTTCCTTCCCCTATAAATGTAAAATTATGTAAAAGTAACACTGCCCACTTCCAGAAACGCTAGAGAGCTGAACTTTTTAAGACTGAAAGACAAAATGATAAAACTATATGAAAAAATTTAAAAACTCCAACATTTTAATTTACTTCCCTCTCCTATAAATGTCAATTTATATTAAACTAACATTGCCCACTTCCAGAAACGCTAGAGAGCTGAGCATTGGAATGCTGATAGAAATTATGATAAAACCATGGGAAAAAATTTAAAAAGTCCAATATTTTCATTTACTCTCTTCCCCTATAAATGTAAAATTATGTAAAAGTAAGATTATCCACTTCCAGAAACGCTAGAGAGCTGAGCATTGAAAGACTGATAGGAACTATGATAAAACTATAACATAAAATTTAAAAACACGACAATTTTAATTTATTTCCTTCCCCTATACATGTAAAAGTAACATTGTGCACTTTCAGAAACGCTAGAGAGCTGAGCTTTGGAAGGCTGATGCTACGATAAAACCATGGAAAAAAATTTAAAAACCTCAAAAATTTAAGTAAGGCATTGCAAAAACTTTGAAAAATATTCCGCATATTTTACTACTTTAAAAATTAAGTATTATCCAATTCCTTTAAAAAGGAAGTGAAATCATAACAAAAACATTTCATGTAAAAAAAGCCAAGGACGCGAAAATGGCATTCCGTAAAAAGAATTGAGATAAAAGTAAAACCAAGTTCTCCAATACTAATTTCAAAATGAAAGGTTCACAGACAGACAGACAGACAGACAGACAGACAGACAGACAGACAGACAGACAGACAGACAGACAGACAGACAGACAGACAGACAGACAGACAGACAGACAGACAGACAGACAGACAGACAGACAGACAGACAGACAGACAGACAGACAGACAGACAGACAGACAGACAGACAGACAGACAGACAGACAGACAGACAGACAGACAGACAGACAGACAGACAGACAGACAGACAGACAGACAGACAGACAGACAGACAGACAGACAGACAGACAGACAGACAGACAGACAGACAGACAGACAGACAGACAGACAGACAGACAGACAGACAGACAGACAGACAGACAGACAGACAGACAGACAGACAGACAGACAGACAGACAGACAGACAGACAGACAGACAGACAGACAGACAGACAGACAGACAGACAGACAGACAGACAGACAGACAGACAGACAGACAGACAGACAGACAGACAGACAGACAGACAGACAGACAGACAGACAGACAGACAGACAGACAGACAGACAGACAGACAGACAGACAGACAGACAGACAGACAGACAGACAGACAGACAGACAGACAGACAGACAGACAGACAGACAGACAGACAGACAGACAGACAGACAGACAGACAGACAGACAGACAGACAGACAGACAGACAGACAGACAGACAGACAGACAGACAGACAGACAGACAGACAGACAGACAGACAGACAGACAGACAGACAGACAGACAGACAGACAGACAGACAGACAGACAGACAGACAGACAGACAGACAGACAGACAGACAGACAGACAGACAGACAGACAGACAGACAGACAGACAGACAGACAGACAGACAGACAGACAGACAGACAGACAGACAGACAGACAGACAGACAGACAGACAGACAGACAGACAGACAGACAGACAGACAGACAGACAGACAGACAGACAGACAGACAGACAGACAGACAGACAGACAGACAGACAGACAGACAGACAGACAGACAGACAGACAGACAGACAGACAGACAGACAGACAGACAGACAGACAGACAGACAGACAGACAGACAGACAGACAGACAGACAGACAGACAGACAGACAGACAGACAGACAGACAGACAGACAGACAGACAGACAGACAGACAGACAGACAGACAGACAGACAGACAGACAGACAGACAGACAGACAGACAGACAGACAGACAGACAGACAGACCGACAGACCGACAGACCGACAGACCGACAGACCGACAGACCGACAGACCGACAGACCGACAGACCGACAGACCGACAGACCGACAGACCGACAGACCGACAGACCGACAGACCGACAGACCGACAGACCGACAGACCGACAGACCGACAGACCGACAGACCGACAGACCGACAGACCGACAGACCGACAGACCGACAGACCGACAGACCGACAGACCGACAGACCGACAGACCGACAGACCGACAGACCGACAGACCGACAGACCGACAGACCGACAGACCGACAGACCGACAGACCGACAGACCGACAGACCGACAGACCGACAGACCGACAGACCGACAGACCGACAGACCGACAGACCGACAGACCGACAGACCGACAGACCGACAGACCGACAGACCGACAGACCGACAGACCGACAGACCGACAGACCGACAGACCGACAGACCGACAGACCGACAGACCGACAGACCGACAGACCGACAGACCGACAGACCGACAGACCGACAGACCGACAGACCGACAGACCGACAGACCGACAGACCGACAGACCGACAGACCGACAGACAGACAGACAGACAGACAGACAGACAGACAGACAGACAGACAGACAGACAGACAGACAGACAGACAGACAGACAGACAGACAGACAGACAGACAGACAGACAGACAGACAGACAGACAGACAGACAGACAGACAGACAGACAGACAGACAGACAGACAGACAGACAGACAGACAGACAGACAGACAGACAGACAGACAGACAGACAGACAGACAGACAGACAGACAGACAGACAGACAGACAGACAGACAGACAGACAGACAGACAGACAGACAGACAGACAGACAGACAGACAGACAGACAGACAGACAGACAGACAGACAGACAGACAGACAGACAGACAGACAGACAGACAGACAGACAGACAGACAGACAGACAGACAGACAGACAGACAGACAGACAGACAGACAGACAGACAGACAGACAGACAGACAGACAGACAGACAGACAGACAGACAGACAGACAGACAGACAGACAGACAGACAGACAGACAGACAGACAGACAGACAGACAGACAGACAGACAGACAGACAGACAGACAGACAGACAGACAGACAGACAGACAGACAGACAGACAGACAGACAGACAGACAGACAGACAGACAGACAGACAGACAGACAGACAGACAGACAGACAGACAGACAGACAGACAGACAGACAGACAGACAGACAGACAGACAGACAGACAGACAGACAGACAGACAGACAGACAGACAGACAGACAGACAGACAGACAGACAGACAGACAGACAGACAGACAGACAGACAGACAGACAGACAGACAGACAGACAGACAGACAGACAGACAGACAGACAGACAGACAGACAGACAGACAGACAGACAGACAGACAGACAGACAGACAGACAGACAGACAGACAGACAGACAGACAGACAGACAGACAGACAGACAGACAGACAGACAGACAGACAGACAGACAGACAGACAGACAGACAGACAGACAGACAGACAGACAGACAGACAGACAGACAGACAGACAGACAGACAGACAGACAGACAGACAGACAGACAGACAGACAGACAGACAGACAGACAGACAGACAGACAGACAGACAGACAGACAGACAGACAGACAGACAGACAGACAGACAGACAGACAGACAGACAGACAGACAGACAGACAGACAGACAGACAGACAGACAGACAGACAGACAGACAGACAGACAGACAGACAGACAGACAGACAGACAGACAGACAGACAGACAGACAGACAGACAGACAGACAGACAGACAGACAGACAGACAGACAGACAGACAGACAGACAGACAGACAGACAGACAGACAGACAGACAGACAGACAGACAGACAGACAGACAGACAGACAGACAGACAGACAGACAGACAGACAGACAGACAGACAGACAGACAGACAGACAGACAGACAGACAGACAGACAGACAGACAGACAGACAGACAGACAGACAGACAGACAGACAGACAGACAGACAGACAGACAGACAGACAGACAGACAGACAGACAGACAGACAGACAGACAGACAGACAGACAGACAGACAGACAGACAGACAGACAGACAGACAGACAGACAGACAGACAGACAGACAGACAGACAGACAGACAGACAGACAGACAGACAGACAGACAGACAGACAGACAGACAGACAGACAGACAGACAGACAGACAGACAGACAGACAGACAGACAGACAGACAGACAGACAGACAGACAGACAGACAGACAGACAGACAGACAGACAGACAGACAGACAGACAGACAGACAGACAGACAGACAGACAGACAGACAGACAGACAGACAGACAGACAGACAGACAGACAGACAGACAGACAGACAGACAGACAGACAGACAGACAGACAGACAGACAGACAGACAGACAGACAGACAGACAGACAGACAGACAGACAGACAGACAGACAGACAGACAGACAGACAGACAGACAGACAGACAGACAGACAGACAGACAGACAGACAGACAGACAGACAGACAGACAGACAGACAGACAGACAGACAGACAGACAGACAGACAGACAGACAGACAGACAGACAGACAGACAGACAGACAGACAGACAGACAGACAGACAGACAGACAGACAGACAGACAGACAGACAGACAGACAGACAGACAGACAGACAGACAGACAGACAGACAGACAGACAGACAGACAGACAGACAGACAGACAGACAGACAGACAGACAGACAGACAGACAGACAGACAGACAGACAGACAGACAGACAGACAGACAGACAGACAGACAGACAGACAGACAGACAGACAGACAGACAGACAGACAGACAGACAGACAGACAGACAGACAGACAGACAGACAGACAGACAGACAGACAGACAGACAGACAGACAGACAGACAGACAGACAGACAGACAGACAGACAGACAGACAGACAGACAGACACACATACACCTATACGGACATAAGAGGCGCTGTGGGGATTCCTACTTTTCACATGCGTTGCGCGGACCACTAGATAGAATAGAGATAAATTAAATGTTTAAAAACAAGTGTTTTTTGAGGCGCTCCAGTAAGGTGGAAACCTACTCAAAATTTTCAAAATTGTCAAAATAAAGAAAATCTATCAAACAGGTTTCACATGCGATGTGAGGTCCCTACGTTGTGAGGTCCATAAACGATGTGTGGTCCTTAGTGACGTCGGCGTCGCGGCGCCTCGAAAAGTATGAAAATCGAAATGTCGCGTCGTTACGCGGTCCGCTAGAACAAATGGCTGAGATAAGTACGATAGGGATTTATTTCCCAAACGGACCGATATTTTATGTATAATGTGTGGATTTTTTGCGACACGAGGCCCTAACAGGGTAAAAACTTGGACAGCGCTTCGCTACATGGACTGCCTGAATTAATAGCTACTCTAGAAAAATAAAAATCAAATTTGAATTTATTGGATAAAAACTAAATTTCTTAGACAGAGTTCTGTTTATGAAATTTACTTTATACCTAGTACAATATTTATACACGCCCCAGCTGGCGTAAACTTCAATACTCCACTCAGCGTAAATATGGCTATTTAATAATTTGGGCACTGGCCAGTTTATCCGTTAATATAAAGGGGCCCATTTACGAATAATTTTATTTTTTTTATTTTTTTTATTTGTCAAACACACTGTGTTTTTTTTTATTACAATCTAGTCAGTAAGACTAATTAGCAATTTTGTTTTAACTTAATTTACTAGAAAAGTCAGATTTAAACTTAGGGTTCACTCAACAGTTCTCCCCGCTTTGTTTAGTCTGTAACTCACAATTGTGTTGTGTTTATAGCATTATTTTGTTTTATGTGTAATTCACTTAGTTTACTAGCTCAAACGGCTTCACTCTTTTTAGTCGTCGAACTAGCATAGTATTGTCTAGAAGCTGAATTGCTTCCACATTCACATGCCGATGGAGTCTATCTTCATGGCTTTTTGCGTACTTTTTTATAGTCTCTGCTACAGTTTCGATTTTTAGATCTCGATGAAGGTCACTATTTCGAACGTACCAAGGTGCATTCACAATGTTTCTTAATACTTTATTTTGAAATCTCTGTACAACTAGAATGTTACTCTCTTTAGCACAACCCCATAGTTGAATACCATATGTCCATACTGGTTTCAGTATTTGTCTATAAAGCAGTAACTTATTATGAATTGTTAAATTGGACTTCCTTCCAATTAGCCAGTTCATTTTTCTATACCTTATCTCAAGTTCTTCTTTTTTTTTCTTAACATGTGCTTTCCAGCGCAATTTGGTATCAAGTGTCATACCTAGATATTTTGCCTGATTCGAATATGGTACTGGAATGTTGTTAATTGTTATTTGTATGTGATTTATATTTTTGTTTGTAAAATCAACATGAATTGATTTGGTTTCATTTAATTTTATTCGCCACTTTGTGGTCCAACTGTGAATTTGGGTGACTGCATCCTGAAGTTTCTCTATGCATTTTTCAATACATTTTTCTACCGTCAATAAACCAGTATCATCGGCAAATGTTGCTAAGTGACAATTTTCTGGCTTTGGGATATCACAAGTGAATAATAAGTATAGATAAGGGCCTAGTACGCTACCCTGGGGCACGCCCGCTTGAATTTCTCTTAAATTTGAGTATGAGTCTTCCTGTTTTACTCTAAAATGTCTATCAGATATGTATGATTCCAAAATATCCGAATACTGTTTTGGCAGAAACCTTTTTAGTTTAAAATTAAGGCCTTCATGCCACACTTTGTCAAATGCTTGTGCTACATCTAGAAAAACTGCAGAACAAACTTTTCCCTCTTCTAGTGCTTTTTCTATTATATTAGTAATTCTGTGTACTTGATCTATCGTGGAATGCTTGTCTCGAAAACCAAATTGATGAGATGGAATAATTTCTTGTCTTTCTATGATGGGTTTTATTCTTTTAAGCAATAATTTTTCATAGAGCTTGGATATAATTGGCAGCAAAGATATTGGCCTGTAAGATGACACGTCATGGAGTGGTTTTCCCGGTTTTGGAATCATGATAACTTCTGCAACTTTCCACAGTTTAGGTACATACCTAAGCCTAAAAGACGCATTAATTAGGTTGCATAGTTTTACGATAGCTTTTCTGGGGAGTTGTTTTATGACTACCCCGTTAATAAGATCATACCCTGGGGCTTTTTTCGAATTAATATTTTTGATTTCTGTTAATATTTCTTTTGGTGATGTAAGCTTAATATGGTCCTCGATTTGATGGGGTTCATTTAAATGAAAGTGTTCATCTGGTGCTTCGTGGGGCTGAAATGTTTTTTCTAAATGACTTGCAAAAATATCTGCTTTTTCTTCGTTACTCCTTGCCCACTGGTTGTTAGATTTTCGTATGGGTGGAATTTGGATAATTGGTCTTTTAAAATCTTTGGTTGCTTTCCAAAGGGAATAGTCGGTATTTTTATCATCTGTAAGTTCATTAAGAAAATGGTTAATAGATTCATTTTTTATTACTAGAATTTCTCGCCTAATGCGCTGCGTCATGTTGTTCAGATTTGTTTTGTCCCGAGGATCACGGCTTTGTTGCCACTTTCTTCTTAGTTTCCTTTTTTCCAATATAAGGTCTCTAATTTCCTTTGGATAGTTTTTTCCCTTAAAAATTCTCTTTGGTTTTGGACTGTTTTCCCAAGCTGCTTGTTGAATATTTGTAACAAAATAATCAACTTCTTTATCGATTTGTTCTGGCGTTTGCAATGGTACTGATAGGTTTATTTTTTCTGACAGACTTTGTTTAAAACTAATCCAGTCAGTCAGTTTATTAACTAGTGAGATATTTGCTTCTTTCTTTATTATGTTTTTACTAAGAGTTAGAATAATAGGTGAATGATCTGAGTGTAAATCAAAACTTTCTTCTATATCTACAAAACTTAAAGATATATTTTTTACTATAAAAAAATCAATTAGATCTGGAATTTTTCCTGGATCTGTTGGATAGTATGTGGGCTTACCAGTTGATATCGGCTCACATTGATATTCACTAATAGCTTGCAAAAGTTCTTTTCCTTTAGAGTCCGTCAGTCTAGATCCCCAGTAGGTATTTTTTGCATTAAAGTCACCTCCAATTATAAAACGGTTTCCTAATTTTCTGAGAAAATTAAGATATTGATTTTTCTTTAGTAAGTGCCTTGGTGGTATGTAGACAGCACTTATGACTAATGTATATGTTTTGGTTTTTACACATACTAATGTAGCTTGAATCTCTATGGTTTTATATCCCATCTCCTCATAGTGTGATATATTTTCTTTAATTATTACAGCACTTCCCCCATGTGCAGTATTGCTAGGGTGAGTTGTATGATACACTTTATAACCTTTAAATTTAATGTGAGACTGGTTAGTGAAATGCGTTTCTGACACAAGACAGACGTCAATTTTTTCTATGTCTAGAATAACTTGCAAGTCTTGCTGATGTTGCAAGAGACCATTGGCATTCCAAGCTAGGATTCTAAGATTACTGACCATTTTGAGGCATATTGGAAGCTCCGTTATTGCTACTTTCTAGTTTAGTTAATCGCTCATCAAGTTTGTTCAATTTCTCCAAAATTAATTGTAGTGTTTGCTCCATAGTATTTTGACTACTGATATTAATATCAGGTATAGTAGCTGTTGCTGCTACTTGGCTGTATGTCCTTGTCACAGAGTTTTGTGTGACTGTGTTTCTTGTCTGTTGGTTTTGTCTATTTGTACTCACGTTTGGTATGAGATTCGGTTTCTTAGGTTTATTTTTCAATTTTTGTATTTCCTTAGCAACAAGGCATCCTCTGTAGTTAGCAGGATGCTTGCCTCCACAGTGGATGCATTTTGGCTCAGATTCTTTTGGTTTGGGGCATTCTACAGTAAGATGTTTCCCCGTGCATTTTACGCAACGTGGTTCTTTAGCGCAATATTTTTGCGTGTGTCCATAAGATTGGCATCTTTTGCATTGAGGGACTAACTTTGAGGTTTTTAGTGCTTTTATTTCCACTTCAATCCCAAGGATACTGGAAATTTCAAAAATTTGTTGATATCTTCATCGTGGCTAAATGTGAGCATAAACATGTTAAGAGGTTGTCTTGTTCTCCATTTAAGTTTTTTGCTGGCCTCCAGTGCCTTAAAACCTTTTTTTTTGTAGATCAGCTACAATTTTTTGTGGGTCACATGAGAAGTGTAGCCTATTCGCTATTACTCTAATTGGCCTTATTTGTTTGTTTTCGTATGAGTGCCATTGATGCTTTATTTCATTAAGCATTTTAGTAAGCAGCCAATAGCTGTCTGCGTCTTGTACATTTATTTTAATATTTTCGTTATTTATGAATATAAAAATATTGTTATAATTTTAACAAATTTCAATCTTAAAATTCAAATGGTGGATAGAATCAAACTTGACCCCTTATAGGGCTTGTCTATTCTTATATTTTGAGAAAATTCTGAACTCATTCTTTCATTGCCGTGCTAATTGTGTCTGAATTCATTTCCTTAATTATTACTGAACCTATTTAGATGAAAAAAGGCATAATCGTAAAAATCAATATCAACATTTTCCTAGGTATATAATTATCCAGTTCGGTTCAGTTTGCTTTATGCTCGAAATAAAAAGTTATTTTTCGACAACCACCACATCGATTTCAACGGCTCCTAGCTTATTGTGTGCTAGAAATAAAGCTTTTATTATAAATCCAAAACTATTTCTAAAAAAATTCTGGATTAAATAAATAAAAGGGCCTCTTTAATGGGTCAAGTTTGATTCTGCCCGCTATTTTGGATTTTAAGATAGATTAAAAAGAAAGATTTTTATACATACAGTCGAACCTCTCTAACTCGAACCTCTATAACTTGAACCTCTCTAACTTGAACCTTTTAAGTGGTCCCTGCCCTTTTTATATGTATTTTCACCCCTTTAATTCGAATTTCTATAACTCGAACTCTCCATAACTCGAACTGTTTTGGTTGTCCCTTTGAGTTCGAGTTATAGCGGTTCAACTGTATATATATATATATATATATATATATATATATATATATATATATACAGTCGAACCTCTATAACTCGAACCTGAAGGGACAACCAAAACAGTTCGAGTTATGGAAAGTTCGAGTTATAGAAACTCGAGTTACATAGGTTAAAATACATGTAAAAAGTGCAGGGACCGCTTAAAAGATTCGAGTAATAGAGGGGTTCGAGTTATAGAGGTTCGAGTTAGAGAGGTTCGACTGTATATATATATATATATATATATATATATATATATATATATATACGTTTTTTCACCGAAAACTGTTAATGTCCTATATCTTAAAAACGGTAACAAATTTGGAAAAACCCTCGGACACGTCGATTTTGTTTGCGCAGGGGACACTTTTTGGCTATCTTGAAATTTTTGTAGCACGCACCATCTTCGAGGGGATACACTTTACCCCTATATTTTGCATAGGGAAAGTGGGTCTAGTAGTACTTTGTTTTGAAGTTCGGTTGAATATCTTTACAACCGTGTAAGAGTTTCGAAAATCCATCGATTTCTTTTTGAGATATTTGCTTTCAAATTTTCAAATTTAACATGGAATGATAAAATAAAAATTAAATCCGAAAAATATAAAATTTTGATTAAATTTTTATTATATTCTTAGTCCATGTTAAATTTGAAAGGTATAGGGCAATTATCTCAAAAACTAATAGATAGATTTTTGAAATTCCTACACGGTTGTAAAGAGATTAAAAAGTCCTTCATTACAAGGTATCACTAGACCCACTTTCCCTAATCAAAATATAGGGGTAAAGTATACCCCACAAAGGGGGCTCGTGCTACAAAAATTTCAAGATAGTCAAAAAGTGTCCCCTGCGCAAACAAAATCGACGTGTCCGAGGGTTTTTCCAAATTCGTTACCGTTTTTAAGATATAGGACATTAACAGTTACAACACCTTTTTAGAGAAAATAAAATGTTCTTTTAAATAGCGTATTACAAAGTAGTGTTTAAGCTATTATTGGCACTACAGGGGCGTCCGCATATTGAAGTGATTTTTTTCTAATTAATTTTTTTTAAATTTTTATTTGTTTTGTTAAAAACTAAGCTTTTGGAAAAACCTTGTTTTGCTCTATTTTGTTGAAAATATAATTATCTTTAAAACGATATGTATCTAGTGGGTTTTTGTAAACAGGAAACACTCATAAAGAATATACGCATGATTCGTGAATTTTTTTTTTAATCACAAAATAGTAGACGCCCCTGGTGTATTAACGGCTATGTAAATGTTATAACTACACACATGGTTTAAAAGAAAATTTAATTGTCTATAACACATGGTAAAACGTTTTTCTCGGTAGAGCTGGTTTTACAAAAAATTGGTAAAATACTTGATAACAATCCTTTTTTTTTGTGATTAAAAAAAATCCCTAAATATGTTGTATATTCTTTGAGTGTTCCCCGTTAACAACAACCCACTAGATAAGGTAAATGTGCCAGTAGTCGGCCACCTAACAGTATTTCTCAAACAAAATTAATTTAAAGAAATATATACTTAGGTGCAGTCCATCGTTGGTATTGCATAACTATTCCTAGATAATGCCTGTGTTTTCTCTAAAACTTAAAAATGGCCTTATTGCAGAGATAAAAAATTTAAAAAGAAAAATATGAAAAATTTACAAGAATTCCAGTACTCGGCCACTAAAAATCTAATGTCGGCCAATTTTCAACCAGTAGTTGGCCTAGATATTTTATACTAGATGAGAGGTAATAATAAAAAAATAAAAATCAAATAGGAACAAACTTTCTTATTTTCTTATTTACAAACATCCAAAAATAATTAAGCAACTATAAAAACGTTAAAAAAACGTTAGAAAAACAAATACAGTACAGTCCTGATCATCCGAAATAATGTGGACCAAAGTGATTTCGGGTTATCGAAATTTCGGTTAATTCGATTTTGTTTTTGTAAAATATTTGAGAATAAAACTACTCCTTTTGCACCTCCATAAACCTAGCAAGCCCACCTCAATAAAAATTTAAAAAATGTTTTCTAGAATTATGTGCTTTTTATGTGCTAATTTCGTCCACTTTTTAAAATTTTTGTGCTCCTTTGGTTTCTAAGGAAATTTAAAAAAATGATTGGCTTGCTGGCTTGCTAGGTTTATATAAAGCTAGCACGCCAATCATTTTTTTAAATTTCCGTGGAAACCAAAGGAGCACAAAAATTTTAAAAAGTGGAGGAAATTAGTACATAAAGAGCACATAATTTGGAATGTATTTCATTTATTTTTATTGAGGTGGGCTTGCTGGGTTTATATAAACCTAGCAAGCCCACACATTTAAAAAAAAAGCTTAAAAACTTGGTAAATGAATTTTTTTTTTAGCAAACGGGAGCACATAAAAAGCACTTAATTTTCACATTTAAATATTATAAAAATATTTATCATTTCTGTATGGGCATATTAGCTTTATATAAAGCTAGCACGCCAATCAGTTTTTTAAATTTCCGTGGAAACCAAAGGAGCACAAGAATTTTAAAAAGACGAAATTAGCACATAAAAGCACATAATTCAGGAATGTATTTTATTTATTTTTATTGAGGTGGGCTTGCTAGGTTTATATACACCTAGCCAGCCCACACATTAAAAAAAGAGGTTAAAAACTTGGTAAATGGAAGTTTCTTTTACATAAAAAGCTTTTAATTTTCACATATAAATATTATATTATATTTATCATTTCTATATGGGCTTGCTAGCATAAAGCTAGCACGCCAATCATTTTTTTAAATTGCCGTGGAAACCAAAGGAGCACAACATTTTTAAAAAGTGAACGAAATTAGCACATAAAAAGCACATAATTCTGGAATATATTTTTTTAATTTTTATTAAGGTGGACTTGCTAGGTTTATGGAGGTTTTTTTTTGCGCTAATAACAGACGTTAATACATATTTGTAACACTCTGTCGGCTAACTAAAACAATTCGCATTTTAGACCGTCATATTGCCGTGAAACCCCGATGGGAACCACCTAGCAGTATAGGTGAATCCCAGACGCGTTTCGTATAATGCGAATTTTTTCGGTTAATCGGAATTTTTGTTTTTAAATAGTTTGTTTCGGATAAACCGGATTTCGGAAAATCGTGATTTGGATAATCGGGATTGTACTGTAGTTAATTAAAAAAATCTTAAAAAAAAGGTAACATCTCGGTAATATTTTTTTAAGTACAATAAACAAGTAGATATTTTTTGATTAAACCAGTGGCTTTAGTTAGATTGCCTAAAATGGTAATAAAACACCAAAAAAAAAACGATTGATTGCCTGAAATGGTAGATAATAAAACTCTAAAAAAAAAAACGAAAAAGAAAACAAGTATTTTGTTAATTAAACCAGTGGCTTTAGTTGGAATACCTAAAATGGCAATAAAACATGAAAATGAAAACAAAATTCTACATCAAAACGAAAACAAAGGTCATGCGATGCAATTTCACACATGCGCAAAAATAAAAATATCTATTTTTTTTTTTAATTTTAATATTTATATTTATTTTTATTTGTATAAACCCAGCATAATATGGCTGAATACTGGCCAAACAAATCCTGAAGTCAGTCTGCTTTAAAAGTATTGTAGTTCAAGCGGCCGACTACTGGTTTTGAAAAAAATGTTCAGTCGGCCGCCCGGTCGACTAGTAGATTTTTAGAATTATGCGCTACCAGTAGTCGGCCATCACAAAAAAAACTAGGTTGTGATTATTTTTTTTCGATTTTTAGCTTTAAATGACTCCAAAAATACCTCCCAAATAATATGCAATCTAAAATTTTAGTAAGCAGACTTTACAGTTCACTAAAAAATACTATTTCCCACACCACCTACATGTAGCAAAAATCTTAAACTTTCGTACTTTAAACGAACATAACGTGCACGGCAATTTCAAACTGTCATTTTAAAATGACAGTATTTTCTATTTATATAAAAACTCTTGGTATGAATAGAAAAATTGAATAAAAATGCATAGGATTAGCGCTGAATTTTCTAATTACAGTCGAACCTCTATAACTCGAACTCAAAGGGACAACCAAAACAGTTCGAGTTATGGAGAGTTCGAGTTATTGAAATTCGAATGAAACTGGTTAAAATACATATAAAAAGAGCAGGGACCACTTAAAAGGTTCGAGTTATAGAGAGGTTCGAGTTATAGAGGTTCGAGTTAGAGAGGTTCGACTGTACATTATTTTTCTTATTTTTTTATAAAAATGACCAAGATGGCCGAGTACCGGCTGGGGGCCGACTACTGGCGCATTTACCCTGCATATCGTCTTAAGGATAATTTTATTTTCAAGAATACAGAGTTAAAAACGATTTTTTAGAAAGCTTAGTTTTTAAGAAAATTAAATAAAGCAAGAATTTTTTTTTTAATTAATAAAAAAAATAACCTCAATATGCGGACGCCCCTGGAGTGTCGATAATAACTTTAAAACAATTTTGTGACAAATCGTTTAAAAGTACATTTTATTTTCTCTAAAAAAGGCATTTTTCCCTAAAATGCTTGGTTTTTTGAAAACTGAATCACACCTAAAAAAACCTTATTTTTTTGTGATCTTAAAAAATAACCCCAATTTATGCATACCAATTAAGTGCTAACCGTAGGCTTTGGTGATACATCGTTTAAAAGATAATATAATTTTCCATAATTAAGTTGATTATGTATACACACTTTCTGTAACCTTTTGAGAAAATGACATAAAACTGAATAATTTCGGTTTATTTTGCATATATCATGGAAATACATGGGAAACGGGTGTACTGACAATACTTCAGGGTTCGTATCTCAGCAAGGGTACTACCCAGAAAACTCAGTGATATCTCATTTTATTGGCTATTATTTATTCTTTAGTTTATGTTTTTGCAGATTTTTCCAAAAATAAGCAGTTTCGAAGTTAAAGGCCAAAAATAAAAACATTGGTCAAAATCCAAAATGGCGGCGAAATGATTAGCGTCATAACTCGAAAACCATTTGTCTGACAAAAAACGTACAATAATGCTTTTGTAGGAAACTTTATTGTCTTCAACTCTTGTATAAAACTTTTTTTCTAAAGTGTACAGGGGCCAAGTAATTTTAAATAAAACCTTTTGGTGCCCAGTAAATCCAAGATGGCGAGAGGAGCCTCCCCCAAGGTCGAAAGCTCAATTTTCTTTAGGATTCCAACGTGAACAACATAATTATGTGAAAATCGCTACTACACCACCTTTGGCAAGCTGGAGGTATTTTTTTCGCTTGAATGACTGTCCTAGGTGGTTAAGCTTACATATTTTTTGGATGAGATAGAAAGTTTTTGGCTTAAATAAGTTCAATCTCAATTTAATTTGAAATTATAAATTTGCTATTTAGTAATTTTTCTTGGAAAAGAAGTTCTTAGGGAATGTCCTTAAATTACCTAACGCTATTGCGCATTTTTGATCCCCCCTCCCCCCCTCGTAACGCATTTTCAAGAAAAAACACATTAAAAAAGCATTGAGTGTAACGCAAGGCCAAACCCCCCCCTCCCCCCTAGAGCGTTACGTAATTTACATAAAATACCTGGACCACACAACGCATGTGAAAAACAGGAATTTAGCTCCAACAAATTTCTTGAGAGTATCGTAGAGTGCGCTTTTAGTGTGTATGCGAGTGGACCTAGAAATCATTGTGAGGACCCAACTCTTTGGGTATGTATTGTGTAAATTTAACACACACTTTGGTAATTTTAAAGTCTGGCCCTTACATCGTCGGTTCTGTTCGGTTTGGTTTGGATACCTAAACGCCTTTGATCAATCGTGTTTATCAAGTGCATTTTTAAATTTTTTATAATAGCATAGAATTGTCTGATCCTTACAACATCGTATAGATATTAGGGACCTATTCCATTTCCCATTTTTCTCAAGCCAAGTTTAGAAAAACATTTCCAAACTAGTAAGAACCTTTCATTTTGAAATTTGTATTGGAGAACTTGGCTTTACTTTTATCTCAATTCTTTTTACGGAATGCCATTTTCGCGTACTTGCCTTTTTTTTACATGAAATAATTTTGTTATGATTAATTTTTTCACAAGGTTTTATTCTAGCCTATCAGCCTTTCGAAGCTCAGCTCTCTAGCATTTCTGGAAGTGGGCAATGTAACTTTTACATAATTTTACATTTATAGGGAAGGAAAATTATTTAAAATTTTGGGGTTTTTAAATTTTTTCCTATAGTTTTATCATATTTCCTATCAGTCTGCCAAATCCCAGCTGTCTAGCGCTTCTTGAAATGGGCAATTCTACTTTTACATAACTTTACATGTACCGGGAAGGGAATAAATTAGAATTATGGGGTTTTTTTATTTTTTCTAATGGTTTGGTCATAATTTCAACCAGTCTGTCAAAATTCAGCTTTGGAGCATGTCTGGAAGTACAGTAGAATTTTGATGATCTATACGTGAGTGAGAGAGTGAGTGAGTGAGTGAGTGGCAATTTAGACGTTTTTTTTTTAATTTCGAAACTACTTTAGTACTTTATGGAAGTCCATGAAACTCGGAGGGTTTATTTTTTGAGAAAATTTGGAAAACCCTAAACATTTTAGGTTTTGGGGGGTCTAGGGGGTTTTTGGAGGTTTTGCAGCTAAAATTTAAAAAACTAATATAATTTATGTTAGATTTTACACATTTTTTATGCATTTATGTGCCATTGTGGCTCTAGAGCATTAACTTGGGGAGGATAAAAATTTTTTACCAAAAACTGGCTTGGTAACATCAAGACCGCTAACCTGTGACCTATTCTCAGCTAGAAACCATGGTCAAACTTCGGTCCTCATATTTGCCATAATCTACTACCTTTGGCGCCTACATTAATATCTAAAGGCACCTTAAATAATATGAAGAATAGTAATATTGGCAATATATTTTGTAACATATTTGTTATGTTATGAAAAAAAAACAGATTTAAGAATTATTTTTTTAAAAATAATTATTATCTTTATTGTAATGCCGAATTCCAAAAAATGTCAATTGTCTGTTGCCATTTTTAAGAAAGTTATTAAAAATATATTTTTTATTTTGACACCCTATATCTAAAAAAAAAAAACAAAATATATATATAGCCAGTGGCGCACCTAGGAATTTTTCTTGGAAGGGGGTTCGGTTCGGTTCGGTTCGGGGGGAGGCCTCATGATGTCGTATTTTGTGCTATTTTATCGTTTTATTTATGAAATATGTGGAAAATACCTAAAAAAATCTTAGGTTTTGAGGGGGGTGGGGCGCGGCTCAATAAATAATAAAATATGGATTCGATTTTAATTTTTTGTTTTGTATTTAATCGCTTGATAAGATTTAGCAAATTAATTAAAAGTAATACTGATTTTGTTCTCGCATGTCTTTTCGAGATATAGATCAAAAACTGAAAATTAAAAAACTGTTCTTTTTTAAAAACACAAGGTCGGTTTTCTCGTCTTTACAGTATCTGGGTGCGATGAGGGATGTTAATTTTGTGGTTTTTTGAAGAAATTGATTCAAACCGACGGCGACTCTGTCTAGTAGATCAAAAACAAAAATCCAAAATTTTCTGAGATAGTCCCATTCAAATGTTTAAGGCTATACGCTGGAATGTACCTCGGAAACTACCAAACCAATCTAAATTTGGTTTTCGTTTTTAAATAAGAGGGGCTTTCCTATGACTTCCGTAAAAAAAGTAGGGTGGATGTATTCTAAAAACTCGATTTAAAGAAAAATAGTTGACTTTCTTATGTTGACATGATTCTTTTTACAATTATTATCTTAGAAACAAAATTTCGGACTTCCATTGTCTTTATTTATGTTAAAGTATCTCTATCCATTTTCAAGTGTGAATCATTTAGACTTGAAAATGGTTCGAGATACTTCCTAACCAAAACGTCCTGTTTAAAATAAATAATGACAATGGAAGTCCGAAATTTTTCTTCTACCCAATCATTGTCTACGAGTTTTAAACAAGGAATTACTTTGTTATGGGCTCACTCGCTGGCACCATTTAAGTAAAGAAATAACACAAAGACTTGCAGTGGTAACTTGATGAGGAAAAAAGCTGGAGGGGGCCAAATATTCCCCGTTTTGCTCCAGGCGGCCAGTAGTCTAGCGATGCCGACGGCCTTGGCATCATTTAAATTACAGCCACCTTTTTCACTTAAATATTAAAAAAATTTAAAAATTTATTTATTGGTTAATCTATAGATACCGATTACATCAAGATAAAAAATTAGAGAAAATGTTGCGATTCCTTAAATCTACAGGGTGTTTTATCTTCTTAATTGGCCAAAGCATATCTATGGTTTATGACTTTTCCTGAAAAAATACAAACAAAAAAAATTACTACTGTTTAGAAATAAGAAGAAATAAAATTGACAAATAATCGCATCAGTGACCTTAGTACATGACAATAAATTTAAAAAACCGCCATTTTGAAAATGTGACACATTTTTCTAATTAGACTAGGTACCTATTGCCACACTTTTACGACACTGGACGCCACTATACCCCCCAAATTCGATTTCTTTGGGAAGTCTCGACCCTCCCTTCCAAATGTTCAGTAAAAAGGAAAGCGAATTTTTTTTAACTCTGCCTTTTGGGAGCGGGGCTTAACTTGCCTAAAAAAATACCTAAAAAAATTAAATACTGAGTGATACGTTTCTTTAAAGGAAACTTTTCACTGGCTATTTCACTTTATGACTAAATATACCCTAAAAATTAAAAGTTCAGATGAAATTCAAAATAGACTATACAAAAACGATTTGAGCAGAAATTCAATTTTTATGAACATCAAAGTTATAGCCCCCCTCCCAAAATGCAGAGTTATATAACACTGCAGGACTAGGTATTCTAATTAGAAAAATGTTCCACAATGTTGGTAGCCGACAAGGTTTTAAACAGTGGAAGGCCAAGGCCCGTCTTGGCCCTTCAATGTGACGCCGCTGATGTCATATGCAAGGGGGGGTGTCAGAATGAAAAAAAAAAAGATGTTTTCCTTAAAGGAAAACATCTTTTTTTAATAAAACGTATATTGATTCACACCTTGGGCGCCTCAATAGGATTGCTCTCTTGCCCATATACATTTAAGTACGGCCAAGGCCTCCGCGCACTTACACAAGAATTTTTCTCTTTTGGCATTTATACTACTTCTCAGCCCTACTCTAAAATTTTTAAAGGCATTAGACAAAATATTGGAGTACATATCTTTTTTCAAAGAAATCAAACGGGTCACATTTTCAAAATGACGATTTTTTAAATTTATTGTCTTGTACTTTTCTTAAAGCCGCTTGTTCTTATTTCTAAACAGTAGTAAAATTTTTATTTGCAAAGTTCGTATTTTTTCAGGAAAAATCATAAACCAAAAACACTCTGTAGATATAGTAATCGCAACATTTTTTCAAAATTTTTATCTGGGTGTGATTGGTATCTATAGAGGAACCAAAAAATAATTTTTTTTAAAATCAAAATTGCAAAAGGTGGCTGGGTTGACATGGAAAGCCTCATAATAATAATATAATTATTTTGTTGACCACCTGTGCGTTAACACTCTTGGACATGTGACCTATGAAAATTCGTACCTAGCACACGATGTGAGGTCGCCCTGTGCCCTGTATCCCAAAATCCTATTCTGTTAATATATGATAATTTTGTATAAAACTCTATTTCAATCTTGTATGTGTATAAAATGCTTTTTTAGCTCACACTACTACTATAAGTAGTGGGAGCTATGGTGATCCTAATTTTTTCGAGAAAAAAAAAGTTGCTCCGATTTCAAAAATTTTTATATATCTTTGCGTTTCAGATGATTTTGAAACTTTTTTGTTTTGCTGTCTGTCTGTCTGTCTGTCTGTCTGTCTGTCTGTCTGTATGTCTGTCTGTATGTCTGTCTGTAACGCCCAACCCGCATAACTCAAAAACCGCTTGTCCGATTTTAATGAAATTTGGTACCTAAGTTGGGTCTTGGGCCGTGATGGTCCCATTTAAAAATGAACAAAATCCACCGAACGCAAGCCAAATAAAAGGGTGGGGGTAGATTCCAAAAATTAGAGTTTATGTGAAAATATGGCGTGTGTGATATCAAACGAAAGGTAATTAAGTCTGGAGTAAAAAAAAATGAATTTTAGTTTATTTTTAAAAAAAGGGTGGGGGTAGATGTCAAAAATTAGAGTTTAAGTGAAAATATGGCGTGTGTGATATCAAACGAAAGGTAATTGAGTCTGGAGTTAAACAAAATACATTTTAGTTTTTTTCAAAAGGGTGGGGGGTAGATTAAAAAAATTTGAGTTTAAGTCAAAACATGGCTTGTGTGGTATCAAACGAAAGGTAATTGAGTCTGGAGTTGAATAAAATATATTTCAGTTTTTGATTATATTAGCTCACACTATAACTATAGTACCTAGTGTGAGCTTAGGTGCCCATAGATTGGCAGAGTATTTAATAGGCGGCTAAATTAATTAACTTATAACTGAATCCCAAAACTCCTATTTTACTTTTGTATTTGCATTCATATCATTTGATAAATGAATATGTGAAGTAGCACTTTTTTTCTCGTGTCAAAAGTTTGCTAAGGATGCGTAGGGTAGCTCAATCTTACCTAACCCGAGCCCATGAAGGGTAACAATTTGCTTATGGATGTAAACACTTTTTGACACGTGAATATCTGAGGGCATAGTAGTGCCCGGCCAAGTTCGCGCAGCTGCTGTACCATCTTTTTTTGAAACATTTCAGCCCATATTCGACCTATCTAAAACTCTACTTCGGAATGAGCTACGAAACTCAAACTTTGCGCAGTCGTAGATTTTTATAGAGCCAAAAATTCCTCCAAGTTTCATAGACTTGCATAAAGTAGTAAAGTCGTTACGAAATTTCAAAAAACGTCGAAATTGCCACTAACTCACTCACTCACTCATGTAGCAGACTGATAAAAATGATGACCAAACCTTTGGAAAAAATCAAAAAAACTCAAAATTCTAATTTACTTCCCTCCTCTATACAAGTAAAGTTATGTAAAAGTTACATTGCCTTCTTCCAAAAACGCTACAGAACTAAGCTTTGGCAGATTGATATAAACTTTGATAAAGTTTTCGGAAAAAATGTGAAAACCCGAAAATTTTAATTTAGTTCCCTCCCCTATAAATATAAAATTATTGTAACATTGCCCACTTAAAAGGCCGATAGGAACCATGACAAAGCTATAGAAAAAATAAAAGGCCTCAAAATTTTAATTTACTTCCCTCTCTTATAAATGTAAAGTTATGTAAAATTAACATTGCCTAGTTCCAGAAATGCTAGCGAGCAGAGCTTTGGCAGATTAATATGAGCTATGATAAAATTTTAGCAAAAATGTAAAAATCCCAAATCTTTAATTTACTTCCCTCCCCTATAAATGTAAAATTATGTAAAAGTAACATTGCCTACTTGGAAGGTCGATAGGAACCATGATAAAACTAAAGAAACAAATAAAAGACCTCAAAATTTTAACTTACTTCCCTCCCTACATTTATAGGTAAAGGTATGTTACATTTATAGGTAAAGTTATGTAAAACCAACATTGCCCACTTCCAGAAACTCTAAAGAGCTGATCTTTGAAAGGCTGATAGGAACTATGATAAAAATAAGGCATTGCAAAAGTTTTGAACAATATTCCGCATATTTTACTACTTTGAAACTTAAATTTTATCCAAATCCTTTAAAAAGGGAGTGAAATCATAACAAAAACATTTCATGTAAAAAAAGCCAAGTACGCGAAAATGGTATTGCCTAAAAAGAATTGAGATAAAAGCAAAGTCAAGTTCTCCAATACAAATTTTAAAATGAAACGTTTTTACTGGTTTGGAAATATTTTTCTAAACTTGTCATAGGAGCGGCATAGGGTATAAAAAATGCGTTCGGCCTGCTGCGAAATGATGACTGATGTCAAGGTATATTTTCTAAATCTATGATGACTATTTACTACGAAAATACATTGTGTCCACTAATATTTAAAAATAAAAATTTAAATTAACTATATCTTAGCAACGAATAAAGCTCAAAAAAAAATATTTTGCAATTGATGTGCCGGTTCAAAAAGCTTTTTATCTTTTTAGGACAAAGTTGCTATCTCATAAACCAAACAAAATACTTTCAAAAAATTAATTTTTCAAAATTCAAATTTTATTCGTTTTTAAAATAATAAACTTTTTAAAATTTGAAAAAAAATCTTAAATAACGAAGGAAACTTATAGTTTTTGAAGTTAGGGGGCCAAACATTTCATCTCCATTTTTGTTTTGTCTATTTTTTTTAGTTGCCTTTAAATTACTCATTTTTTAAAAGATGTTTAAACTAAATAACTAAGTTATGTGTATGTATAATGCTCTTGCTGAGGCCGAAAGAGTGTAGATATGGCACCCGTGCTACAATAGTGTCACAACTCAAAATTGTTGTGTATTTTAGTTTTGACACTATTGTACCCTTGCATCGGGGCATGCGAATTCTGCCTCAAATGGATACGCCCCTTTTGATACACATTTCCCAATGTCTGCAAAAAAAAACGACATACTAACTTCATAATATTTTCTTTTAAAAAAATGTTTTAAACTTCTCTTCACTTACACCTTTATTAATTTAAAATTTAAAAAAATTGCTGTTTGTAAGATCAATAACGACACATTAATATGTTTTTTAAATTAATTTTAAAGTAATAAAGAGATTTTGTGGACTGAACTTTAAGTAGAAATTTAAAAAATGAATTTAATGACATAATATAACCTAATTTTAATATTTGCTACAATGCGATGATTATAATATACACACTTATTAAAGGCACGACCGAAGCGAGGTCCGGTTAATTTGGTCAGATAAATGCAGGTCAGTTTAGATTGCATTAGGCCTAGTAAGGTTAGATCTGGTAAGGTTAATTTGGGTTAACATTGATTAACAAGGGCAATGCTAGGTTCGGTCAGGTCAGGTTAGGTTAATATAATAACCACTATTTTTCGGCCATATTTATTTGTTTGTTGATTGAGTACATTTTTAGATGATTCGCTCCTATAAAAGCCCATTTTCATTACCTCAAGCGCATTACATAATTTCGCATTTTTCAAATGCAGCATGCCCGGCCTATCGAAAACATTTTTGCTTATAGGTTGTTACAAGTTATTTTTAAATACCTGCAAATACATACCATTAAATACCCTCAAAAACATAAGGAACAATTTCAAACATCCATTTGTTAGCAATTTTATACAATAATATTTTCTCATTAGTTAAAACAGGTGTGGCCAAGTTTTTTATAGTTTTACTATTTTATATATATATATATATATATATATATTAGGTTTGTAGACTTCTTGGGAATGTGGTTCATTAATAAACTAGCAACTTTTAATTTACATTTATTGACGTTCCGGTCTAAAGACCTTCTTCAGAACCATACATTCATAATCACACATTACATTCATTAAAATTACATACAAAAAACAAATTTAAAAAGACACTTCACTATACGAAACATTTTTAAAAATCAATAATTAAATCACTATTCTATATGACTATTATTTATACTAATAAAATACTTTAATTTAAAATTTTGTTTAGCAGCGTGATATGTGTATGTTGGGTGGTGTCTCTTTATTATATATATAATAAATAGTTAGTATAGTAGCATTTTTTTACGGAGACCAGTGACTTTGGGGTCCCTTTTCCTGGTGGTTAAAAAATATCTCTTTGAAAATGATGGACGAATTTCTTTAAATTTTATAATAGTTTGAATTACTTATTTTAAATTGGCTTATTTACCAGATGGGCCAAAAAAACTGGGCAAGTTATTTTTCGTTATAATTTTTATTTATCACCGATTTTAATGGAACAAAGTGCACTTTCATACCTGTGGTCAAAAATCTTTCTTTTTAATCCGTCGTAAAATCCAAAATAGGGGACAGAATCAATCTTGACCCATTAAAGAGACTCGTTTATCTTTATGTTCCAGAATTTGTTTTGGACTTATAAAAAAAAGCTCTATTTCTGCCATACAATAAGTAGGGGCCGTTGAACTCGGCTTGGTGGTTGTCGAAAAATAAATTTATTTCAAGCAACGAACTGGATAATTATATATAGAAAAACTTCGATATTGATTTTTACAATTATGCGTTTTTTCATCAAAATAGTTTCAGTAATAATGAGTCAATGAGAAAATTAATACAGACACAATTGGCAAGGCAATGAGAGAATAAGTTCAGAACTTTCTCAAAATATAAAAATAAAAATATACAAGACGTATAAGTGGTCAAGTTTGATTCTATTCACCATTTGGATTTTAAGATAACTAAAATTGGTTAAAATGTTCGTAGGGCCTCGTATCGTAAAAAATCCACACATCATACATAAAATATCGGTCCGCCTGGATAATAGATCCCTATCGTCCTTATCTTAGCCATTTGTTCTAGCGGACCGCGCAACGACCGACGCAACATTTCGATTTTCATACTTTTCGAGGTGACGTCTCTAAGTACCTCACATCGTTTATGGGCCTCACAACGTAGGGACCTGTTTAACAGATTTTTTCTATTTTGACATTTTTGAAAATTTTAAGTAGGTTTCCACCTTACTGGAGCACCTCAAAAAACAGTTGTTTTTAAACATTTCATTTATCTCTATTCTATCTAGTCGTCCGTGCAACGCATGTGAAAAGTAGGAGTCCCCACAGCGCATCTTATGTCCGTATAGGTGTGGTCATCAAAATAATTATATTATTAGGGCTGTAATTTAATGATGCACCATACTAAGACGTGGTAGGAAGTCAACAGCAAAAAAAATATATACAGTGTGTCCCCGGATGGAGTTGACGAGAGGGAAAAATCCTATATGTTTAAATTTACGAAAAAAACTCACTCTTTATAAAAAATTCTGCTTGTTGAAAAATAAAGATTGCCATAATGGGGTGTTATCAAATCTAATATAATATAATATGGTAATATAAAAAATCTATCTATCTAGATTTATTTTGTTGATTGTCATATTGATTTTCAAGTAATAGGTTTTACATTCTAAAATGTTTACAAAAGCAGAACGGATTGTTTTTTCATCAAATGATTAACTTTTAAAAATTAACACCTGGTTAGATTTTGTTTCCCTAGATTTCGTTATGTTGTGATACAAACCCTTTTGTTTACATAACATTTTGCTTTACTGAATAAATACGGTCCTCTTCCTCTTGGATTATTTTATGTTTCTTATTTCGATAACACCCTGTACTTCTAATCAAGGATATATCGTTATCTCAGTATGTTGACAAGCAGAATTTTTTATAAAAAGTGATATTTTTCGTGAAATTAAAAATAACGATTTTTGTCCTCTTATTAATTACATGTTTCTTAATTTAATAACACCCTGTACATCTAATCAAAGATTTTATTATGGTAATCTTAATTTTTTAACAAGCAGAATTTTTTATAAATAGAGAGTTTTTTTCGTAAAATCAAAAATAAATGATTTTTTCCTCTTGTCAACTCCATCCGGGGACACACTGTATAATATAGGTATATCATGGCGCCAGCAGCGGCGCGTGTTCTTAAATAGTGTATAATTTCTGAAGTAAATAAAATTTTACATATTACAAACATATTATGGATTTTGAAAAAATATTATGTGGTTTGAAAAAAGTTTAGGGGCCAGGGGGGAGGGCCCTTGGGACACCCGATTTTCTTAAAAACCAGGCTCTATATCAAAAATGTGATATCTGCTTTATTTTAGACAATTATATTTCCTTTTAAATGATGTAATAAGGCAAGATCAGGAAGAATAATTTAGGGTGTCCGAATTTTAAATCAATTTTAAAAAATCACTAAACTTACCAATGTTTTACAAGTTTTATCCAATTTCCTCAGAAATTAAGCCTGGTTATGGTATTGTAGAAAATAAAATTCCCTTTTCCACAATATATATTTTAGTGGGATCAATTTAATACCAGCGGCGTCGGGTAAAAAAACCACATGTTTGTCACATGTTTTACCCGATTATCTTAAAAAGCAAGCCCTTTATCAAAAATTGTAATCTATAGTCGATTGTAACCAATACAGTTTCCTTTTAAACTCTTTATAATAACGCAAAATTTACCTTCAGATTAAAACAAACACATGGGCGTAGTCAGGGTCTCGCTCAGGGGGCAACAAAGCAAAAAAATGTACAATCAAATATTTATTGAAAACTTTTATAGCTCCCCTTTAATTCTCGTCTTACTAATTGAGCTAAGGCCAGGATGGGGCAGGTGACAAGCCAGGCTGGGGCAAGTGCCCCACCCTGACTACGCCCATGATCAAACACATTAATTTTGTAAAAGGTTTTGTCTAATTTTCTCAGAAACTAAGCTCAATTGACAAAAACGTATTCTACACTTTCTTGCAGAAAAAATTCCCTTTTTAGCAAGGTACCTATAAGTTAGTGGAGCTTCGTAAACAAACTCTCCAGCAACGTCCGTAAGTGAGGGTCATTAAAAAAATAAAATAAGCAAATACATTTTTCTCACATGTTTCACCCGATTTTCCTAAAAACCAAGCTCTATAAAAAATGTGCCCTTAGGTTGTTTTAAAATCTGAGGTCACGGCGGCAGTGCCTCGCCAAATTCGCGCGCCGTTCCATCTTTTCTTGAAACATTTCAGCCGATATTTGCCCTATCTAAAACTCTACTTCATAATGATCTACGAATCTCAAACTTTGCACAGTCGTAGATCTTCATGAAGTTAACAACCCCTCCAGTTTCATAGAATTCCATAAAGTAGTAAAGTAGTTACGAAATTTCAAAAAACGTCGAAATTGGCACTCACTCACTCACTCATGTATAGATCATCAAAATTCTTCTGTACTTCCAGACATGCTATAAAGCTGAAATTTGGCAGATTGATAGAAATTATGACCAAACCCCTGGAAAAAATCAAAAAACTCCAAAATTCTAATTTACTCACCTCCCCTATACAGGTAAAGTTATGTAAAAGAAATGCTAGAGAGCTGAGCTTTGGCAGACTGATAGGAACTATGATAAAACTGTAGGAAAAAGTTTAAAAACACCAATATTATAATTTACTTCCCTCCCCTATAAATGTAAAGTTATGTAAAATTAACACTGCCCACTTCCAGAAACGCTAGAGAGCTGAGCTTTAGAAGGCCGATAGTAACTATGATAAAACTATAGAAATAGATTAAAACACCCCAAAATTCTAATTTACTTTCCTCCCCTATAAATGTATAGTTATGTAAAATACCTTTGCCCACTTCCAGAAACGCTAGAGAGCTGAGGTTTTTAGGACTGAAAGGCACCATGACAAAACTATAGGAAAAAATTTAGAAACACCCAAATTTTAATGTACTTCCCACCCCTATAAATGTAAATTTATATAAAAGTAACATTGCCCACTTCCAGAAACGCTAGGGAGCTGAGCTTTGAAAGGCTGAAAGCACCTATGATGAAACCATGGGAAAAAATTTCAAAACCCTAAACTTTTAATTTGCTCCCCTGCCCTATAAATGTAAAGTTTTGTAAAAGTAACATTGCCTACTTCCAGAAACGGTAAAGAGCTGAGCTTTGGAAGGCCGATAGAAACTATGATAAAACTCTAAAAGAAAATTAAAAACCCCAAATTTTAATTAGCTTCCCTCCCCTATAAATGTATAGTTATGTAAAAGTAGCATTCTCCACTTCCAGAAAAGCTGAGCTTTGGACGACTGATAGAAACTATGATAAAACTATAGAAAAAAATTTATCAAAATTTTAATTTACTTTCCTCCCCTTTAAATGTAATGTTATGTAAAATTAACATTGCCCACTTCCAGGAACACTAGAGAGCTGAGCTTTAGAAGGCTGATAGGAACTATGATAAAAGCGTAGGAAAATATAAAAAAAACCTCATTATTTTTAATAAGGCATTATAAAAGTTTTGAACAATATTCCGCATATTTTACTACTTTAAAAATTAAATATTATCCAAATCCTTTAAAAAAGGAGTGAAATCATAACAAAAACATTAAATGTAAAAAAAAGACAAGTACGCGCAGTGGTATTCCGTAAAAAAAATTGAGATAAAAGTAAAGCCAAGTTCTCCAATACAAATTTCAAAATGAATGGTTCTTACTAGTTTGGAAATGTTTTTCTAAACTTGCAAGCGCGGATTTGAGGGGGGTATCGGGGTAATTACCCCCACCCCCCCTAGAAACAAAAATATGCACTTTTTCCTAATAAAATAAGGGAAAACAGGAGAATTACCCCCCTAGAAAAAAAATTATATGACAAAAAAAATGTTTGTCGACCATTACCCCCTCCCCCCCTAGATTTTGACCCAGATCCGCGCTTGTAAACTTGGCAGTTACGGCTGCAAATGGCTCTTAGGCACAGTGCTAAATTGAACGTAAAGAAGTTTGGCTGGAATAGCAAAGTTTAAAAAAACATTTCCAAACTAGTAAGAACCATTCGTTTTGAAATTTGTAATGGAGAACTTGGCTTTACTTTTATCTCAATTCTTTTTACGGAATACGACTTTCGCGTACTTGGCTTTTTTTTACATGAAATGTTTTTGTTACGATAAATTCTTTTAAATGATGTTTAACAAGGTAAGAATAACCTCATTTTTAAAACTGCAAAGTGGTTTGTAAACAGAATAACATTTTAAAAATAACCAAATGAATCATCATACTATAGCCGCAATCCGCATTGATAGTTTCCAAACCCCCAGAACGCCCTTATCCCCCCTACGAAAAAAAAGATAACCCCTCCGAATCAAACCCCCCCACGAACCGAACCTAATCTTATAAAAGTAGTTCAAAAGTTTGGTGTTCCACTTTTTGCTTACCCACTTATGATGATAATAACAAAACCTCCATAATATCAAAAACAAAAATACCACAAAATGACTTCGTTTTTTTTATGTAAAATTTTTGTGCGAGGGCCGAATAAAAATAATGCCAGGGCCGGTTTGTTTGAGCCCATCCAATCCTGCCTATATAGCGTTTTTTTATCGAATTTAATTAGGGAAGTGTAGGGTGAGACTTTAAAGCAAAATTAACATTACCTTTTAGCACCCCCTCGCCCCACAGCAATCAGTGTTCTACAGAGATGGATGCATAACGTGAATTACATTGGGTCACAATTGAGGCGTGTTTTACAAAAACCGCTTAAGTCCAAATTTGACGAAAATGAGTTAGTGGCGTCATCTAGTCGAAAAAATGGATGGCTTTAAGACCATAAAATAAGACTTTGCAAAATCACCAAAAGTGCCAAGATATGAGCAGTCCCTCGTAGTTTTCTTTGTATTAACTTTTTCTTTCTTGCAAAAACAACTTATGTCCAAAAGTTTTTCTCTTTTTCTAAAGTAATTAGGCAACAAATGTTTTTTCTTATGTAACAAACAAAATTCGTAAGTCAATAGTTATTGTGTGTAATAAAAAAATATTAAAGAAAATCATTCGTTTTAAAATAAACCGTTTTCTTTATTTGCTGAAATTTTTTTGTTTTGGGCATATGTTGTTTTTGTAAAATACGCATCAATTGCTTACGCGCAACCCGTTTTGGATGGCCATGCGTGATACGGGCCAAATAGATTGTGAGGGGAAACGTACTATTCGGCACTGCCAACTCGGCGCGAGCGATTTGGCGCTGGTCGAATCAGCGGGAAAAACCTGGCGCAAGTTTAATTTGATATTAAGTTTATTGTTTTTAACTCACTTAATTGATTTATATTGTTACCAGGTTGTAGCAAAAAAGACAAGTGGGGTTGGATTTTTTGTGTTCTTTATTGAAAAAAAAATGGCTATATCGAGGGTTGTGAGTGGCCGGTTCAAATCCTGAAACCAAAACAACCGCGAATTAACTTTAACCCAACTCAACCCTCTAAAGTAACATTTTCGACATGAAAATTGTAGTTTTTTTAACTTACCTGAAACAGGTTTGAATAATAATTACAAAATAATCACCAAGAACAAGCTCCCAAATTATTTCAAAACTTAAACCGTGACACCCACTTCTACCTACTACGAACGGGCCGAAACTAAAAAACTAAATATCTATATCCTTATCGGAATTAATAAAAAAACAAGTACGCTGCCAATACGTCGTTTTCTTTTCAATTTTAATATATTCTCTAAAAGAGTAGATTTTTTTGTTACAAGGTACATTTTGTTAGATGACCTTTTTAAAAACATACTCTCCTTACCTCTTCACCGGGGTTCTAAAAGTCTGAAACCTAACCGTTGTCAATTGATTGCCAACCTATTCTAACCGTGACAATAAAGACCCCTATTCTTCATTGGCACGGTTAGGTTTCACATTCTCTATAATTCCCAGTCCCCCAATCATCATCCGTAGCTTAGAGTTAGCAAAATATGCTTCACACCCGGTCGAGCCGGGTTCGATTCCTCACTAGGTACTTGGATGTTTTTGATTGTTTAAAATGTTTTAATTTTGCTGTATCCTTGCGAAACTCCTCCTAATCCTAATTGGAAGGACAGACAAAGTATATATAAAAAAATTCTAGGATACCGGAAATAAAGTCAGAAGAGTATATTTTGCTTTCACGCAGACAATAGGACATACAAATTGGGAATTTACGATTTTTTAAAGAAAGATTGTGGTTCTGAAAAGAACTGGTTTTGTTGATTCGGCCCGCGTCGAATAGTACTATCCATCATGAGCGGCCATTAACAGGCGTTAAAAGTTACTCACGCACCCACTAATTTACATGGTATTTTAAAATTTTACAGAAACTACCCTAAAATTATCTAAACTAACCTGAAAGAACATTAGGTTTTCGTCCAGGATTGCAGTAATAAAAGTTTTCAGCTTTTCCAAAAAAGCTAAAATCTAATTTTTACAAATAGTTTTAGTTCTGCAACCTAACCACAGGCCTTTAGGTTTGTAAGCTCATATGGTCATAATAATAGGGACCTTTATCCTTATAAAGGGGACATTAAATGACAGATGTTACGTGATATTTAGAAGCCCAATTTTGACCTTTTGCAGACACACATTATCCATTACCCTTTATTTATCTGTCAAAAGCCTTTTTTTTTGTACTGTAAGCAAAATTAATTAAAAAGTTCAGATGACCACTAAGGAAAAAACTGAAAAAGCAATATCTGTGAAAAATCGCCAGGAAAGTATACTGCCATCATAATCAAAAACACAACAAGTAAATTTAACAGTTCACAGTCTCAGGTAATACTCCATTCAAAATTTTATTTTTTGAGATGGTTGACTGTAAAATATCAAATTTCCTTCTGATCCTGTTGCCAAACAACACATACCTACCAGTTTTTATAAAAGAAAATATTGAATAATTGGCATAAAATTAAATCTGCGGATTACCCCGCATTGGTAGCTCTTGAAATAAGTCTGGTATTAAAAATATTTAAATTTATATTATATTTTGTCATAGCGTTATGTGAGCGGCAACACTGTCTTTATATTGTGCGTCGGTAAAGTCTGAAATCACCGATTTTTTTAAGAAAACTACAAGTTCTTAAGAAAAAAGTTCGAAAAATTCGATTCTTATTCTAAAACACGGCATAGGTACCTTTTTTTTAAATCGTGTCGTGATTTGGAATAAGAATCATAGTGTTCAAATTTTTGTCTTAAGAGCGTGTAATTTTCTCAAAAATTCGGTAATACAGTATAAATGAACTAGTAGCCTGCGATATTCGAACATAAGTAAGGTCAAACACTATCTTTTAGTAAAGGATAAGGTTTAAACCAGGTTAAATAAAAGATAAGAGAATCTTCATACGACGCTGTAAGGATCAGACAATGCTACACTACTATAATAAAATTTAAAATGTACTAGTTGAACGGGTTTTATCAAAGGCGTTTAGGTGTCCAAACCAAACCGAACAGAACCGACGATGTAAGGGCCAGACAATGCTACTACTATAAAAAAATTTAAAATGCACTCGGTGAATGAGTTTTATTAAACCAACCGAACAGAATCGACGATGTAAGGGCCAGACTTTAAAATTACCAAAGTGTGTGTATAATTTATACACACGCAGAGAGTTGGGTCCTCACAATGATTTCTAGGTCCATTCGCATACACACTAAAAGCGCCCTCTACGATACTCTCAAGAAATTTGTTGGAACTAAATTCCTGTTTTTCACAGGCGTTGTGAGGACCAGGAAAAATTTAAGTGATATATATCAAAATGTTGGAAATTTTATGAGGACGACCAAAATAAGGTCCAAACGTTACGAGGTCCAGAAATCGGACCTCCCAACGTAAACGGTCCTCGCAACTCCGGTGAGGGGTTGGTGTGTGTCCTCGCAAGGTATGTTACGCCAACACAGACAGACAGACAGACAGACAGACAGACAGACAGACAGACAGACAGACAGACAGACAGACAGACAGACAGACAGACAGACAGACAGACAGACAGACAGACAGACAGACAGACAGACAGACAGACAGACAGACAGACAGACAGACAGACAGACAGACAGACAGACAGACAGACAGACAGACAGACAGACAGACAGACAGACAGACAGACAGACAGACAGACAGACAGACAGACAGACAGACAGACAGACAGACAGACAGACAGACAGACAGACAGACAGACAGACAGACAGACAGACAGACAGACAGACAGACAGACAGACAGACAGACAGACAGACAGACAGACAGACAGACAGACAGACAGACAGACAGACAGACAGACAGACAGACAGACAGACAGACAGACAGACAGACAGACAGACAGACAGACAGACAGACAGACAGACAGACAGACAGACAGACAGACAGACAGACAGACAGACAGACAGACAGACAGACAGACAGACAGACAGACAGACAGACAGACAGACAGACAGACAGACAGACAGACAGACAGACAGACAGACAGACAGACAGACAGACAGACAGACAGACAGACAGACAGACAGACAGACAGACAGACAGACAGACAGACAGACAGACAGACAGACAGACAGACAGACAGACAGACAGACAGACAGACAGACAGACAGACAGACAGACAGACAGACAGACAGACAGACAGACAGACAGACAGACAGACAGACAGACAGACAGACAGACAGACAGACAGACAGACAGACAGACAGACAGACAGACAGACAGACAGACAGACAGACAGACAGACAGACAGACAGACAGACAGACAGACAGACAGACAGACAGACAGACAGACAGACAGACAGACAGACAGACAGACAGACAGACAGACAGACAGACAGACAGACAGACAGACAGACAGACAGACAGACAGACAGACAGACAGACAGACAGACAGACAGACAGACAGACAGACAGACAGACAGACAGACAGACAGACAGACAGACAGACAGACAGACAGACAGACAGACAGACAGACAGACAGACAGACAGACAGACAGACAGACAGACAGACAGACAGACAGACAGACAGACAGACAGACAGACAGACAGACAGACAGACAGACAGACAGACAGACAGACAGACAGACAGACAGACAGACAGACAGACAGACAGACAGACAGACAGACAGACAGACAGACAGACAGACAGACAGACAGACAGACAGACAGACAGACAGACAGACAGACAGACAGACAGACAGACAGACAGACAGACAGACAGACAGACAGACAGACAGACAGACAGACAGACAGACAGACAGACAGACAGACAGACAGACAGACAGACAGACAGACAGACAGACAGACAGACAGACAGACAGACAGACAGACAGACAGACAGACAGACAGACAGACAGACAGACAGACAGACAGACAGACAGACAGACAGACAGACAGACAGACAGACAGACAGACAGACAGACAGACAGACAGACAGACAGACAGACAGACAGACAGACAGACAGACAGACAGACAGACAGACAGACAGACAGACAGACAGACAGACAGACAGACAGACAGACAGACAGACAGACAGACAGACAGACAGACAGACAGACAGACAGACAGACAGACAGACAGACAGACAGACAGACAGACAGACAGACAGACAGACAGACAGACAGACAGACAGACAGACAGACAGACAGACAGACAGACAGACAGACAGACAGACAGACAGACAGACAGACAGACAGACAGACAGACAGACAGACAGACAGACAGACAGACAGACAGACAGACAGACAGACAGACAGACAGACAGACAGACAGACAGACAGACAGACAGACAGACAGACAGACAGACAGACAGACAGACAGACAGACAGACAGACAGACAGACAGACAGACAGACAGACAGACAGACAGACAGACAGACAGACAGACAGACAGACAGACAGACAGACAGACAGACAGACAGACAGACAGACAGACAGACAGACAGACAGACAGACAGACAGACAGACAGACAGACAGACAGACAGACAGACAGACAGACAGACAGACAGACAGACAGACAGACAGACAGACAGACAGACAGACAGACAGACAGACAGACAGACAGACAGACAGACAGACAGACAGACAGACAGACAGACAGACAGACAGACAGACAGACAGACAGACAGACAGACAGACAGACAGACAGACAGACAGACAGACAGACAGACAGACAGACAGACAGACAGACAGACAGACAGACAGACAGACAGACAGACAGACAGACAGACAGACAGACAGACAGACAGACAGACAGACAGACAGACAGACAGACAGACAGACAGACAGACAGACAGACAGACAGACAGACAGACAGACAGACAGACAGACAGACAGACAGACAGACAGACAGACAGACAGACAGACAGACAGACAGACAGACAGACAGACAGACAGACAGACAGACAGACAGACAGACAGACAGACAGACAGACAGACAGACAGACAGACAGACAGACAGACAGACAGACAGACAGACAGACAGACAGACAGACAGACAGACAGACAGACAGACAGACAGACAGACAGACAGACAGACAGACAGACAGACAGACAGACAGACAGACAGACAGACAGACAGACAGACAGACAGACAGACAGACAGACAGACAGACAGACAGACAGACAGACAGACAGACAGACAGACAGACAGACAGACAGACAGACAGACAGACAGACAGACAGACAGACAGACAGACAGACAGACAGACAGACAGACAGACAGACAGACAGACAGACAGACAGACAGACAGACAGACAGACAGACAGACAGACAGACAGACAGACAGACAGACAGACAGACAGACAGACAGACAGACAGACAGACAGACAGACAGACAGACAGACAGACAGACAGACAGACAGACATTTTGCTGAATCGTACCTTGTCGTGCCTGGCACGAACGCAGCTTTCTTACTAATTTAAAAAAATAATTAGAACATATTCGCAACACAAGAATAAACGAGCATCTTTGAAAGGTACATTTTAATTTCGTCCGCCATCTTGGATTTTGAGATGGCAGACAAAAAAATGATAAATTAGTCAAAACTCTGATTAATTCCTTGGCAAGTGCAGTTTGTCCCATTAATATCGATTGTATAGTTCAAAAGTTATAATAAAAAAAACGTGCAGGTTTTTTTGGCCCACCCTGTAAAGGAAATGAGTTCAGAAACTGCTTAACCGATTTTATAGAACCCCTCCCCCCCCCTAATTGCGCCTCTAATATATTTGTTTATTTATTTCCAAGGAGTAGCACATATAAGAAAAATTCAGAAGAATAATTTAGGTACCTAAAAAAAAGTAACATATGGGTTAGCCGATTTGGAAAAAAAATATAGATATAAAAGGAAAGAAAATGGGAATAAATTGCTAGACTGAATAATGAAAGTCCTTTTATATTATTTGCATAATAATTATGGGCCTTAATGCTTCCAAAGTGGCGCCAGCGTCAGTAAATAAAACATATCCAGCTAGGTATAGAGCTACATAATTTATCAAAAATTCGCTGAACATAGGTAAGATCCTAGTCCAGATTATCTAGATTTTTTTTTAAATCTAGGTACTGTAGTCATAGATTTTACTGGAATATCGGCCATTTTTTGTGTACCGAGCAAAGCCGATTAGTAATCAGTTTCTATGTGACTATGCTTGGGGGTGCTTCGCACCTCCCTCTTTATGTCTTGGAGGTGCCCTAGCTAAGGACACTCATCGTAAAGGCAAGCTTTATAGGAAGCGAAGCTAACGTCAAGCTTTCTATTTTTGGTTATTATTTTTGACATGTTTTCCTCGGTTTCGCATTGGCGGTTCTGTTTTATTTTGAAGATGTTATTTTACACAGTATGAAGGTACCTAAACTATATATATTTATGTAATTAAAAAGTTATGCTGCAAACTATCTTGAAACTGTATCATTATTAAATAGATCTTTAGACTGTGTTAAAACCACATTTTTAAAATAATAATAACAAAAAATATAAAATCAGAGTTAGGCTTCGCTAGAGTCCCTGTATGTTGACATATTTGGATGTATTAATATATCCACATATGTCAACATACAGGGACCCTAGGCTTCGCTACCTGTAAAGCTTGCTTGACGATGAGTGACCATAGCGCTAGCCTCTTACTACCCCGGTAGTAGGCGCCCCTGTAGGTATTCTCTTTTTGCAAACGGCCAGCCCTGGACTGAGTTGTGTATGTATACCTCGATTTAAATTCGTCTCTTCGTGACATCCATACTTACATAATTATGTTTTCGTTTTATTTGTGACCCCGCGTAGAAATCGAGCAAGAGCTGTTCCGGCAAAGTGTTTTTTTGTTTTTAATCAAAGTTTATTGAATTTAAAGGTAAGTAGATCTGAGGACACGGCAGTGTCTTGCCAAGTTCTCGCGCCGTAACCATCTTTTCTTAAAACATTTCAGCCGATATTTGACCTACCTAAAACTCTACTTCGGATTGAGCTACGAATCTCAAACTTTGCACAGTCTTAGATCTCCATAGAGTTAACAGCCCCTCCAAGTTTCATGGAATTCCATAAAGTAGTAAAGTAGTTACGAAATTTCAAAAAACGTCGAAATTGCCACTCACTGACTCACTCACTCACTCATGTATAGATCATCAAAATTCTACTGTAGTTCCAGACATGCTACAAAGCTGAAATTTGGCAGACTGATAGAAATTATGACCAAACCCCTGGAAATAATCATAAAACCCCAAAATTTTAGTTTACTCCCCTCCCCTATACATTTAAAGTTATGTAAAAGTAGCATCGCCCACTTCCAGAAATGCTAGAGAGTTGAGCTTTGGCAGACTGATAAGACCTATGATAAAACTATAGGAGAAAATCAAAAAACCCCAAAATTTTAATTTACTCCCCTCCCCTATACATTTAAAATTATGTAAAAGTAGCATTGCCCACTTCCAGAAATGCTAGAGAGTTGAGCTTTGGCAGACTGATAGGAACTATGATAAAACTATAGGAAAAAATTAAAACACCCCAACATTCTAATTTACTTCCCTCCGCTATAAATGTAAAGTTAAGTAAAAGTAACATTGCCTACTTTCAGACATGCTAGTGAGCTGAGCTTTGGAAGACCGATAGTAACTATAATAAAGTTATAGAAAAAAATTAAAACACCCCAAAATTCTAATTTACTTCCTTCCCCTATAAATGTAAAATTATGTAAAAGTAACACTGCCCACTTCCAGAAACGCTAGAGAGCTGAACTTTTTAAGACTGAAAGACAAAATGATAAAACTATATGAAAAAATTTAAAAACTCCAACATTTTAATTTACTTCCCTCTCCTATAAATGTCAATTTATATTAAACTAACATTGCCCACTTCCAGAAACGCTAGAGAGCTGAGCATTGGAATGCTGATAGAAATTATGATAAAACCATGGGAAAAAATTTAAAAAGTCCAATATTTTCATTTACTCTCTTCCCCTATAAATGTAAAATTATGTAAAAGTAAGATTATCCACTTCCAGAAACGCTAGAGAGCTGAGCATTGAAAGACTGATAGGAACTATGATAAAACTATAACATAAAATTTAAAAACACGACAATTTTAATTTATTTCCTTCCCCTATACATGTAAAAGTAACATTGTGCACTTTCAGAAACGCTAGAGAGCTGAGCTTTGGAAGGCTGATGCTACGATAAAACCATGGAAAAAAATTTAAAAACCTCAAAAATTTAAGTAAGGCATTGCAAAAATTTTGAAAAATATTCCGCATATTTTACTACTTTAAAAATTAAGTATTATCCAATTCCTTTAAAAAGGAAGTGAAATCATAACAAAAACATTTCATGTAAAAAAAGCCAAGTACGCGAAAATGGCATTCCGTAAAAAGAATTGAGATAAAAGTAAAACCAAGTTCTCCAATACTAATTTCAAAATGAAAGGTTGAGACAGAGATACAGACAGACAGACAGACAGACAGACAGACAGACAGACAGACAGACAGACAGACAGACAGACAGACAGACAGACAGACAGACAGACAGACAGACAGACAGACAGACAGACAGACAGACAGACAGACAGACAGACAGACAGACAGACAGACAGACAGACAGACAGACAGACAGACAGACAGACAGACAGACAGACAGACAGACAGACAGACAGACAGACAGACAGACAGACAGACAGACAGACAGACAGACAGACAGACAGACAGACAGACAGACAGACAGACAGACAGACAGACAGACAGACAGACAGACAGACAGACAGACAGACAGACAGACAGACAGACAGACAGACAGACAGACAGACAGACAGACAGACAGACAGACAGACAGACAGACAGAC